>JARHVA010002358.1:1702500-2030000 GCA_037957365.1 Torreya grandis
GAGACTCATATGCCCTAAAGAAAAAAAAAATCCATTTATATACTTAACACCCTAACTTGTTAATATTATCTCATTTTGTGTATCTAATAAGGAGGTATAAATTTATACAAGGATAACTATAGGTGATTTTTAGGCATAGGGATAGGGTTATACCCTTTTCACATAATCACAATATATTTATTCAAGCACAAAGCCATATGCACTAAGAATGCAATCCATATTTTTTTCCATTTGCCTATACAAGGGTATTTATTCCATTAATGTAATAGAATAAATTCATTATGTGGCCTAGGTTAGCTAAATTTATATCTAAAATACCCCATGAATGATACATATTCTTCCTCTTTTTATCCAAGAATTTTAGTTTTTAGTGCTAGTGGACTCACAAGGTCAAAATTTGAACCTCCACTTTGATACCACATGTAACGATTATCTTAGTTTGAAATGATATTTACTAGGATTATTTATTTATTTTTTGATATTTTACTAGTTCTTAGTTCATTTAGTTTATAAAATTAATGTATTGCTTTACTTTAACATAGTATAATCATGTTGGTAAACCTAAATATAGTATAAATGTTAGAAAGATTCTCTATTAGCTCAAGTAATGAATCGCATGCATCATAGAGTTTATTATGTTATTACGTCTGCATAAAACTTATATAGGTTGACATAATATAATATTCTAATTATTGGATGTTGAATTAAGAAATAAGTCTTTACGGAGACAAAGGATGACCTAAATAGAGAAAGGACATGTCTCACACATACATGACCATTGATTTGTGTTATATGGATCTCTATTTATACCACAACCTTTTAATAAATAGATATAGTTAAAAAGAGTAGAAGCAAATAGAGACATTTATGTAAAGTTTAGAAAGTAGATTAACATGTGTAATTACATCAATTAGTATAGAATAAAGAGAGTAATAATAATTATATTTGGTGGTTATAATAATATATATAAAAGAGAAGACTTATAATAGGAAGTGGTATGTTCTATGTACTATGTATGAATTATTTTTAATATAGGTACTACTTATTTTTTTAAATTTTATTACATTTAACCAATAATAACCCTTGTGATTCATTAGTCTAACTAAAGTTAACCAGATAACATAAAACTATCTATAGTCAACCAACTCCATATTTTATGTCAACATTTGGTATCACCACAAGGATTTTAGTAGACTAATGTCTAGGGGAAAGTACCCTTTGGAGTTTTGGATGTTACATTAATGGAAATAGAAGAGTGGTGGGAGGAAACACAAAAAAAATTCACACATAAATTAAGAGTATAGGGGAAAATTTACCAAAAGCAAATACCACATTATTTTGACCATATCAAGAAGAATTTTGGGTCACTTTTACATAACTATTGTGGACTTGGATACTATGGAAATATAAATATATATAAGGTTATCACATTAAAATTATAATACCTATTCACTAGACTACAAAAAATATTAGTGCACTCCAACACCTTGATATATTAGTAACCTGAGGTACTGATCACAAATTCAAGCTGACTTTCGAATCATTCATCATAGTTTGGGCTATATAGGGTTAGACAAGCTTGGATTCTAAGAAATTAAAGTTTGTTAAATGGGAAAGGTAAAATTTATTGAATAAAGTACTGCTCCTCATCCAAATTTATTTGTAGAGTGATGGACAATAAGAGAGGGTAAATATTTTCTTTAGGGTTGTGTACCTAAGAGATGGCGTGCAAAAATAAGGGGGATTATCAAAAGGTATGACTAATAATAATACCAAATATAAATGGTTGGGGGAGGTTAAACAATATATATGAGATATACAATCAATTATAAAGTAAAATAAAGTTAAGAGGAAAATAGATAGTATTAAGAGGATAAAATCTAAATAGTTAAGTGAAAATGGTGAATGAGGAGATGAGAAATCAGATGGAAAATGAAAGAATTTAATCATAAACTAAGAAAGAGATATAAAATCAAATAGAATAAATAACAATGAGAATAAGTAAAATAGTGGAGAATTTTGATCTAGCCTCTACCAAAAGGTATCCTAATTCTAAAAATATTGAGTCTATCTCTCCACCACGAATGAATGAGTTAGTATTCAAACTATAGGAAGGTATAGACAAGGCAAGTGAAAGGAGTAGAATATAATAATTATTATATCATACACCATAGAAGGTGATGAATGACATGAGATAAGTATTAATAAATTTAGTTACCTTATTCCTAACACCCAAACTATTCCAAATCATGGACATAGAAGACTAATTGGTCATGAGTAGTTTGCCCCATGGTGGACAAGGCCTAGATAGTAATTGAAGAATAATTAAAGATATGATTATTAAAAGATGAGATGTCAATTACATATTGGAACCATGATATAATGGATTTCAATAGTAATTAATCAAGAAGAAAGTGTTGCAGATAATATGGAAGAAAAAATAGAGGAAGGAAGAGCTATGAACCCTCAAGATAAAGATGAGGATGAGATAAGTGTTAGTAATCATTGTCAAAAAATATATAATATAAATTTTTTAACCCAAAATTATAGATATGGGGGATCTAGGGTTAAAATGGTAGAGATGGATTAAGGAACAAGGATGGTATACTATATATAAAGTAGGCCACTTTGTTGTGCCCATAACACACACAAATACCTCATTCTATCAAATTTCAAATGGGGACCCATTATGATAAAATATTTAATTGAGGAAGGCATGAGCCTTATAAGTCCATTTTCCTAATTGTTCTTTAATCATAGTCTAAGGTTACTCTCATAAAGTTAAAATTTACAAGAAATTAAACCATAAAAATCAAAGCTTGAACTAATATTTTAAGTTATTATATGCCTTGCATTTTCATGTGTTCTTTTTCTATAGTATGGTTTATAAACTAATGATATGAATCTTTTGTCCTAGTTTTGCATCTATTTTATGTAATTTCAAAACCATTGACTGGGATTCATTAGATGCCCCAAGCAGTCCTCACTTCACTTAATCATGATTTCTACACTCCTTGATCCCACATCATTTGGAGCATCAAGCTATTAGAAAATTAGAAAAAAATATTTTTTTGACTTACTAAGCCTCCAAACATCCCAAAAAAATAGCAATGTAGAGTGTTTACTTTTTCATCCACAAATTTCAATGGTCCTTGGGATATATAATTTAATACCTTTGAACTCCAGTATCTCTAAGAGATTAAACACTTAGCAATATTTATGTCAAATGGAACCCTAGAAGGATTAAATAGACCTTTGTTCTATAACCTAATAGTACTTTTATGCTCTAAGAGATCAATGTGTGGCACATTTATGCCTCAAATCAACTATGGGAAAGTCAAATCATATTCAAAATCTATACTCTAATGGATCCAAGGCCCCAAACACCTGCTCCACTAAGGTAATTACATGTGTCTACTTCATGTTACTTAGGACTAGATTGGACATACATAGTTCATTGAATATGATCTAAGCCTTTGTACATACCAAGTCCTCATGCCACCAATATCTTTCCACATGGATTGATAATTTTTACTTGTGATTATGGAGAATACAAAATATAATGAAAGGCTCAAAAGATCAAAACTAACAAAATCTAGACAAGTGTCATTTTTTTAAAATATGATTCAACTAAGGTATGAACATAAAAGGTTGAAAGTCTAGAAAAAGAAGCAGTCAATGATTTATTGATATCTATTCCAAAAATAGTGATCAAACATAAGAACTTAATTAAATGTCATAATGTTGTAAAAAAAACCCCACCAAAGCTGAGCAACAAGTTCAAATCAAAACATGAAATAAAAATAAAATATTTTTATTAGTATTAATGGCCCATAAATGCATTTAATACTCAATATTTGGAATAATATATGAAAAATATACAAAAAGGGGGGATTCACTTTACCATTACTCTTTCAATCTAATGGTCACATTTCTTTTTATCTCCCTAGCTTCCCAAAATTTGTAATTTGTTTAGGGAGTAACCACATAATGAATCAGTCAGTTCATATAGATAATTACAATAGTTATCAAAGAACAATGGCTTATTCTAGTAAAAAATAAATCTCTACTTCCCCCTCCTTACTCATTTTTAGGAGGACATGAATACATGGCTACTACATTTGAGAGGAACACATTGGATTTAAAATTCCTACATTATTTGATGATATATGTGTGTGTGTATATATATATATATATGTATATATATATATATATATATATATACATATATATATACATATATATATATATATATATATATATACATATATATACACACACACACACACACACATATATATATATATACATATATATATATATATATATATATATATATACATATATATACATATATATATATATATATATACATATATATATGTATATATATATATATATACATATATATATGTATATATATGTATATATATATATACATATATATGACCTCCTGCCAATCAAAGAGCAAGGCCTCCACCAAGCTACAACCAAATCTAAGGTAATTTTGTGCATTAACCAACTCTAAGTTTCATTTATTAATACAACTATTTTTTAAGATATATTGCATCTTATAAATATTAATAATTTTGTTGCATGCATATTGGGTAGGGAATTCTAGAGATATCTTAGACTCCCCTTACCCAAAACTACTTACAACTAGGTTTCAACCAATGTTTATCTTGAGTATAACACAATATATGAGAAGTTAAAATAGTGGCTTACTAAAGGCTAAAGGATGAATCCCAAATGGGCTTTCTCATCCAATTTCATCATCAAATTAAGTGTTGGAATTAGGATAGTAATAGCCTTATTAAATAGGTTGTATGGTTTTCCTAATATTACAAATGTCCAGGTTGAGTGGGCTCCATTGTTAGATATACTCTTAACATATGACAAACTAGTGTCACTATGGGAAATTATCAATGCCAAAATAAAATTACACCTCCTCTATCTTAATCAAATGGTAATGAAGATAACTTTTTTTTTATGTCCTACTTGTTAGACATAGTCATGGACATTGTATATAAGCCCTATGGTAAAGAATGAAGGACATAAACTAAATATCTAGAAAATAGGGTAGGATAGGACTATTATTTCATGTTTGTACATAGATATAAAAATTAAATGAAGAGGATATGCGAGGAGGTCTATCTTAAATTATTATAGGCTATATAGGGATTGTAATGCCCAATTTATCAAAAAATATAATAAAAAAATTAACAAAATAGGAAACTATTTGTACTACCCTAATCTCACTATTATTAGGTTAGAAGGAACAAGGACCACTCCCTTACTATCACCACACCATGATCAGGATCACATTTTAAAACAATAAATTTTATACCAAATTTATAATATCATTGATGAAGAACTAGGTTAAAGACATTTGGCCTATTATTTCAAAACTCCACTAAGTATTGGACAACAAAATTATGTTTTCATATAACATTTTATTCATGATGTCAAGGCTAGGAATTAGTATAATTTATAGGTGGTACCTTTGAGATAATGGGACCCCAGGAATAAGGTAATGGGGTATCTCTTGTAGCCCAAAGAGAAGAATAAAATACATGTTTCTTATGGTCATGAGGAATATGAACATGTCATAGTATTTATAAATAAAATAGATGATACTGAAGTCTAGATGAAAATGAGAAATAAACTAATATCCATGGCTTGAGCACAAACCCTTTAATATGATCTAGAGGTAATTGAGGAAAAGGTGTAAGCTTCATGAAGCCATCAATAGTCTCTAAGCCAACCAATAGACACAAAATAATAGGATAGACCTCCCTTCCCCTAGAGAGAGCATACAAATGATGAAATAGATGTTCTAGTAATTAGATAAAATTAGATGCTCAAATTTAGAGGAAAAGTATAATGGGTCTCCTAAGTCCTAAATTATCTTCTACATCAATGGAAGCAAATGTTAAAACTTTGGAGATGACCAGTATAAGGTATAGGTCAACTACTTATTCAGGGAAATAAAGGAGGATATTTTTAGTAATGACACCTTTGTCACCCCTCATTATACTCACCCAAGTAAGTCTTTCATATTTTCTCCAGACTACTTTCCAATCTATTCTTACCACCCCTAGTTCATCCCAATCCCTTAAGTCTCCCTAGGAAAGTTCCATATCTTCCACAACCACCTTGGCACTATTCATCACATATATTACTCCCTCACCACCATATCCATTCATACCTCCTCTCAATTTTACTTATATATTTATCCCCCCATATTATCCACCTTCCACTTCACCCATTTTCACCTAATAGAGGAAGTAGAAAGACACTTCCCCTGCTTCCAAAGGTAAAAGAGTAGAATAAAGACCATCACTTGTTATTCCAACCATAGAAGATGAGGAGAATAAGTAGATGAAGTGTTAAGTGCAATGGAAAAAATAAAAGAAGATGACCTCAAACATGTAGTATCTCTAGTTGATTATCCTATAAATGAAGAACTAAATGATGAAGAAGCAAATATTGAAAAGGATAAGAACTTGAGCCTGTGAGAATATAAATTAAAGGAAGTCTCTCCTAATGTGTCAACACAACATGCCCTCACACCAAAAAAAATAAAGAGTCTATATAACGTAGTTTCTTCTATTATTTATTCAGTTTATAATATTGATTCAACTACAACTCTACCCCCAACCATTACTAGGGCTATTTTATCTAGTTTTATTAGTTTTATTGATTTTATTATTCCTTATTCATATACAAAGCTAATAAGGACTCTAAAATTAGTCCATTTTGAGAATTTGGTCATTGTCTCTATTTTTAATCCTTAAATGGCACCAATCCCCAAGAAAAGGTCTACCCAATTGGAAATCCCCATACAATAACCATTATACATGCCCTCAAAAATAATTAATGTACAAGTGAATCTGGGGTTGACCAAACTTTTGACTGAAGTTACACCTATGAAGGAAACATGTCCATGGTAGAAGGTTGTTCAGCTACCCCTCTAGTTTCCTATTTAAATAATTGCATCCATGATACCCCCCATGATTACACCACCTCCAATGACTCCTCATTTTTCTTAATACTCAAAACCAGATGAATATATTGAAATTGGAGAAATCTTACCCAATGGGTAAAGAAAATTCAAGGTACAAGGGATGAAAGGAAGAATCTGGTTATAACAAAATTTCCCACAGTCTCCACTTATTTTACTAAACAAAGTAAGACTATTGAAAGGGTAAAAAAGAGGAAGGTGATGAACATAATAACTAAGGAAGAGGTAGAGTTTGAATAAAGGGATAATATTTTCCATTTAGCCAAAAATCCCCAAAAAATCCAAATGACCCACTGAGTATATAGATAATTTTGATTCTTTTGTGAATTTTACAGTAGCAAAAATGAAAGTGATGTTTTAAAATAAAGAAGATGCCTTAAAGAGGTTATATTAGATCCAAATTATACATGTATCTTAGAAAATTGTTTCTAATTTATATACTGTAGTAACCAAGATGTATAGTGTTTTATATAAATTCAAGGTTTCTAGGGTAGGGATCTAGTCAAACAAGGTAACTATAGTCACACTTTCAAATGAGATGAAAAATATGGAAAGGACATTTATTTATTTTTCCAAAACTCTAGAATAATTATTTAAATCAGTTAAATCTTATGACTAGTATGGATTCTTCTTGGCTCTTAAATATGTAATGACAAGAGGGCATTCTTCCCTTGAATGGCACAAGCAAATGAAGACCATACTAGATCATTTCCTCACTCATGGCATAGAAGTGTCATAAATTTTGGTAGATATGAGGGTTATTAATGTGATAAACCTTAAAGGAGATTTGGTTAATAGACCTAATTTTGAAAATATTCTTCAAGTAGCTACAAACAACTTCAACCAAGAAGTTAAGGGCACTATGCATAGAACCAATGAAGAAATCTTATATTTGGTAATTTTTATAAAGGATAGAGTAACTAAGGTAGAATTTTTAGTAGCTAAATTCAATAGCTCAAAAGTTGAGAAATAAATATTGATGATTAAATCTATTAAGATTTTGAAGCCTTCATTACTTAATTTTGATGTCATAAATAAGGAATTTGAGATAACCTATGCCTTATTCAAGGAGTTGAGAACCAAGGAAATAGATTTGGGGTGAGTTTCATGAACACAAACAACTATCAGTGACATCTTAGCATCACAAAGCTCTTATTTCCCTAGATTTATTGTCATGCAAACTTTAACAAGCCCAGTTTTGATTCCATGGGGACCTTTAGTAATTACATCAATTGTGACTACACTTAACCTGCTTACCTCTTTAGCTAATGGTGCCACATCAACACCTTGATGTAAAAATAACCATGTATTTATATGCTATTACTAAATTAGAACTTTAGTTACGAATCTTTTTACTTTGCATGTATATTATATTTTTAGATAAAGAGAATGTTCTAAATGTGTACATGAGGCATGCATCTTTTGCATGGTTTCAAAAGTATATTTCTAATTTTAGACTTGTAATTTTGGATTAACCTTAAAGAGATGAGGAATCCCTATATATATATATTACCAATTCCAAAGGGAGGAGATTTTTACCTACTAAGATTAATAAGAGATTCTGAGAAGTTTTACTTGATTTTGTCTTTATGTTAAAATCTTAATTCTTATACAATTATATGGGCTATATGGGATGTGCTATCATTTTGGTATTTAAATTATTTATTTGTTCATGAGTTAAATCTTATTTAATATAATTATTCATTTTAAGATATATCTAATTTAGATGTCTTTTACATGTGAATTATAATACTCCCTAACTAATGTGAAATATTAATCTAGTAAATGCAAAAATGTTTGATTCATGCATGTTCAATTATAATTTATTCTACTTCCATTTGACTCCTTATTGTGTTTGATTTTTGGTGTGCTATAACAACTTACAAAAAACATTGGTCCTTTGATTTCTTGACCTACCTTAATCCAAGTGTTGGTATTGAAGGGTTTTCATTTTGTGTGGTCTATAGGCCTCTTTTTTGCCTTACCCTTCCTATTTGAGTTTATTTTTGAATCCTAAATAAAATAGTTAAAACCATCATCCTTCCACTCACTTCATGTGATATTTAGTTTCATTCATATTCAACTCACCCATGGTAAGTAATATGCATCATTCACATCTATACCACTAACAAGTTATTATAAAACTGAATACCCAACAAATCATGCCTTGTAGTGAAATATTTCACTGATCCTAAAACATTATAGGATATCTCATATATTTATTGGGGTGTGCATAAAATCCACATTAATAAATTAAAATACCTAAAAATTGGTCTTAGAAGTAAGGCATCACCTCTTCCTCTATATTTTTAATAAATATCCTTTTTAATTACATTGGAAGCACTTAGAAGGTTAACAAGATCTACCTCATATGATAAATTATTTTTACCACCTTTGAAAATCTATATAAAATTAAGGTTTGATAAGGGAGTTAGGACAGGACCTAAATCCCAATCATTCTCCCCAAGTAGGCAACTTCATCTCCATATCATCCCAATAGCATAACAACAACATCAATAATTTAAAAGTCCTCTACCACCTCCCCCTTAGGCTCCAACCTAGCTAATATGTTCAACTATAATTTTTTTTGAAGTCATCCATGATCTCCATAGAAACTTGGAGAAATATTTCCCTACCTTTTCTCCCTCAAAACAAAGGACTATGAAGGAACTATTAACCAAAATTTGACCTCATGTCAAAATTGGTCACCAGTTATATGTTGAAACTTCATATATGTGTATAATGTTTATCATGGTATTTTAATTATCTCAAATGGTCTTAAATATTCCCATATGATCATATTTGTCCTTATCTAGCATTGTCCAAGTTTTGGTCTTAGGTTCACTTGTCTAGTCCTATGGTCAAGTACAAGGTCTTGGGATTGTCAAACATGGTCAAAGGTATATTATGGTATAAATTCATTTCAAAATTTGATTTTTATTTCATTTATATCACATTATCATGCTCTAACCTTTATTTAGATTCTATATGCAATAAATCACATTTTAGCCACCTTTTGGCCTATGTGGAAGAGTTAGATGTGCCATTCAAAGAGAAGAACATTTTATTAAGATTAAAAATGCCCTTAATGTCATAATGAGGTTAGATATGGTTTAGGAATAGTCATATTCTAATAGAATCTAAATTTCAATGCCTAATCTTGGCAAAGAGACACTTTACAAGTACTTGTATGACCTTGCAAGATCAATTATAAGTTTAAAATGGTTTATAAGTGTCCCTTTGGTTCCTTGATATAATTTTCTAGATTCAAGCCAAGTTCTAGGTCGAAATGACACTACAGACACCTTTTATCCCCATCATTGCCTTCATAAGGAAAATTTATGAAAAGGTCACCTATAGAAGAGGCAAGTCTTACCCATTAGAAGGTTTCCATACCTATCACCCACTTCCTACCATCCATTTCCTATTTTGTCCTTTAAAAATAAAGGGATATTGAGCTTACTTGGTATAATGTGATCAAGTTACCATTTTTAACCATCAAACTACCAACAAAGCAAAATCATGACAAAGGTTTTGTTTTCATAAACCCACCCATATTACCATCATGGTCTTTGTCAATTAGGGCATTTATCCTCCCCCTTATACTTTCATGGTCACCTAGGGAGGTGTGTCTTCCTCATTTTGTGCCATTAAAACCACCCACTTACTCTAACCATCAAATAATTAGGGATTACCTTTCCCCACAAACCTTAAACTTGACCAAACCAACCCCACCCTTTTGGAGATTACCCTTCTCCTACCTTTTCCAACCCTTTGACCATCATCCTATACAACCAATAACCCATCAATACCAACTTAACAATTATTTTTACCAATCTCAACTTAAACCTATCCAGCATTATCAACCATTTTGTTATCCACCCCCAACCACCATCCTAACCTACCTTTTCAACTTTACCCAACTAACCTTATCTACCTTGTCACACCAATAACCATCACCCCAGCTTATCAATCTACCAACTCTAAGCTATCAAACTTATCAACTAATAACAACCAACCAACTTTACCTACCCTACCCAACCTATACAATCAATTTATCTTATCAACTTCATCAAACCTATCAAATCAACCTATTAAAACAACCTTACCAAATCAAACCCTTAACTACCAATCAAACTTATTAAACCTTACCTACCATGATTAATACACCTATCTACCCAACCACATATCCAAAAACCTTATCCACTCAACCTAACTTGTCAAATCCAACTTTAACTATCTTATAAACTTTATCAACCCTATCAACTAAAACCAAACCAAGTGATACACCTATGAGTGAAAACCCATTTTGATGTCCACCAACCTATTTGGGAGTTACCCTCTCCTTAAAACTATGGAGCTTACCCTTCTCCACCAATCTATTTAGGAGTCAACTTCTCCCTTAAATTTTGGAGATTACCCTTCTCCACCAAACTTCCCACCCATTAGACCATGTCCACCTTGACATTGGACATTATTGACCTAAACTATTTACACATTTTAAAATGACTTTGCTTTGGTCCTTTTGACCATAAAAACCAATTTTCCCATGTTAGACATTTATAATTTTCCCCACCTCATGCACAACCAACAAAACCATTTATGTTTTTCTTGAGATTACTTTCTACCTTAGATACATGAGTAAACATTGACCTTGTCTAGAAGACTTGATAAGACTAACCCAATCAGCTATGACCAATGCTAAGGACTAGTTACCATATCATTTATCTTAAAACCCAACCTTATTTTTACCAACATGGTAATGTTAGTCTTTGTGTGATCTTGACTATCACACTTAGTTGTATTTTTTGTGCATTTTTGCATCTGAAATATCCAACCTCACCTTTAGTCACCCACCTGGTGACTTATCATCTACCATTTATCAAACCCTGACCTAATTCAACACTACCTCATTAGCTCTTGGTTTGAGGGAGAATACCTTCTCCCACTACCCAAGGCAATCAAACCTATTGGAGATGATCCTTCTCTGTAAACCTTCACCTAAACTAAACCATGTTATTCTTCAATTTGGAGAAACCTAGTTTAGTATCACTACCTTACCCTTGAATCACACCTATTCTCCATAACCTACCCCTAAACCATTCAAGAACAACATTTGGCCTGAAGTTTTTCTTGGACATTACATCCATGCAACTATGTAGGCAATGTTCACTTACGTAGAGCATTTGGATTCATCTCGGTCATCACCCTTTACCTTTAATCCTACCTAGCTTCTATTTTTGTTTTGTATCTTATCAACCCAAAGCCACATAAAAAAAAAGAAGAAAAATGTAGACACTCAAAAACTACCCCATTTTTTATGTCAAAACACCCTTGAACCCTTATCCCACATTGGAGCTAGTTAACTACCTAGTTAACATAGCCCACTTTTTACCTTGATAACTTGATCATTTTAAGCTACTTCCTTTTAACCACTTTTCACCCATTTTCCTCTCAGATCTTGACTGCTAATGATTAGGGTAACCATTGATGATTAGATGGTTAAATTCCCCAACCTGTATTAAAGCAATTTATAGATTGAGTGTGAGATTAATTTCACACTTAATTTATCAAATTTCTATTTGGTGATACAAAGTATCTTTGTAGCTCCCAACTTATCATCTTTATCCCTTACCTACTTAGCAATTTCTTCCACTTCTAATTGGTAACTTTTCCTTACAAAAGGAGAGTTGTAGGAAGGAGAATAAATCTAAAATTTTATAAGTACACACTGCCAAAATCTTTTTATATGTATCTACCATTATCAAAATTTTAGCCAAATAATTCTTAGAGGTTAGAGTATTTTTATGTTTACAAAATTTGTGTAGGTCATTTCTACCCTTTCTCCATTAGTCTTGATAACATGTATTTTCTATTTGTTGTCCATTCTATATTTCTTTTCTAAAGTTTAATACCTTGATCAGATTATATTTGTATTCTATTCCTATTAACTTAAACTTGTATTAGACCTCTATTGGACCTAAAATCACATGTAAACTTCTTTTTGGCCATTTACCCAACTTGCAATCCTTATTTTCTACATTCTTAGAATCTAATAGGAAATTGCTGATGGTTAGCCCAACTACAATCAGTTACCTTAACCATCGATGGTTATCCAAATTGATGTTGGTTACCTTAACCACCATCGATTACCTATTTGTAACCAAACTAGTAACCTTTTATCCATTAACCAAACCTTTAACCAAACTCTATTTTCTACCTTCCATCACAAACCAAACTAGACTATAGTAGAACAGACTTGACCTAAATATTTATTTTTAATAATTAGCATTTACCTTAATGTTAATTCATTAATTTATGCATTTCATTTAAAAATTATTTATTTCATTAGATTTATTACTTTCATGTTATGCAAATTTTCATTTATTTTATTTGTATCAAACCTTTTATTAGAAAGGGGATTGATAGCGATCCTAACAAGCTATTTCTTTCTTGGATCTAGCATATGCTAGATAATTCCCCATCTCCTTTTCTAACAAACAATTTTATTTTAGTGCTTTTTTATCTTCAGGTATTCTTCCCTAGCCAAATAATATCTCTCACTTTGTTTGGATATCAATGCATGTGCGCTTTCAACTAGGTACCCTTACACACCCCTTTCTTTTAGTTTTAATACTTGCTTTCAAAATTAAGAAATGAGAACATTTGAGTAAAAAACTAACAAGTACCATCATAATAATAAGGAAAATGATGATGAAGAGCATGATGAAGGTCATGATGATGATAAAAATTTCTATAGGTCTAATAAGAGAAAGAAAATCTTTATAAGTTATGATGATAATAAAAAAAAAATTCAAGAACAAAAGAAGCTTTTACACCAAGGAAGATTATAACTCATCTGATGAGAGTGAGAGAAGTGATTTTGAGAGTGACCATGAAGGTGATGTTCCTAATGTCAATGAATTAGTCTTCATAGGTGATTAAGCAATCTATTTAAATCAAGAATATTCAATATAGATTGGAGGTTCTATTGGTGATTCAGATGAAGAAGAAGATTAGGTATACTTTGAGGATGAATTGATGAATACTCTAGAAGAATTGAATATGATGAATAATAAGAACAAGGTGATGAGGTATCCTATCAAAGACTATGAGTAGAAAATCAAATTGTTTGAATATATACTAAGCAAAAACTCCAAAGATTAAGAGGAAATAGTCAAATAGGTAGAGACTCAACTTGAGATTATGATTTCAAGCCTAAAGACCAAAGAAGAAGAATGTGCAAGATATGTAATTGAAATATATTCCTTAAGAGATGATTTGGATCATGCATCAATTAAGATTAAGTCTTGTATGAAATTTGAAAAGATTACCAATAATCTAGATAATATCCTAAGTAGTTAAAAGATTTATAATGACAAAATAGGACTTGGTTTAAATGGAGACCAAAAGAACACTAATGAGATTAATAAGGTCAATGGTCAATCAAGAATTGATGGTGTTGTTAGAATAAAGACTAATTCTATCAAGCAATATGGTATAAAGTATGCTAATCCTTTTAATGGTTATTATTATTCATGTAACCAGTTTGGTCATAAAGCAAGGAATTATAGAAGGCCCTCCGAGAATGAATATGAATGGAAATATGAGGAAAGTCATTAGTTAAGAGGTATGGGTCATGGTGTGTTTCGGTCAAGAGGAATAGTTTGTTTCAATTGTCAAAAGATTTATCATATTTCAAAATTTTGTAAGCATGGATTATCAAGTCAAAACAAGAAATTTGAGGCCCCTAGAGTACAAGAAAGAAGCCAAAATAGTGAGTGGAAACCCAAAGTAGCTAAGGTTGATGACCAGTCTACAAGTCCAAGAGGATTATTTGTTATGGTGGAGCATAGTCTAGATGCAAAGGAGAGTCAATAATTATCTGTATCATCTCATACTATGTATGAAGGAGTTAAGACTAATATACCAAGTTATAATAATATTCAAATAGATATTAAATAGGTCAAGCCAAAAGGGTTATTAAAGACTAAGAGGATCATGAAGGAAGTTTAGTTTAGTAAGGACATGGAGATTTAAGAATCTCTTGAGTTTATGTTGTTTTAGTGCCCTAAGATAATAGGTGACTCCATTAGGATTCATAGAGGAAGTTAGTCAATGAGAATAATAATGAATGATTTTTGGTCTTAGGGGGAGCTCTATATTCCTTGTTGACATTCAAATCTAAGGTTCAATCAAGAGTTTGCTAGATGTGTGATCATAAGAGTTAGGTCATAAAGAGTTTGTATGATAACTTGATCAAAATAAGTCATAGTCATGATAATGTATAAATATCTCATGGAAATAATGGGATCAAATCATGCTCCAAGAATAGGTGTGTTTTTCTAGCTTCAAGGATCATATAATTACCAAGAAGATAACCCTTTATCATTAATGTCAAATGGGGAAAAAATCTAGTTTGGAAGAATGGTTAGTTTGAAAAAGATCCATCTTCAGAATAAGTGAATTATCATATTTGATCAAGTGTTTTCCATCAATGACAAAGGGGGATATTGTTGAGGTATGTTCTTATTGTTGGTATTGAGAAATTGATGTTGTTAATGATGTCAAAATCAAGTTAGATGTCATTAATTTCAAATTCAAGTGTTGAGACCATGCATAGTGAAGTATAATGTGATAAGGAGTCTTATCAAAATATAATTTTAAGTGAAACTGATAATTATTCTAAGGCTAATGTCATGTCAAGGTAAAGATCATTATGTAAGGTAAGCTACTATTGAGTACTAGGTGTCTTGAGAAGCCTAATTTTGCTTACATAGAAAGTGTATGCATGAAGCATAGTGAATCTTGGTGAATTGTATTATTATAGGAATAAGAGAATTCATAAATATATTTAAACATGGTAAAGAGGAAATGAATCCTTCATATGAGTTCGAAGGTCAGTTTTGAGGGTTATTCCTTACATGAAGTGACCTAGTGAGAACATGTTTGGTAGCATGATGAGTTGAGATTGTGAGATAATGTGTGGTGGTGGGTGAAAATTGTAAGAGGTTTTATGAGATGAGGATGAGGTTTTGATAATATTAAAAGAGGTTTTAAATAATGATTGAGGTTTAAGTATGGTTGGCAGCTCAAGGCCTAGTGTGCAAAGAGATCTAGTGTGACCTAATGAATGGTCAAGCTTAGTTCCCAAGGTGACAAATTTCATAGGTATTATAGGTTTTTAAAAGTGTTTTTACCAAGTTTTATGTCATATTATGAAGGATAAACATGAAATTTTTTGTTGAGATCTTTTATATACATAGAATGGGGTGTTACAAACTTGAGAAGGATTTTCTTATGCTTGTTGGCATGTGCAAGATTTTCATGAGATCTTGATCACTTCATGAAGTTGGGTAAGAATATTAATTTAATTTTGTGTCATTAGTTTTGGACTTGAATGGCAATACTTTATGAATGATTACTAAGAGTGAAAGGTAGTCTAAACCCTCATAAAACCCTCATTATAAAATGATATGAAATATCTTGTTGGTTATGGCTTAGAATGGTTTGGTTGAACTATTTTTATTTTTGGAACATGTATATGACTCTTCTAGGTTTCTCCAGGTGGTCTTTTTATATTATAAGAGTGAGTAGAAGCTAACAAAAACCCCTTATTTTTTAGATTTTTGATGTAGTAAGTAGGGTTCACTAGGTCAAAGCATGAAAATAGATAGATGTTAAAGTTTGATAATTTTTTAAATTTTCAATGGTATTATTTATAAAATTTATATCCTTTATTTCAACTATTTTTTTCACTCAAGTTACCTATCGCTAAATTGGGCTAATAATGAAGACAATGAGAAAACTAGGCAGAAGTGAGAATGAGATTAGGGATTGGTTGCAGTGGACTAGGGATAGATCAAAATGCATGGGGTAATTTTTAAATAATTATATCACCTTTAACCATTAAATGTATTTTTTTATGATTCACATAAAAAAGAAGAAATTTATTCTCAAAGTGACTTGTCTAACACAGTGAGGTTTGTGTAGGGTGAAGAAATGAGATTGGTCTATAAGACCACTATTGATATTAAAACTTGTAATATATATTTTATAAGATTTTATAATGATTATTAATTATAATGATAACTATTTTTAACATCATAAAAGGGTTTACATAGTTGTTCTAAATTTTATTTTCATGACTATGTTTTTGGAGCTACAAGCAGTTTTCTATGGGTAAGTGAAAATGATGTTCTTGAGTATTTTTTCATAGAGTTAAAGAATACAATACACATGAAGTTTTTATATAGGTATAATATATTAATTTTAACACATTTTTAATAATTATAAAATCATATGAATTTTTGAAAATTCAAAGTCTTTTGAATGGGTTCTTAAGGCCTGTGTGCAGTTCTGAGTGAGCATATGAAGTTGATTAGTTTGAGGTATTTTTACCTATTTTATGAATTATAATAAAAATAATTTTAAAATTTAGTTCATGGAAATTATATAAATGTTATTTTAGTTTTATATTATGTGGAAAAGTTGAGTGTATGCATCACATTTACAAGATAGACTTTCTGATAGTTAAAAGGCCTAATTGTGAGTAGATCTAATTGTGTGGTTCAAGGAGTGAAATGAGATAAATGGTGTTGGTGACCTAATATTATATTATAA
Source organism: Torreya grandis (assembly GCA_037957365.1). Classification (NCBI taxonomy): domain Eukaryota; kingdom Viridiplantae; phylum Streptophyta; class Pinopsida; order Cupressales; family Taxaceae; genus Torreya; species Torreya grandis. Next base: position 1,720,148 of record JARHVA010002358.1, read on the forward strand.
GATATATAATTTGATAATTTATGACATTTTTCATCTATTTTTTGAGGCTCAAGGTGTTTAAAAGAGGCCAAAGTGAAACGTGTGCTTAGAAAAAGCCTAATTACATTAGGTCTCTATTAGGCCTAATGGAAATTTTGGCCCTTAAGGTATGACCAACATATGTGGTGGTTGTTTAAATTTATAAATGTGTTTTTTAATATATTAAATTTTTTATCCAAGTATGTATATATTTTTTTCTGGCCAAGATGAGTGAGAGTGAGAGTTAAGTATAAAGAGAAGGTCTAATAGGTATAATTTGTGAAGTTAGAATATTAAGGAGATGAGCACATGATTTAGAGTTTTATAAACCAGGTATAAGGTGTGAATGCCATAAAATAAGTGTGGTGAAAATTTAATTAATTTATAAATATGATTATATAGGTGATGACCAAGTTAATATGACCCAATTCTGCCAAGGAAAGGGCTAGTTGAGTAAGAAGGCCTAATAGGCTATTTGAGAGAGATAGAAGAGTGAGAAGAAAAAAGGAGGTCATATTTAGTTGAGTGAGAAACATGTGTATAAGGATGATAAAATATTCAAGGTAACTTATTTTTTTATGATTTACCTAGGGGTTTGGTTCCTCCTTGAAATTTAGACCTTGAATAGTGAGGTGTTTGTGTTCCTTGTGGGGTTGGTACCTCACTAAAAGTTTGATTCATTATTTCTAGGACTATATTACAAGATGTGTATCAGTGAGTTTTATCACCCAAATTTTTTTTAAACATATATAATGTGTTATTATATTGTTTTATTTCATATATTCTTGTGTATGCCTTGGTTAAGATATGTATGTGAATGAATGCTCCATGATTGATAAGTAGAATTCAAGGATTATTTCAAGGCCACTGATTCACACCCTCTCCCTCGTAGTATATATAATTAAAATAATGTGCATAAGTTTGAAATTATGTGAGGAAAATTAAATTAATATGAGTAAGGTGTATAAGCATCAAAGAGTGTTTCAAGGTCAGTTGCCAAGTTTTAAGTGTTTGATAAGCCTAGTCATAGTACTAGTCATAACATGTAGAGACCTTGTGAGAAGGTATGTGTATGATGGCTTGGTAAGATGAGTTCACACAAGAATGAATTAATTTATGTGGTTTATTGATCATGTATATTAGGCATTGGAACACTCATGTGATTCTCATGGTGAGCCTATAGAGTAAGGACCTATAGACCTAGTAAGCAACTATACCACTTTTATACATTTTTTGGCCTAATACAACGTCATGATCTTTTGTCAAGGCATATGAAGGATTTTTATTTATTTTTAATAATGTGATATATTGTGTGATCATGTGATAAATATGGAGAGTGGATGAAAAGATGCATGAAGGTCAATTTTAAGGCTTAATGTAACTTGCAAGTCAAGGTCTAAGAAAACAAAGAGAGAGATGGTGGCCAATTGAGGTATGAGATTCAGATTTAAAGATAATAATGAAAATGTGAGAATTATTATTGGTGTGATATATTTATCTATGTTTGTTGACCAATTCTTTGGTCAAATTTTGAATTTTTAGGCTTGAAAAAGTGTTTTGAGGTCTCTCGAGTGCATAAAATGAAGAGTTCTTAATCCAAGAAGATTTTAAAGTGTTAATTATCGTATGTAACCTATACAAAATAATATTATATATTCATGGTAGATGGGTAAGGGTCATAGATCAAAGTTATATTAATTATTTTTTGGAATGAGGGGCTAAGATTTATGAATGATTGTTAAGACTGAAAGATGGTTTAAACCCTCAAAGAACCCTAATAGTGACTAGATATGAAAGAAGTTTTTATAAATTAATTATAAAGGATTGACATGTATATTTTAGTGATTTTAGGTTGTATTAAACTCTACCAATAATATCTAGGTGTGATTGGTTTGTCAAGTGTATGAGTAGACCCTACATGAGAGTATTAGTTCATCATAAAATTGCTTTAGTAGTTAGAGTTGACCAAGTAAAATTAGATAAATGGATGGAGGAATTTTTTTGATAATTTTAGTTTGTGTCCATAGTGGTGTATATATATTTTATATCCATTAGGGGTGATAAACCGATCATCCAAGTTGACCAGTCGCTAAAAGACCTAATGGTGAAAATAATAAGGAACTTAGGTAGTAGTGAGAATATGTTGAGGGATGTGTTATCATGGAATAAGGATGAATAAAATTTAATGAATAAATTTTTAAATAATTTTAAGACATGTTCATGTTGGATATAATTTTTGGATGTTAGTGGATATGATGAAAATGTTGCTCATATGTTGACCTATTTGGTTTAGATGAGATAAAGAGGTACATGATTATAAGATTAGTCTACAAGACCAATATTTCCATTTACCCATGGTATAATTATATTTTATAATGGTAAAATGATCTCATAACTTCATCTAAATGCATTATAAGTCTTTTAAAATGGTCATACAGGTGATTTAAGGTCATTGTCACCATGATTATGGTTTAAGACAGACTGACAATTCTGGGTAAACAAGTTGTAATGATGAGTTGGAGGCTCTTTGCCCTAAGTTGAATTATCTAATGTACATGTTGTTTATATTTGTGAATTTTATTCCCTATATATTATTTTGATAATATTTTATATATAATGAAAGTTTTTGAAATGTTGAAGCCAAAATGCTTATCTAGTTGAGTGAAGTCTACGAGAGAGAAGGTCAATATATTAGTTTACAAGACCAATAGTTTACATTAGATATTATGATTTTTTTTAAGGTAATTATGATAATGTTTTAGGATAATTATAGTTAATTTTAATTCCTTTATTGTTTTATTTTAGGTTTTATAAGTTTAAGTTTTCATGACTGTGTTTTGAGGCTAGTTCACAGACTGACAGAGAAGGGTTTGAGTAATTCTTCACTATGTTGTGAAGTATAAATCATATGGTGATTATATTAAGTTATATAATATTTTTTATATGTGAATTTTTACCATGAATTTTTGTGAAAATTGTGTCTATGCTTCAATTTTTCAAGATAGTTCTTTTATGTGTATGAAGGCCTAATTTTGAACAATGCTAATGGTGTACTTCAAGTGGTGGTTGGAGCTAAAAAGTGTTATAGAGCCTTGATTATATTATCATGGGTATATTTGAGTGAAATTTTATATTTTAATATAGTTTTAGGTGTTTTAATGTGTTCCAAGGAAGGCAAAGTGTAACGTGTCCTAAAATAGACCTAAAAATTAAAGGATGACTAATTAAGGTATGTCAGACCTAAAGGGACACAAATCACATTTGATTAATTTTTTAGAGATTTATTATTGTATATTACATGGATTATATAATAGGTTAAGGGTTTTTGGTTGACTAATAAAAATATAAACAAGAGACTTGTATAAATATGATTTTAGGCCTATGGAGTGTAACAGAGTGCAAGCGAATAAAATAACATATTGTAGAATAGAAGGAGGTATTTTAGAACTTAATATAAGTGTATAGGATAATTTATGAATATTTTATATAGGATACATGTATAATTATCAAGGTCATATGACCTAATCAGTCTTAAAGAGACCTAATTGAGCAAAGAAACCTAGAAGGTTATTTGAGAGAGATAAGGGTTTGAAGAGCTAAAGAGGTAGTCATCATAATTTTTTTTAGAAAAAATGTGTTATAAAGGTGATAAAAGTAATTATGTTTTTGAGTTGGTCTCAATTCATCTATGGCACTAGTGCCTTTTTACAATTTTGTTCTTACTAAATCCTAACCAAGTTACCTTACAATTTGGTTCTTACTAAAGCCTAGCCAAGGTTGTGCTTAGCTAGTTGGGGTTGGTGCTCCATGTGAAGTGGGTGCTTCACTAAATTTTGTTTTTGTAATTATATTAATCTAGTGAATTTTTAGATATAAGTGGGTTTTCTTCCCATTGATAATTTCACACATATGTGATGTGTTCATGTGTTTCATGCTTATGTGGATAAGTGCTTAAGTTTGCTAGATATATGTGTTTGTTTGAATGGTTCATGATTATTTAATTGAAATTAATAGGAAATATTTTGAAGACTAATTCACCCCCCCTCTCAATCACTTCATTTCCAATATTCATATACACTTGCATCAATCTAATATGGTTATATCGATGCTATTTTTTTACTTGGACGTAGGTGTCTAGTATAGAAAATCTATTGAAATTGTATATGACCACTTAGATGTTTTTGTGTTTTATGTTGCCTTTTCTCTAGTGCATTAAAATATGTGTCATGGACTCTCACTCCTTGTAAAATATCAACACCCTAATTCTTCATCTTCATAATGAATGTGTGGGAAATGGGTTAGTGGTAATATGGTATTGAGCTACCCCAAAGACCCCTCTATCAATGAGAATTGCCAACATAGCTAATACTATAAAAATGGACTGATACTTATGTATTTCTCCCCTATGTGTTATTTTGTGTGTGAATCATGAAATGTGTGATAAGAAAGTACATGGAGTGACCTAGCTTGAAACTTGGAAAATGTGGCTCATGGAATTCTCCTTCAATACTTTAGAATTATAGATATGATGTCACTATGAATAACATAAAAATAAGAAAAAATAGGGAATCTTAGCTCACTTGAATGATTTTTGGATTGTGATAGGTATTTTCTAGGTGAGGAATGAATTATTATTAATCATGTATTTATACCAATCCATTTGTATAATATATCACATTAAAGCACTTAGGCTAACCATAGGAATATGTTCAATTTGAAAATTAGATGACTTTAGAGCACTAGACACTTGTATAAGAATAAGAAACCTACATCGATATAGGTGTCTAACTAGGATGCAAGTGTCTAGGTAGTTACAAAATTGGTACATGTCCATAACTTGTAGAGATGGAATATAAGTATGTTTATAAAATTCAAGGTAAGGTAGAAGGTCTAGGTCATCAAAATGAATTGGTTAGACTAAGAGATAAGCAATGAACTACATAGAGATAGTATATACAAGCCTTTTGGAAGTGAAAGATGTTTAAAAGCTGAAATTACATTTATGATATGTATTTTCCAAGTGTGTAGAACTTAGATGATATATAATTCATAAATAATGTCTACAAAGATAAGGTATAAGACAAGTTAATATGGAGAGGATTGATTAATAAATACACTAGATAATTTCAATTAGAGATAAAAGATGTGAAAGTAGATATTCAAAGTGATGCAACCCATCCAAACCACAACCAAAAGATACCTTTAGATAGAATGAACCCTTTGGAACAATCTCCATCACCCATGACACTTCATAATATATGTGTACATCTATCCCTTAGAAGATATATTTTAAACAAGACTTAAAAAGACACAAAATTCATAACCAAAAATTGGTTAGACATTAAAAAGATAAATAACACAATTACAATAGTACTATAGGGGTGAGTACTTCAATAAATCTGACTAATACTAGTACTAATCTTAGCATTAGTATTCCAAAAAAATCTAAAAAAAATAACATGGAACATGAAAGGATTAATCACCAATGTTTTTAAAAGACATCAAAGATGTGGAAGAACATCTATTCATATTCGACTCATATTGGAAAATTCATAAAATTACTAATGAAATAATAATGTTATTTGATTTTATTAGAACTATTAGATCAATTAATGTCTAAGTGGTTATTATTAACCCTTGGTTTACATTGGTAATTAATTAATTAAATAATAATATATTATTTATTTACTCGAGGTATAAACGTCAAGAAAATAAATAATCTTATTATAGTTGTTTAATATATACCAAACATTTATTAATTGGGTTTATTGGGGTGGATGGACCCATTATTTTCACAATGATCACATCCCCTCGTGAAACATTATAAATAGGGTTTTACCCCTATTGTAATTACATCAAACACAAAAAAATATTCAAGTATTCCTGCATGTGGAAAATACTTGTCTGAGCAAATTTTTTGAAGAATTTATCTAAGGAGTGAGATGAAGAAGATCAAATGTATTGGAGTTATTATTATTTCTCAATATTGAATATCACTTTGCTAGGTCTTTTACCTCTTTGAGGTTTTACTAGGATAAATACCTGTGTTGTGTTTAATTGATCTGAGTTCATTTTGTTATACTTTTCTCACTAACTCTCTTCTAGATCTGTGCTTATTGCATTCTATGTATTTTAATATGCTATTAGAGTCTGTGGAGAGGCTTTTTGATCAACAAGCATATAGAATATTGAATTAAATATCAATAATTGATATTTCAATTTATTCAAATCCTAGTGACTTGGATGTCATTATATTACTTGGACATATTAAAAAACATTGAATCTCAATTTTTTGTGCATCAAATTGCCTTCTAAAAGTTTTATTCACTTAGTTTTGCAAAAATAAGGACCCATGCAATTTTTGAAGGCCTAAGAAGCTCTAGATTATCTTGTATGGCCTAGGAGGTTGGTAATAAAAAATTGGCACCAATTTTTTTTTGAAAGGCTTGTTGGCATTGTGGAAATATTTCAAGAAGATTTACAAATTTTTAAGGCTTGAGAAGGCTTCTATCTCCCTCAAGCTTCTCCTCTACTCCCAGACTTGCACCATTTTCACCTATAATAGATATTAAGGTAGGTATAAATTTCTTTGAAATATTTAAAAAATATTTTATTCTTTAATTTTATAAATTTGATTTACGTTTTATTAAATAAATTTACCAAAAAATTAAAAATCAAGTAATTTGTTTTTACTTTTGTTAAGAGTTTATTTATATTTTTAAAAAATAGATAAAAATAATTAAATATAATAGTTTGCATGTAAATTTTTGAATTCACTCATAGATGAGTTTCACTAGATTTTTTATTTTTATCTTCTTGTTGAATTTAGTTAAAATTAATTGCAAATTAAAATAATTTGAATTTCTTTTCTTGGATTTCATGCCTTCCTTCTCACATAAAAACCCCCTGACTTATCAACTCATCCTTCTTTAGACACTTGATCTAGTTTAAACCTAGTAGTATATAGTCATCCAGCCAATTGATCTTAGGGTTTTGGCATGTTTTAGATGCATTGGAGTGGTACAATGTTTTTTGAAGCCTTCTATTATTATTTTTACACCTTTTTAAATAATATTACCTAGGTGGTCGTTTTGAGTGTGACTCTTTTGACACTTAAATTTGTGATTTTTTAATTACTTTTTTGCATTATTTAATATCTAAATTGTGTAATTAAATATATTTGTACTTGTGATTTACCTTATTTTAAAAAATTAAATTAAATTCATATTAAAAAGGTTTCATTTTTAATATTTATTTACTGTCTTATTTAAAGAGAAGCTATGGCTTCACCTCTTTTTTTAAGATCAATCTCAAATGCTTAATCAAAATAATTACAATCTATGGAAAATTCATGTTAAATATGAATTTATGGCCCATAAATTATGGAATATTGTATTTGGAATTGAGAAAGTCCCTTTTAGATGACATGTTAACCCTGAGCTTACCAATGCATTTCAAATGAAATCATAAGAAGTTATGTCCATTAGCTTGTGGAGTGTCAAGGATGAATTAATTCTCAATATTGGTAATCAAGATTATCCTATAGATGCTTGAAAAATATTTTAATCCATGCATGAAGGCACTCACCTTTCAAAGATGATTAAATTAATCCTTGAATTTATAACTACACCTATGAAGGGTGATGAAAACGTTAATTTGTTTGTTAAAATTTAAAATATTAAAGCTCAATTAGATAAATGTAATTGTAATTTGATTCAAGATCAATTTCTTTATTTTATCATTTAGTTAAATATTCATGAAAAATTTAGAAATTTCATTTCAATTTTGAATTCTGTGTATCAAATTTAGCAAGATATCCTTGACCTTACCACCTTGTCTACTCTCCTGATTTAGGAAGAAAAAGTTATGACAAATTTTAATTCTAAAGAGAATGCCACTCAGACACTTCTCACTCTTAATAATGTTTTTGATAACACTAAAAAATAAAAATCTAACCTTAATTCTTCTAAATGTAAATATGAGAACAAGAAATTTGATAATAAAAATCAAACACCTAAGTTTAATGGAAATTGCAATCTATGTGATAAATTTTGTCATAGAAGGGAAGCCTGTTTTAAAAATAAAGATATAAATAACAATCAAACTTATAAAAATAATAAAGGGAAGAAATCCAGTGAAGACAAGCAGAAGAATCAAAACCCTATTCAAAATAATAATCAGGATTCAAATGTTATTACTTTATATGCTACTTTATGTACTTCAAATGAAAATGAATGGATTTTAGATAGTGGTGCACCACACCATATGACATGATTATTTTATATTTTATGTGATTATAGAGATATATCTGAAAGGACTTACATAGGAGATAATTTTTTTAGAAGTAACTAAATTGGAAAAAGCAAAATTTTCAAATGTTATTATTAATGATGTTTTCTATATACCTAAGACTAAAAATAATTTGATATCTTGTTATCAACTTACAAATGATAATTTAATTGTAACATTACTTAAAGATAGTTGTTCCATTATAAATAATTATGGGTCCTTGATTATTGAAGGTGTTTAAAATAATGGTTTATATATCTTTTCTCTTTTTTTTAATGATTTCTTTCATCGCATAGTAATAATGAATCTCAATTATGGCATGAAATATTAGGACATGTTAATTTTATAATTTTACATGATATGTCTATAAATAATATTATTATTGACTTCCTTGTATCCCCTCTCATGATGAAACTTTTGAGGGTTGCTTACGTGGTAAGCAATATACTAACCACTTTCACAAGAATCATGATGCGAATTCCTCATATCCTATAGAATTAATTCATAGTGATGTTTCAGGTCCTTTGGAAGTTACTTATATAAATTTTTCATTATATAATATTACATTTATTTATGATTGTACTATAATTATTTGGTCTTATTTCATTATTTAAATAAATTTGATGTTTTTTTAAGTTTAAAGAATTTAAAGCTTATTTTGAAAATGCGTCTAATTTTTCTATTAAGAGTTTAAGAATTGATAATGGTGGTAAATATTTTAGTAAAGAGTTTGATTCTTTTTATATTAATTATGGTATTAAAATGGAATTAAAAACTCCCTATTCCCCTTAGCAAAATGGTATTGCTAAAATGAAAAAACCACACCATCATAGAAATGGCTAGAACAATGTTGCAATCTATAAATGTTCCTAATTTCTTATGGGCTGAAGCCATGAACATTGATATTCATATTATAAATAAATTCCCTACCAAATATTTTCATCTTTCTACCCCTTATAAGTATGTATGAAAAATAAACCTAGTGTGGCTCATCTCAAGATTTTTGGTAGTCATACTTCTATCTTTGTACCTAAATTTAAGAGGAAGAAGCTAGACCCCACTTCTTATTCATGATTTTTATAGGATATGGAGGTAATAAAAAAGGTTTAAGAGTGTATTATCCATATAATTTTAGATTATTGTGAATAAGAATGTTCTTTTTCTTTAAAAAACCTTTTGTGATCCCTCTATGGATCCTCCTCTATGTTCTTCTATTGATGAACCTCACTCTCATGTTTATGCTTATGATGAAATAGATGCCATTGAGGAACTTGATCCATTTATGGATAAAGTAGAGTCTAAGGAACCCCTTGATTTTTATGTTCAATATAAATTACCTAAATGGGAAAAATGTTTAATAATTGTTGATGATGTCATGGAGGTGTCCAAGTGGGTGGATGAAGTGGCTTGATAGTATAAGTGTCAATGACAAAGTGTGCAATCTACTTGTCCTAGTATGTTTGATTGATATTTAGTTATGGAGTGATTAGGGATGGGTATAAAGTATTGAGCATGTGTGAGGGGTCCTATCAGAGGTCAAATATTATTGGAGAGTTTATGTAAGTACATGGTATTCACACGGTTATTCATTATGTTCATCATGATATAGTTGGTTTTATGATAAAAAAAATGAGTAGGCATATTGACGATGTTATATTTCACATGTGTGAGCGTTTAAGGATTAATTTGATATATGTATGAATTCTCATATTAAATTTGATCATGTGGTCTAAGTTTTAGGTAATGAGGTTAACTAGATCTAAATATATGTGGGTGAAAAGTTGGCCTCTTAGACAGAAGTCCACTAAGTTCCTATACTTATCTAGACTATCAGTACATGTCATGCAGATATGAATGAACCAAAAAGTTTGTGCATTGAATATAGGTACTTATAAAGTAAAATAAGATAAAAATTTTACATTCATATATTTTCTATAGTTTGAAGAAGCTACCCTAAAAATTTGGATTCTCAAAGTGATTTATAGCTCAAGTTATAAAGCTTCAAAGTTGCTTTAGTAGACTATGATGGGCCAGAGACTGTCAAGTTTAATCATGTTGAAGTCTGAGGCCATTGGTGTATAAGATCCAATGGTGAGTGAGTAATCATACTTATTATGATCAATGGTGTGTATTAATTCAACATGTTAAAGGTTTCACATGATGGTGATAAGTGTCACACTCATGGAGCTTAGACAAAAGATCAATGGTTCATAGATGTTCATGTAGTCAAAAGATTGATTGTGCAAGTTAAGTCAAAGAGTCAACAAAAATGTAGGAATGCCAAGTGGCACAAGAATATAGATTGATATAAAAAATTTCGTAAGGAATGTGAGGGTTATAAGTGTCATAATAATGGGATTTATAATCTAGATTTAACAGTGAGTGTTGCAAGTTAACGATCGAGCTACTCAAAAGAAATCAATGGAGTGCATTTATTCTAAATTATCAAGAAGTAATGAGATCATGATAGGTGATTGATGTTTAATAGTATAAAAAATGTAAATATTAGGATATTTTAAGGGATATTGATGATTCATATTCATTCAAGTAATGAAATGACATGAGATGATAGCAAAGTGTTTGATATTTAACTGTGACCAATGGAATTTGAATTTAGCAAAGGTTAAAACTAGTCTATATTTCTTGAGCCATAGATTTTGATCTAGGATGAATTTGAAGGTGAAGTAAAAATAAAAGTTATATAGGACTTCAAATCACATCTATAGAACCTAGTTATAAGTTTTGAATGTTTGTATATTCAAATTTATTAAGCTCTAAAGTTGACTGTGTGTTTGACCATGGTTTGTATATGCCCTGAGAAGGATATTTTGAGATGGTATATTAGTATTGAAATGTTTCAAAGGGACATACCTATTGGAGAGTGTTTTATAATATTTTAGGATGATATATATGAACTTTAGAGGTTTGAAAAATCCATATTATATATGAACAAATGCTTAGAAGTTTACTATTTATTTGTTTGTAGTGGTCTTGTGTACAAGGCTAATGTTTGAGTAGATTAAGCATATGTAGATAAGTGTTGTGATGTTTGCGATCATTTAAGGATGTTAAATGGGTAATGTGGAGTGTAAAAATAATTTTTTAAGTGGTCCTTTTTTTCTAAATTTCTTGATGGAGTGATGAATGGGTGAATAGGTTTTCATGAGACCTATAAGGGCTATTAAGGCCTAATTAAAAGATGTAACTACTTAAAGGTGCCCATGGATGTTATTGCTGACATATGAGGATGGTATTGAGATATGATATATGCCTTAAGGGATATGAAAATTATTATGACTAACCTAGAAGTTAATAATTATGAAGGCTCTATAAATAGTGAAATCAAAGATGATGATTTCTAGACTTGAAAGAAGAGGTGTGTATGAGTGTTGCCGAGCAAAGAAAAGAAGAAGGGGTGGGTTTCTAGTGGATGTATTGTATATTAGAGTAGGTTGATGACTATGTGTATGAATTATAGGTCATATTTTTGATGTCAAAATAGTGTTCTTGTAGGTTTTAATATTGAGGATAAATGAAGAGGTCTAAAGTGATCCAAAAGGATGTTTTGGATTCCTTGAGTGTGAGCAAAGGATATATGATGTCTATGTAATCTTGGTGGTTCATTTGAGAGGTATATCAGAGAATGGACTATGTAGTGTGCATAGTTGAAGAGAGATGATATATATTTTATCTCCATCAGATTGGAAATCAATCAATGATTATGAGATGTTTATTTCATAGGTGTTGGGAGGGTGATCAACATCTAGGTTAGAAGGACTTGACCAATAGGTGGTTAGAATGACTTGAACAATAGGTGGTCATAAGGAATTGATCATCTTAGGGGTAGGTGTTCTTTTTGAAATAGGTGTTTCATTAAATTTGGTTAGAAGGATTTGACAAATAGGTGGTCAAAAGGACTTGATCATCCTAAGGGTAGGTGCTCCTTGTGAAATAGGTATTTCAATAAATTTTGGTCAGAAAGACTTGACTAGTCTCATGTTTGTGATCATCTTATAGGACAAGTAGTGTATGTGTTTTCAAGTTTGAGAGTGGGGTTTATTCCCCAAGAGGGTTTCTCACTAAAATCTTGTGTTGTGTGTGATCTTTCATTATCTTCATTGTTCATTGCTATAAACATCTTGTATAATTCATGAATGGTTGTATTGAATGCTTAAGTGTTTGAAGGGTTTGCAAATTGAATTGGATTGTTTTTTAGCACTGATTCATCCCCCCTCTTAATGGTTTGTACCTTTAACAATTCATATCATATTTTCTCCTTCTTACAATTTTAACCACTTGAAGGTGATCAAAGGTACAATGGTAGATAAAGAGGTTATGTCTTATCTTCAAGACAAACTAGTATGTGCTTTATCAAACATCATTGCAAGATGATGTGAAGATGTAAGTGAAAGATCTATAATAAATATTAAATAATATATAAGTTATGATGGATAAAGGTCTTAACCAAAGGATGGAATAATTGGAAAATAAAGTCATGATTTACTAAGATGTGATTTTATTTAAGGATAAAAGGGATTTTATCTCCACCAAAAGGGTCAAGAATGAAAATGCATGGATCGGTAATGGTCAAGAGAAAGTAAGGTCAAATATGAATAATCCCTTCAATGGGTAGTGCTTCCCTTGTAATCAATTTGGTCATAGATATAGGGATTGTGCTTTCTCTCCAGAGATCAAAAGAGATATAATATGCTATAATTATAACCAATAAGGTCATATATCCAAGAACTACAAAAGATATTTAAAAAAAAAGATATACAAGTCATTGACACCATCAAATGGTTCAAGGAGACTAAGTCTAATAATGAAGAAGAAAAGAAGCAAAATTCAAGTAGTCCATTGAAGGAAGAGTCAATGTTTTTTCAATCAGCCTTCCACACTCAAGAAGATGGGAACAAGATATGGTTCATAGATAATGGATTCTCAAATCATATGATAGGAGACAATAGCAAGTTTATCTCTCTCAAGAAGACCAACCCAAGTTTAATGAGATTTGGTGATGAAAAATATACTAACATAATTGGCAAAGGCACTATGAGTTTAGATAATTATCATACTAGGACTGAGAATGTCTTATATGTAGAAGGTTTGAAACATAATCTTTTAAGTGTGAGCTAAATGTGTAAGAAAAGAAATGTTTTAACTTTTCATGATGATGTAGTTGAAGTAAGAAAGGAAATATTTGGAAGATTAGTTGAAAATGTTTGTAAAATAGATAACATGTATGTATTGCATGAATCTAAGAAGGAAGAGTGCTTTATGATTCAATTAGAAGAAAGTTGGATTTGGCATAGAAGGCTTGGACATATAAGTTTTGATAATATGGTAAAGATTAGTTCAAAGAGGTTGGTAAGGCATATGCCCAATATTTTTAATATTTCTCATTCTCTTTGCAAGGCATGTCTTCATGGGAAGAAAACCAAAAGAAGATACAAATCCAAGGAGTTCTCCACTACAAATCCATTAGAGTTGATCTACACTGATCTATGTGGACCTATGAGAACACAAGTTATTCAAGGTAATAGCTAATTCATGCTTTTCTTTGATGATTTTATGAGGATGACTTGGATATTTTTTATTAAAGAAAAATCAGAAGCTTTTACAAGATTTATGACATTCAAAGCACTTGTGGAAAATTATAAAGGGTAAAAGATCAAGTGTGTAAGATCAGATAGAGGAGGTGAGTTTTGGTCTCATGAATTTGAGGATTTTTGTGAGAAACAAGGTGATTTAACAATTTTGGGAATATTGGTGTATTATTCCTAATTTAGTTAAGGGTATGGAATAAGAAATCAATAGATAAATATGGAATAATTAAGCTACTAATTTGTGTAAATTAGATTTTAATTTTGACCTTTTTAAAAATAGTAATAAGAGATGAAAAAGAAGACTTAGTTGCAAATTGATTGATACAATTGAGATAGGGTCTAATATTCACTGTACAAGACTGGGATATTATCATAAACTAAGATCTAACTATTATTTTATGATTGGATAGGAGCATCGAAAGTGGATAGGAGTGGCACTAGTGTTGTAGTCCATTTTTGTTGCTATTGTCTTGAGGATCTGAGCTTTCTAGGTTTTTTTTACTATGTCTATGTTATCTTGTCTATGAATTTTTAGTAGTTAGATGGCTATAGAGCTCTTTATAGAGAATATTTTCTCTTCAAAATCTATATTCCATTATGCTTTGACCAACTTAAAGAATGAGGGTGGCAGGGGGGGTGGCATTAGTGTGTGTAAGATTCACTGAATGTGTATACACACAGCTTGTGTGGCTATGCTACCTAAATACCAATACTCTAAAGAGGCATCAATCCATATGTAGTTTTCCCACTTGATGTGATTTGTGAAATAGAGTGTATGAATATGAAAAAAATTTAAACTAGATGTGTTTGAGGTGGCTACGGACTAGTGTAAGGATTAGAATAAGATTGTAAGTGTATCGACTGTTTGTATACATAGAATAGGGAAAATTAATTGATTAGTCTTGCTTGTATTCTTACTTGCTTAGTGATATTTGTTGACCTTTTCCAAATGATCTTTGAAAATAATTTTATAGGGATCTATTGGTCATGGTTGGATGTAATCGCATTAGGCTGATAAGGAGAACGATGGGGAACTAGAAGGAATTAATCATTGAAGTAAAAAAACACTTAGATAGGAGTGTTGAAAGTGGATAAGAGTGGCACCAATGCTATATTCCAAGTGTGGTTCTATTTTATTAAGATGATGAGGCTTGGGGGATGGATTATTCATGAAAATTGGTGTATAATTCAACTGGGATCAAGTTTTGAAGGTTACAGATGACTAGGAATCAATAAAAGAGATGCATATGAGGGTCATGAGAGTAAGCAAGAGGGACCCATGGGTTGGGTGTCACAAGCCACACTCAAGTTACCAATTTTTTCATTTTTTATGACTACACAAGGGATAATAATACAATATTTTACTACTATAAAACCACAATAGAATGGTGTTATTGAAAGGAAGAATATGACTATTCAAGAGATGAGTAAAACCATGCTTCAAAATGCCAAACTATCATATGGTTATTAGGAAAAGGAATCTAACACTTTATTATACATCCTAGAGATGTGTAAAATCAAATTAAATGGTGATAATACCCCTTATAATTTATAGAAGAATAGAGCTGCTAATGTCAAACATTTTAGAGTGTTTGGGAGAAAGGGCTTCATTGAATGAGATGAAGAGAATCTTGAAAAATCTATTTTAAGGTCTGACGAGGGCATATTCTTCAGTTACTCTTCTATTATTAATGCCTATAGGTGATTCAATAAGAGACTTCACAATATTGTTGAAATTTAAAATGTAAGGATAGATGAGAAAAGTACAGTCAAGAATCCAAAAGTCTAGATAAATGACTCAATTAAAAATTCTATTGCAAACAATGATAATTTATCTGTTCAAACAAATGATGGAGATGAAGAGGAGGAAGAAAGAAAAGACTCTAAATCTCCATATAGAAGAATTCATAAAGATAATCCAATCTCTCAAATTATTGGAAATATTAGTGTAGGTTTGTAGACTAGAAGGAGAATGTTGATCAATCAAAATCAACAAGACTCAACTTTGTTATTGATGATTGAACCCTAAATATTCATGTAAGCTAGAAAAGATGAAATTTGGAATGGTGTAATGGATTAATAACTTGATCAAATAGTAAATAATGAAATATGGGATTTAGTTCCTAGGCGAAAAGGATAAAAATGTGATAGGTACCAAGTGGGTTTTAAAAAACAAGATGAATGAGAAAGGATAAGTCATAAGAAACAAAGCTAGATTGGTATTTAAAGGATATGATCAGGTTGAAGGAATAGATTTTTATAAGACTTTTTCTCTTGTGGCAATAATGGAAGGAATTAGACTCTTTTTGGCATATGCAAGTTTAAAAGGTTTTAAGTTATACCAAATGGATGTGAAATCTACATTCTTCAACGGAAACTTAGAATAAGAAGTCTACTTTGAGTTAATTGAAGGATACTTCATGTCAAATAATCAATATTTTGTGTGTAAATTTAAAAATTCTCTTTATGGTCTTAAATAAGATCCTAGAGATTGGTATGACATGTTAGATAAGTATCTTTTGAGTTAATGTTTTAAAAAGGGGGTAGATGATAGTAATTTATACATTGAGATAGAAGGTAATCATCAATTGATAGTGGTTATATATGTTGATGACATAGTTTTTGGATCTGACAATGATAATATGAGTAGAGAGTTTGCAACTACTATGAGGACTGAGTTTGAAATATCAATGTTGGGAGAACTTTCTTTTTTCTTAGGATTTCAAATTAACTAACTTAATGTAGGGATATTCATTTCACAAGATAAATAAATCAAGGATATGGTAGGGAAGTTTGACATGATGGATTGTATTCCAATGATTACTCTAATTATCACAGGATGTAAGTTAAGAAAACTAGATGACTCACCAAAATTTGATCAAACTTTGTATAGATCCATGATTGGAAGTCTTTTGTACTCTACTACTTCTAAACCTGATATCATGTAAGTAGGTGGTTTTTTAGGAATATTTCAAGATATCCTAGAGAATCTCAATTGAAATTAGAAAAAATGATCTTAAATTATCTCAAAGGCACCATAAAGTATGGCTTATGGTATCCCAAGAGTAGAGAATTCACTTACAAATCATATAATGATGTAGATTTGGTAGGATGTGTGGATTATAGAAGGAGTACTAGTGGTTTGGTCTTCTTCATGGGGGAATGCTTGGTGTCTTGGATAAGTAAGAATAAAGCCTCAATGTCTCTATCAACTATAGAAGTTAAGTATATAATAGCTTTATCTTATTGAACACAAGCCATTTGGATAAAACAAACTTTGGAAGATTATAAGGTAAGATAAAATGGACCTTGTCCTATCTACTGTGATAATACTAGTGCAATTAGTATCTCAAAGAATCATGTTATGCACTCAGAAACTAAGCACATTCCTATTAGATATCATTTCTTGAGAGAACAAGTGAGTAATCAAGGTGTTCAGTTGGAGTATATGCCTAAAAAAGAGCAACTTGTAAATATTATTACGAAACCATTGTCAAAAGCTACATTTGAGTATCTAATACAAATCTTAGGTGTAATTTATTTCTTTTTTAATCAATATAAGGTCTTTTGGTTAAGGGGGGAGCAATAAGTTCATGAGTTTTCTCTAGAGGTGGCTTGAGAGAGAAGGATAATAAGTCTATGTGGTGATTATTCATGGTGTATGGAGATATAAAGATGATCAATAGATGAAATATCTCAAATATCTTAGGGGGAGTCCCTCTCAAATGTTTTTTTGTGAGTTTCATTAGATTTCAATGCTTTTATATGTTTTTTCTTCATTGTTTGCAGTGCTTGGTTGAAGAGAGTGTAAGCATGTAGCAAGAAGAAGTTGTCAAGAAAAGAAGAGGTAGTTTAAAGGTAAGGGGGAGTTTGTATCATATTTTTAATATATTCCTCTTATATTGGTGGTATTTTTAGGTCCTCAATATTAGTTTGTGCCCACTTCTTCATTGTGTAAGAGGGGGAGAAGGTTCTTATTCAGAGAGTGCTTGAAGAGTGAGAAGGAAGATTATTTATATGATGGGTGTTGACATTAATGAAAAAGGGGGAGACTATTGGAGAGTTTTTATTTATGTTATGGAGGTGTCCAAGTGAGTGGATGAAGTATCTTGATAGTCTAAGTGTTAACGATAAAGTGTGCAGTGTTTTTGTCCTAGTATGATTGATTGATCTTAATTTTTGGCATGATTAGGGATGGGTTTAAAGTATTGATCATGTGTGAGGGGTCTTATCAATGGTCAAGGATGATTGGAGAGATTTTATAAGTTCATGTTATTCATCTATCTTTTCATTACTTTCATCTTGTCATAATTGGTTCTATGACAGAAAAATCTATGTAGGCATATTGATGATGTTATATTTCACATGTGTGAAAGTTATAGGAGTAAATTGATATATTGATGGATTAACATATAAAAAGGTGATAATTTGGTCCATTTTTTAGTTCATGAGGTTGAGCAGAGTAAAATATATGTGGGTGCAAATTTGGCCTCTTAGATAGAAGTTCACTAAGTTCTTACACTTAGGCAGACTGTCACTACACATCATGTAAATATGAATGAACCAATAAGTTTGAAAATTTAATAAAGGTATTTAGAGAGTCAACTAAGGTCAAAGTTTTTTATGGAGATATTTTTTATAGTCCCACTAATTTTCCTTGAAAATTTGGAGTCTTGAAGTGATTTCTAGCTCAAGTTATAAAACTTCAAAGTTTTTCTAACAGACTGTGATGGGCTAGAGACCATCAAGTTTAATCACATTAAAGTTTGAGGTCATTGGTTTAGAAGATCCAATAGTGAGAAATTAATCAAACATATTGAGATTAATGGTGAATATGAAGTCAACATGATAAAGGTTACACATACTGGTGACAAGTGTCACATTCACGGTGCTTGGGCAAAATATCAATAGTTCATGGATGTTCATGCAATTAGAAGATCCATGGTGTGGGTTGAGTCAAAGAGTCAACAAAGCACGTGGGAATACCAAGTGGAAAAAATACATGGAATGATATAAAAGTGTTTAGAAGGAAAATGAAGGTGCAAAGTGTCATAATCATAGGAATTCTGATCTAGATCTAATGGTGAGCATTGCAAGTAAATGATCGAGCTAATTAGAAGAGATTGACATAGTAGGTTTATTCAAAAATGTTAAGAAGAAATAATATGATGACAAGTGATCTATGTTAAAAAATATATCAAATGTAAAAATCAAGATAATTTCAAGGGAGATCAATAATACATATTAATTAAAGTGATGTGATGACATTAGATGATAACAAAGAGTTCGATGTTTAACTGTGACCGTTGGCATTTCAATTTAGTAAAGGGTAAACTAATCTTTACTGTTTGAGACATAACTTTTGATCTAGGATGAATTTTAATGTGAAGTAAAAATAAAATTTATATAAGACTTCAAAAAAAATCCATAAAACCTAGTTAGAAGGTTTGAATGTATATAAAGCAAAGTTATTGAGCTCGAAAGTAGACTATGTGTTTGACCATGGTCTATAAGTGACATGAGAAGGATTTTTTTATTTTTTTATTCGTAATTGAATTTTTTAAGGGGACTTAGATATTTTATAGTGTTTTAAACTCTCTAAAGATGATCTATATAGACTTTGGAAGTTTGACCAATCCATATTCTATATGAAAAAATGCTTAAAAGTTGACTTTTTATTCATTCATGGTGTTCTTATGTACAAGGCTAATATTTGAGTAGATTGAGCATACACAAAGGAGTGTTGTGATGTCTATGATCATTTGAGTATGTTCAAGGGGTGATTTGGAGTAGACTAATGCTTTTGGAAGTGCTCCTTTGTTTCTAAATCTCTCAAAGGAGTGCTAAATTGGTGAATAGGTCTACATGAGACCTATAAGGGCTATTAAGGCCTAATTGAAGGGTGTAATTGCTTAAGGGTGACCCATGGATGCTATGGCCAAACAATGAGGATGGTATTGAGATAAGACAGGTATTATGGCTGACCTAGAAGATAATAATAATGAAGGCTCTATAAATGGTGAAATCAAAGATGATGATTTCTAGACTTGAAAGAAGAGGTGTGTATGCGTGTTGTAGAGTGAATAAAATAAGAAGGGGTGGGTGACTAGTGTATGGGTTGTAAATAAGAGAAGCTTTATGAGTATGTATATGACCTATAGGTCATATTTTTAATGTCATAATAATGCTCTTATAGGTTTGAATATTAAGGATGACTGAAGAGGTCTAGAGTGATCTAAAAGGATGTTTTGGATGCCTTAAGTGTGAGCAAAGGATAGATGATCTATATGTGAGCTTAGTGGTTAATTGAAAGGAAAATAATAGTGTTTACCATGTAGTGTGCATAGTTGAATAGAGATTATATACATTTTATCTCCATTATATTGGAAAATAATTAGTCATAAGTAGATGTTCATTTCATAAGTGTTGGGAGGGTGCTTAGCATCTAGGTTAGAAGGACTTGACCAATAGGTAGTCAAAAAGACTTGATCATCTTAGGGGTAGGTGATCCTTGTGAAATAAGTGTTTCACTAAATCTAGTCAGAAAGACTTGACCAATATGTGGTCAGAAGGACTTGATCATCCTAGGGGTAGGTGTTCCTTGTGAAACACATGTTTCACTAAATTTTGGTCAGAAGGACTTAACTAGTCTCATTTTTGTGATCATCTTATATGACAATTAGTCAATATTTTTGTAGGATTGAGAGTGGGTTTTATTCCCCAAGAGGGTTTCCCACATAGATATTATGTTGTGTGTGTGATCTTGCATTATCTTCATTGTTTATTACTATAAACATCTTGTCTACTTCATGAATGGTTGTATTGAATGCTAAAAATGTTTAAAGGGTTTGGAAAATGAATTATATTATTTTTCACCACTGATTCACCTCTATCTTAGTGGTTTTTACCTCTAACATAGAATCCCTAATTCAATATTCTAATGTTAATAATCTTAATAAATTAACTAGAAGTATACATTCTTATCATGATTTAATGACTATGTATGAATGTGAACCTCAATCCTTTGAGGAAGCCATTAAAATGATAGATTGAGTATTTTTATGCAAGTTGAATATAATACCTTTATTAAAAATCAAACTTGGGATCTTTTCCCTCCTCCAACTACAAGATGTATTGTCAGTTGTAGGCGGATTTATAAAATCAAATATAATTCAATTGATAAAATTGATAAACTTAAAGCTAGATTAGTTCCTCATGGGCTTACTCAAAAACCCAAGATTTACTATGTTGAAACCTTTGCTTTTGTAGTAAAAATGTGTACTATTAGACTTATTATTTCTCTTTTAGTCCATAATGGTTGGGTTATCCACCAAATGGATGTCAAGAATGCATTTTTAAATGGTTGTTTAGAAGAATAAATCTATATGACTTAGCCTAAAATTTTCATTGATCCTAACAGAGAACATTATGTATGCAATTTTAAAAAATATTTGTATACTTTAAAATAAGCTTCTCAATCTTGGTATTCTAATATTACCTTTTTTTAAAGAATTAGGTTTTTCTAATTACTATTCAGATAATGATCTGTTTGATAAAGTTGAAAATGGTCATTTGATTCTAATTGTATTATATGTTGATGATTTGTTGATTACTAGTGATTTAACTATAATTCATAAATATAAAGATAAACTATGTTAAATGTTTGAAATGATTGATTTAGGCATTCTACATCTTTTTTAGGGATGACTATATTTTAGGATAAAAATTTAATTGTTGTATCACAATCTCAGTATGCACATAATCTTCTTGTTAAGTTTTCATATGATGTTAGTATTTCTCTTAGATTTATGCATGATCCTTATTTAGATCATTGTAAATTAGCTAAATGTATTCTTCATTATATCAATGGAAATATTTATTATGGTTTATTTTATTCTTCTATTGATAGTGTTAAATCATATGGTTATTGTAATGTTGACCATGAAGGTGATACTTTAGAATGTAAATCTACTTCTAGATATGTGTTTAAGTTTGGTGTAGATGATATCACTTAGAGCAACAAGAAGCAACCTGCTCTCTCTCTCTCTCTCTCTCTCTCTCTCTCTCTCTCTCTCATACATAATCTAATTATATAATTTCTATGTAATCTCCTAAAGAATATATGTGGCTATGAACGTTACTGGGATAAGTTCATTTGGATGTTTCTCAGAGTACCATTGCTCATTGTGATAACCAAAGTTGTATAGCTCTATCAAAATATTTAGTGCATCTCCAAAGAACTAAACATATTGAAGTTCTTGTGAATTTTATCCAAGAGAAAGTCCTTAATGGTGATATTGATCTATATTTCTATCTTGTAGATGAAAAAGTGGTAGATATTTCCACAAAACCAGTTGATACTACCAAGTTTTATGCAATATTGGGCCTTTCAAAATTACCATTAAGGGGGAGTGTCCATGAGAATTACACTTCCTAACATCCGTGTGTTTCTTTTTATTCTCTATACTTATTTTGATTGTAAATCATTGTAAAATTTGTGTTAAAGTTATGTGATTTTAGTAAACTTCATGTGGAAGTTTTACTTTTGTACCCCAATACATTAAAAAGCATAATTTGTAATGGAGGTCCTTATATTATATAAGGATCCTAATATGTTTAGTGATTATTCATGAGAAATAGTGAGATGTAATCTCAAAATCATGTTATCCTAAAATTAATTTCTATTAGTTTATGAATTATAAATTTTTTGTGTCAAAATGTGTTTTTTTGCATAATGAATGTTTTTAACTCATTCAAATTTTTGCACATAGTATAATTACTTTATGGTGACTATGGGTTTTATCCCCACTTAGAATTAAGGGGGAGTGTTAAATAAATTAATGTATAAGTGGTTATTATTAAACCTTATCTTACATTGGTAAGTAATTAAATAAATAACAATATATTATTTATTTGCTCGAGGTGTAAACTCTAGGAAAATAAGTAATCTGATTATAGCTATTTAATATTTACCAAATATTTATTAATTGGTTTTATCAGGGTAGATAGACCTAGTATTTTCATAATAGCCACATCCCATCATGAATCATTATAAATAGGGTTTTACCCCTAATGTAATTACATCAAACACAAAAAAATGTTCAAGTATTCCTATATGTGGTAAATACTTGTCTGAGCAAAATTTGTGAAGAATTTATTTGAGGATTGAGATGAAGAAGATTTGATGTAGTGGGGTTATTATTGTTTCTCAATATTGAATATCTCTTTATTGGATTTTTTTACCTCTTTGAGGTTTTCCCAAGATAAATACCTATGTTGTGTTTAATTGATCTAAGTTCATTTTGTTTTGCTTTACTCATTAACTCTCTTCTAGATCCACGCTTATTACATTCTATGTATTTTAACAAGAATTTTAAGGTATAATGCACTTAAGTGGTATATGAAAACTTAATCGAGATATGAAAATCTAGGGGATAATGTCCAAAAAGTATTTAAGGGTGATCTCCACTACCTAGAAATACCATCAGAGAATGTTTTCAAAATGAGAGAATTGATTCAGAAGAAGGAATGTGTGAATGATTATGATCAATGGTTTAAATCTATAGTTTATAAATAAGAGGATATTTTAAATAAAAAATAAAGGATATAATTTTTCATATCCATCTTAATGATATTTCTATGTGCCAATATGGATGTAAAAAAAATTAATACTTTTTGTAGAAACACTAGAAATGGCTTCAAGGCTAGAAGCAAATCCTAGAGGAAAGAGAAAAATACCTCATTAAAAGACAAAATTGAAATATTATAGTTAGATTTGGAATAAATAAGACTAAAATAGTAGATAAATATGAATGGGATGATTATGCGGTACTACATAATATACATACACCAATATGGGCAAGAATTTGGTGTACCACTTACTATGTGGATGGCCATTTTAGGATAGAATACCCCCACAATGATATGAAAAAGAGAGAATAAGTAATAAGATAAGAATATCCAACCATGATAATGTCCCCACTCATTTATCAAGTTGTATATGGTGAAAATATTTACTATGAAGTATGTAGAGTTTATGATTAGCATCCACAACACTTATGCCTAATGATGGAAGTAGCACCTCCCACAAATAAAATAATGCACTATACAAACTATGTGTCATTTAACCACTATAATCATAAATTTCATACTATAGATACACTTTTGGATGTATAAGACACTACTCAAAGAAAAGTAGTCATAGTACAATAAACTCCACCACCACAACTACCCATAAGCAATGGTAGTATACCACACCCTAGCCAAATATATTAGACCCATCCAATAATTTAAAATACCTAACCCTAGTACTATAATAATGATCAATGGAAGTATAGAGGAGGTGTATAGGGTAGTTATAGATGAGGATATCTTGTAAGAGGAAATTACCATAGTGGTAGAGGATATAATCAGAATTATAACTAGTGGTATAATCAGGAAAGACTCCCACCAATGTGTTATAAATTAAAAAATGTGAGGCACATTTATAGGAACTGTGATGAAAAACCAATATGGTTTGTGGATTTTTCCACAAAAAATGTAACCCAAAATTCATTCTTATGTCCAAAAGTAACACAATTTCACAAAATTAGTAGAATAGAAGTTGAAGAGATGGTAGAATCTATTATACCCAGTAAGGGGTTAAATACTTACATAAAATAACTAAGGGATAGGACATGAAAGGATGGTGTGATGAAATTAAAAAATGGAAATAAGAAGATAAAATAATGTAAAAATAAGGCAGTTCATCCCTTAGAATAACCATGTCATAACATATTAAATAATTTCAATAAACTATAAAAGATCAAAAAAAGAGACTACGCAAGAAGGCTCTTTATATTATGAATAATTAATTAAAACCATGAGTAGTAGTAACCACCATAAGTGGCATAAAGACTATTAAAAATAAATAGGTATCCCCTAACTTTAGTAAAAAATTAGAAACAAATAGAAAGGGGATAAATCCAATGTTAATTAACATGGTTGAATTGTTGAAAAACAACAACAAGATATTAAAAAAAGAATAACATAAAGATCAACTTAAGATGAATTATTTTGATGAAGATGATGTTGGAGACTTAAAAATAGTAATGATTTTTTTTGGATAAATAAGACCTAGTAACCAAAACTTAATGTTTTAAGTATTGGAACAAACAATAGAGAGAACATCAAGTACAAAGAGTGGAGAAAATTAAAAATAATAAGGTAAAGAAAATTGTATTTAGATCAAACTTAAAATAGAAAAAGACTATCATTTTTATAAATTTCATAATAAATGGTTAATAAATAAATAAAACACTATTATGCCTTTGAACAAATATGAATGTTTTACCATAGACCACATGTGAACTTTTATGGAAACCATTATTGTATGTGGTAACATATGACATTATCATGGTTGATGGTACTCTATGATCACCCATTAACACTCTATAGAATGTTAAAATTTATTTTATGAGAATAAATAAGAGGGTATATTTTGAATTAATCAATATATATGACACCAACTACATAACCTTTTTAAACTTGGAATGGTTTATGGATTTTAATGGATCATTAGGCTTGTAAGAAGAAGAAATCACATTTGATAAAAAGGGGTTAGTAGTCTATTTCCCAATAGAGGTAGGAATGGAAACAACATGTTTGGAATATTTTTGAAAGATGACGATAGTGAAAAAAAACCTCATTGGTGTGTATACTTTGAAAATGTTGTAAAAATAGAAGATGACCCAAAATCTTATGATGATGAAGAAATAATAGTAGAACAAGAAGGAGAAATACCCCCAAGGTATTAAATTTAGGGTTTCATGTATTATGGGATATAAACTATAGTGTAAAAGGTATTTTGTATAAAAAATACCCTACATAGTAAAAATTAGCAACACATTCAAAAATCCATCACCATAGAGAAGGTGAGCTCATTATATAGAACAAGATTTACATAATAAACTACCTAGGTTCATTGGCATATGACTAATTGATGAGTATTTGTAACAAATGATGAGAATATTTATGTAAGAATAAATAAGGATGAAATAAATTTATGACAAACTCACTATCATTTCCATAATATGGTGTTATACCCATAAATCAACCACCCATACTTGGAAACATTATATGTACTTATTAGATCAAGGTTTGTAAGATCATAAAGCTATTTTATATAAATAAGAAGTTATGGAGAACCAACCTAAGGATACATATTGAAATATGCAAAAAAGTATGGAAGATAAGAGGGGAAACTGATAAATTCCTATGGGCACAATTATTTTTCTAGAATTTGGAAACAATCCTAAAAACTTGGTCCCTCCATCAAGAGATGTGAAAGGGGACTAATACATTGGTTGACTCAAAAATGGATTTTTATATAACTTTAAATTTTGAGACCTAGATACTAGTGTCTGTAGAGAACTATGGAAGATAAAATCATTATTATCTATAGAGTAATTGACTATAACATAATTATTTTCTAAAATAAAGACAAAATAAACAATGTAAGGTCATATGGTTGATTGGGAATAGATTGAAACAATTTTACAAGAATTACCAAAAACTATAGAAAGAACCATAAAAGTAAATGATCATGAATAAATGTCTTACTACCAAAAAAATACAAAACATGAAGAGGATGAGGAAGAGAAGCATGAAAATATAAAAAATAATGTTGTGTAAAGAGAAATATAACTCCTTGACATCATGTAAGACAAAACACAATATTACTACCAAATACTCAAAATTAGGGAGAAAAATATTACCATAAAAGGAAATCCAAAAGTGGAAAAAGTAGGGAAAAATTGGGAAAAAGAAGAGGTGGAAAAAATATTATAATTACTAAGTGAGTTTGAATACATGTGTTTAGGTGTATAATGGTAAGTGAGTTTGACTAATGAATCTTTGCCACCTTGTTTGGAACTTTTTTAGGCCAAATAATATGTAAACAAGGAATATTGGTATATCCACATAAAATTCCATAATAATTAACCTACTTTCACCCAAAACATAAAAAGAATTTAGAACAATTATGGGGTATACTAGATATCACTATTGGTTCATAAAAAACTTGTGGCAATAAGTGCACCCATCAAGGAGTTGTTAAATAATTTGCATAATAACCATTAGATTGGTTAAGACAATATCAAGATATTTTGATAAACTAAACAATATGATTGTGGTTGATCCAATCTTAATATTTCCATATTGGAAAAGTCCATTCAATGTACATATTGATGCCTTGAGAATTGTAATAAGCACAACAATGGGGGAATATAGACCACTTGATTTATTTTGATAGTAGAAAATTGGTAAGATCAGAAATTAATTACTCCACCATAAAGAAGGAAACACTCACTATGATCTATGTGGTGTAAAAATTCAAACACTAATTATTGACAACTCCATTCACATTCTTTATAGATCATGATCCACTCAAGTATTTGATAAATAAACTGATAATACAAGGGATAATCTACCATTAACTCATGTTGTTTCAAGAATTTGATTTTAAAATTATGGTAAATAATGGAAAATATAACAATGGACTAAAATATCTATCAATAATGACTAAATGGGAAGACATATTACCAATTTAGGATTGGTTTCTTGGAGCTCACCTCTTTAACATAGAATAAGTACCCAAAGACATGGAGGGTATTACACATTTTTTTATCTAGAAAAGAATTTTAAGAGGAATATAATACATTATAGAAGAAGATATTGATGATTCAAGTGTTTCCTTTCATGATGATCAAAGGAGACATATATAAAAAAGGAAGATATGAGGTGTTATGGATGGTATAATTACCACATGATTAGTATAATATCTTAATAGAATTTCATGATGGAGTTTCAAGAGGGAAAACATATAAATAATCTATGGGGGAAAATATTCTATAAGGCCTATGGTGGCCATCACTTTTTAAGGACACAAACAAAAATGCAAAATGTTATATTTTTCAAAGAGTGGGTAAACCAAATGCTACAAATGAAATTCCCCTTTACCTAGTTTTAGCAGTAGCTGCATTTAAAAAATGGTTAATTGATTTTTTAGTCCCATCAAGCCTGTGGAAAGGATAAGTAACATCATATTTATTATCACTCAAATAAAATAATTAATAATAAGGGAAAAATCTATTCCAACAAAATAATATGCCATAAATACTTCTATGAAATTTTTATATGAAAACATAATTACAAGGTTTGGATTCCCTTTAAGTATAACAATCTATCAGGGGAAACAAATCATCAATAAAACCATTTTATATTTACTAAAACATTTCCTCATCCAAAATCATAAAAGCACTCCTTACCACCTATTAAATAATGGGATTGTTGAGGCATTTGATAAAGTATTGTAGAATTTTTTAACTAAAGTGTGCAATACATAAATAGGGGATTGGGATACTAAGATACTAAAAATATTATGGGCTTACCACACTACTTAAAAACAACCAACTAAGTATTTCCTCTTTCAATTGGTATATTGATTAAAAGTAGTGATGTTGATGGAAACATATCTCCAAGTTTGATACTTGAAATAACATTAAAGATGAATGAGAAAGAGTATATTCAATAAATACTAATATAATTAGAAAAACTAAATGAGAAAATATTTCTAGTAGTATATTATCAAATGCAAGAAAAGAGACACCAAAAAACATGGCATGATAGACATATAAAGGTGAAAGAATTACATATTGGAGATAATTTTTTAACTTATGATAATAAATATAAAAAGTTAAGAAATATAAAAATAAGAAGGCTTGGACCCTATATAGTTGATAATATATTGGAGTCAAGTGCAATAATTATGAACACCAGCAAGCAATTTGAGACAAAGCTTGGTAAATAAAACATGATTAAAACCATACAATCTAGGTATCTATGATGCAATATGGTATAAAAATTAATATTAAAATGCATGACATGATATTATCCTTCCAACTAGGTGAAGTTTTGGTATATGATACCATGGTACCCTCTACTAGATGCTTAAGTTTATGGTCATAGATCATGTCACCTCCCCACTAGTTTGGCACTATTCTCCTAGATGAAGAAATTGAATAAGTTATTGTGGTAACCTAAAAATAGTTTTCTCGAAAAATAGTTATTTGATTCTAACAACACATCATAGTTAGACATTTATATCGATTAATATATAGGAACATAGTGAAAAACATAAAAAAATGTTCCCATAGAAATACATAAAGGAGAGATAGAACTCAATAAGTAGGATATTCATCATATGCAGAAGAAAATATGATCCCACAGTAAGAAATTTTATATGATGATAATAAAATAGATAAAAGGATGAATGAAAGTGGTTGGCATTTATTACATAATGGGACAAAATTTAAATTCAAATTTTTTGGCACTATGGTTTATAATAACACATAAAAGTAAGAGATAATCTGATTATAAATTCAAAATAGTCTAATAAATTATTTATAGATCCAAAATATAGAAACTAGCGAAGATATATAAAAAGGATGGATACATGGGAAATGAGAAAACAAGAAAATTATTAATGGTGGTACCAAATACAAAATAATGGTAATAAAATATGAAATTTTAGAAACAAAAAAAATAAATTTATTTCTTTGTAGACAAGTAATTTGAAAAAATAGGAATTTTACATTTGAAAAAAATGGATGTGATAAAAAGGATGAATAGTGGAAAATCATAGTGAAATTTATCTCTGTAGTATGAAGAATCAAGTACAATAATCCAATACATAATAAAATAAGAAAATATATCAAATGTTAGGAACCATGAAGTTAGAAAAAATTATCAAATTAAAGACATCACATAACATAAGAATGAAATAAATGAGTGATAAGACATGTTACTATGCACCAAAGAAGATGCAAGGGGGAATAGACAAGCATAATAAATATGGTTTAATGAATTAAAATGTCTCAACATGATTAATAGATAGATTAAGTGAGTTATAAATCAAGGGTTCTTTTAAACATAAAAATTACTAAATTCCTAAGCACCAACTCTATAAAATGTTTTGTTTGAAATACTCATACCTATTCAAATACATTTTATCAAATACAATGATGGAGATTCCTCATGTTGTTCTAGTTGAGTAGATTAATAAATCCAAATACAAGAATAATTCACTTAAGTCATAAAAATTGGACCCATTGGGTGTACTTTCAAAAATACCTTCCCTTGTAACACATGTAGGATACCTACAAATATATCAAAAAAAATTTAGTGGATATTGATCATACCATCATCTAATCCAAAATAAACATGATGATGCAAGTAAATCCACAAAAACAATAAATGGAAAACAAAAAGGAATATAGAGTCATTCCAAAACACAAGTTGGATTCATGGAGTCAATTATAATATTTCAATTTGATGTTAATCATCACTAATTTGTTCTTGAGTAGAGCACACGTATATTCTATTCATGGATCAATAATACTAGATCACATTAAAGGTGATTCAAATGGTGTCTAGCCTCCTACATGAAAAATATTACACTCATGAATATGTTGAGAAGAAAAATATGAGTATTATTTCCCTTGCCACACTCATAGGGAACAAAGTGAATCATAGAAATCTATCAATTCAGAGAATGAAAGATTTAAAAATCAGATTTGTGAGGAAGGTTATCACCTAGAAGGTCTACTATAAAAATAGGTATGATTAAATAAAGGAAATGAGATTTTATATAGCCTATGACATGATATTTACCATAGTTTAGTATTTAGGCCCATATATATCTCCCCTCCCCTAAGTAGATAGAGTGAGGAGGTACCTGGCTACCATACTACATTCATAATATTTAGAGAATCTAGGAAAAATCAATTGTTCATGACATCTATTATGGCTCATTATTTCTAGTTATTATAATGTATTTCACACACACCATTCTAGGACATGAGGGGAAGGTAGCATGGAATTTATATATGCCCATAAGATCTCAATTTTCATATAAAATGAAAGGTATCTATATAATAGACCAAGTATAAAATATTTTAAAGTGGGAATATCTAATTAGAAGTATGGTAGAATGGAGGTTTTGAGTATCAAAGAAAAGTGTTAAAAAATAATTGATCAAGGCTCAATTTTTTGTCAACATAGATAAAATTTTCATTGATCCCTTTGATATAAAATTTTTACCCATCCTACTTCTGCCTTATGAATTTACTGATGATAAATAGAGACAGTCATCATTGGGTCCAAGAGTTTATTATTACATCCTAGGGTAATACAAATTTTTAGAAAATTTTGGGGGGGTTCTCAGCTAGAAGAGGAATAAGATGAAACCAATAAAAGTGAGGGTTAACTACCACTAGGAAGAATTGAGGCATCTAAGCCTCAAGTTGATACCTGTTAATCATTAATACCAAGGAAACAAGTTATGGTTTTGGTGGATTTGGATGAGTATCAAGAAGAAGAAAAAGACACAACCACATTCACTATCAAGGATTATACCACATGAGAAGAGTTTGGAGAATTATAAATGGTGTAAAAATTTATCCCCCTACTCACTTAGAAAAAGGAAAGTTTCACTTGGAGAAGACTTATCTTCAAAATCAAAATAGAAAATTCATGTAGTCAAAAAACTTGAGGTATCTCCGATAGCATCCTTCACCACAAGCCAAACTTTACTATAGATGATTGTAATAAAAATATGAAGGATCCACTCACTATATGTAAAATTCAATGGAAATAAGAAACATAAAGTGGTAAAACATAAGGGTTAAGAAAACAATTTGGTAACATACTCAAAATCAAAGTCTCCTAAGGAAGAGGCTAGAGAATAAATGGTAGAGGATACCAAGAAATGATCAACCATAGAGGTACTAGATGTAAAACCAACTCTTAGGTATGTGCTAAACCAAAGGAATAATAACCAAATTAGGTATCCTTCATAAAAATGTAGACACCACAGGATAAAGTAGGGTGGTAAGAGCAATTTTGGACTATGTTGAGATTAGTCCATATGAGTTATATGATACCATAGGTATAATCATAGAGTAATTTTAGGACATCCTCATCCGTACCAAGGAAAATAATAAGGAGACAAAATTAATAGTTGATAAATACAAAGAAGAAACTCTCAATAAAACTATGATCTATTCACGAATGTCTTATATGGATTAGGAAAGACTACAACAACTCCAAAAAATGGAGTTAATATTTAAATAAAATATAGAGATATTTTATAATTCCTTGGAAAAAAATAAAATAATTATAAAATTATAAGTCACTATAATAATAAATGATCTAAAATCAGAAGAAATTGGAATAGGAACTCGAATAATAAAATAGGAAAATTTAAGATATTGTGTAGTTAGTCACCCAATAGGATAAACAACTTTTGGAAAAAGATAAAGCATAGAATGAGGAAGTATAAATAAAAATATATAACAATATGAGGGAAAAAGGTAAATTATAAATATAAAAACTTTAAAAATATAAAATTGAGGAAGAAAAGAGAAGGAATAAGAGGAGAAGAGAGCAGTGGAAGAAAAAAAACTTTCCAAAGAAAAAGAGAATAAAAATAAAGAACATGAGAAAATCATGACATAAGAACAAATAAAGATATTAGAATTCCAAATAAAAATTAAATAATAAGAAAAGGAAACTGGTGGAAGAAAGTAATAAAAATCTGGTTGAATTGAAACACAAAAAGGAAGAGGACATGTAAAAATGAGAACTAGAAAAAAAGAAGCACATATAAAAAAAGTGGTTCCATAGGAGAAAGATAAGGAAAATGAGATGATTTAAAGTGTTGATGATATCACCCAAACTTCCATACCAAACACTTTGATCATAATGGGGTAAGTACATAACGTTACAAAAACTTCTATGGATCCACATACATAGATCAAAGTAGAGATAGAAAAACACAAACAAAATACATCCACCATTCTAGTTCCCTCAAGTTTCCTCCAACCAGTTGGATGGAAAATTGAGGTATAAATACAAAACCTAACCCCAATTGATAAATATGTGGTAGGATATACTCTCATACAAGGTGATAGAGGAGATTAGATGATATGGTGCATCAATTTGGAGGAGGTCATTAAGAGAAATTTATCTTTTCTAACCACCACATGCCCACATTTCAATCTAAGACACAACAATGTTAATAAAATAAAAATTGGTGGAAAAAATGGAAGTTTTTATCAGCCATGTAGGTACCATAGTTGATAAATTCCTCATAAAAGTTGAGTCTAGAGAAGAGTATAAGTATGAATTATTAGGGCCACTTCTAGGATAATATCAGGCCAACAAAGTAGAAGACAAAGAATAAGTATGTAAGATAAAGGATAAATTAGAATATAAGGCCACCTACTTCACTTACTCACTCTTATATCCTCTTTGGACACATGATAATAAAATTGAGTTAGAAGAGATGGAAAAATAGTTGAGTGTAGCCTCAACTAGCTCTAGGCCTCAACACATACCTTTTAAAATAAAACAAGATAAGATGATATATTTACATGAGCACTATAAGGAGAAACAATGAGAATGTATAAATGGATTACTATAGAGAATAATTGACCAACCAAATGGATAAAATGGAGGTACAACTCAAGACTCATACATATTATCTAGGTCCAACTAAAAGGAGGTACACCTCAAGACTCATACATATTATCTTTTATTAGGATATAAAGTTCATTATTCTTGAGTCTTGAGTCTTGATTTATACCTCCATTTTAGTAAGACCATTTTATCCATTTGAGTCTTTCATCTTGAGTTGTACCTCAATTTTAGTACCTACATATTATCTTGTAGGAGGTACAACTTAAGACTCAAGACTATAGAGTATAAATGGAGTTACAACTCAAGACTCAAGATACTTTTAGTAAGACCATGATAAGTAAGTATGCACATCATATTTCCAAAGAAGGGGCATCAAATCCTTAATTTCTAGTAGTGTACTATAACATTTCAAAAAAATTATTACCCCAAAATTTTTTATACCTATCAACACTTAATGTTATTTCAAAGATGAGACAAAGGTATAGAAGCTTGTGAATTTTTTTCAGTATTATTTATTATCTCAATAATAAAACCAAAGGTACCATAGAGTTAATTTTATTAATACAATAAAACAACACTTATCTAGGCTAACAAAATAGAGGATTCTACCGATTGGATGCTTTAATAATAAATAAGGATTTACAAAGACAAACGATGACCTAATTAGACAAAGTACATGTCTCAAATAGGCATGACCATTGAGTTGTGTTGTATTGGCTTGATATTTATACTAAAACATTGTAATAGATAGATATAGTTGAAAGGAGTAAAAGTAAATAGAGATATTTGTGCAAAGGTTATAAAGTAGAGTAACCTGTGTAATTGCATGAAATGGTATATAATAAAGAGAATAATAATAATTGTATTTGATAGTTATAATAATATATAAATGAGAAGAGTTAGAATAGGGAAGACTATGTTCTATGTATTGTTTATGAACTATAGTGAATATAGACACTATTTTCTTTTTGTGAATTTTAAGGGATTTAAAAATTAATAACCGTTGTGATTCATTATTTTAACTAACATTAACCTATTTAATATAAAACTATCTATATTCAACTAGCTTCATATTTTATGTCAACAATAAACATTAATTCCAATGAATCAAGTCTAATTTATTAATTATTCATTTAGAGACTTACTGACATCAAAAGGCTATAATATCAATCCCATTTATTTATATAAAGCAATATAGTATCTGATGTAAATCACTACTACTTAACATTCGTTAAAAAAAATAATGTATCACAATACCATGTAACCATAACAATTTAGTCTTAGTTATATGATACAATAAAACACTATAATCAATGTTAAATACTAAAAATCAACATCAACTATAAAGTAAAATTAGGTATGTCACTATATAAATAATAAAAACATAACCTATATTTTATAATGCAACATAATATTACATCAATATACAATATCATCAATAGCCACTGCCATATAGTGTAATAAATTAATACATCAAATGTTATAATTGTGTGAGCAATGTAAATCAGCTCTTGTGGTAACCATGAGTAAGCAACTAATATTGGTTATAATAATGTGTAATGAGGGAGAGAATAATTTGGGTACTTTTCCTCCAATAATATACCCATGTTATCCTACACACTTCCTTACTAAGAGTGGCCCTTCCATTCACAAAGAGGCAAATAATGGTGTAATAGATGCTAAGAACTAACTGAGAACAATGTCAAAGTACAATCATTATTACATGCATCAATCATACAAACCATGGATACACATCTATCTAAAATTATTTCATTTAAACATATAAACTATAAAGTATTGTGGATAGATAATGTATACAACTATAACATTACTTTGGATAAAACAAGTTTTATAGAATTTACAAATTTCATAGGAATTTGGTTTATTTTTCACACACATGCATTACTCTATTATAAATTATCTAAATCATGCCCCTACCTACTACTCATCTCCCTTCGATAAAGAAGATGATATCACATTATTCATGTAATAATGCATTATTCATAAAATAATATAAATATTTTTTGCATAATCCTAAAGAAACATTTTCTCAATAAAACATCACAATGATTCCATTACTCACAAAAGATAAAATTATAAATCAATACTAGTTTATATATATTCCAAACAATCAGCTTACAACTTCACTATTTATTACCACTCTTATCTGACTAATGAGGATCAATCTATAGTAGACATCTTGCCTATTACTCATCAACCATTGATAAAGATGGGTATTCACAACTGATATGTATTCAAAACAAGCATACATCATAATGATCATAATATAACTATCATTCATAATTAAATCACATAAAACATGCCCAAATAAGGTACACTATTAAGGTTTTATTTTTAACTCTTTCACACCAAAATATAATAATCGCAAGCTTGGTTAAATACATTCAACCATTCCAAAAACTTTATTTACAATTTATTACGCAAATTCATACACTCTAAATGTGTGGATCTATTCATCTAATAAAAATACA
Source organism: Torreya grandis (assembly GCA_037957365.1). Taxonomy (NCBI): domain Eukaryota; kingdom Viridiplantae; phylum Streptophyta; class Pinopsida; order Cupressales; family Taxaceae; genus Torreya; species Torreya grandis. The sequence continues at coordinate 1,756,071 of JARHVA010002358.1, forward strand.
AAATTTTAATATCCCAATGAAGAAACACTTCATTATCTAATATGATCATCTATAAATCCACTTCCCATAAAATAACATCCATACAGTTTTGTGATTAAATAGCTATTTCAACCTAAAGAATATTCATATTCATATTTAAAATACTAGTGTTTAGCTGAATTATGCTTTGTGTTACAATAATATAAAAGTGTTTCTCCATAGCCTATAGGCCTATGCATTTTATTAATGAATATACATTTCAAGTTATCTAGTAACTAATTTAAAGTCTCATACTAATTATAATAATTTAAAATTTATTACTAGACTAGAAGCCATATTTCTTTAAGAGTTTATGGATTCCATAATAAACATATGAGACAAATCAAAGACACTTAATTTTAAACATATATATTTAAATTTATAATCCTATGGGTGAGAGTGAACCCACACCCACTTAATTATATATTTATACTCGTATAAGTCTATGGGTGAGACTGAAACCATATCCCCAGGTTTATAAGGAGAAAATAGTCTCCTAAATCCATTTCAATAACATAAATCAGTTAGAAATTATTTAGATAATCTTCAAAGATGTAAATTAATTCAACCATATATACATATGCCCAAAAACACATTTACTAAATCAAGGTATTTTAAAACCATATAAGTAAAAGACAACTTCCTCTTATGTATATGAATGTGTAGCTACAACGATACACGAGAAACAAACTACCTATTATGTATATGAATGTATATATATAAACATATAATTAAAACCAACTTCCTTTTATGCATATGAATTCATAGTTACAATCATATAATAAAAACCAACTTCATCTCATGCATATGAATGTGTAGATACAACCATACAAGTGAAACCAACTTCATCTTATGCATAGGATTCCATAGCTATAATCATAGAAGAAAAATCAACTTCCTCTTATGAATATGAATGTGTATCTATAAACATACAAATAAAACCAAATTCTATTTAATGTCACAAAGCTTTAAATGATATCATATGTAAGGAATTATAAACACTACAAGGCATCAACCACTAAACGGAAAACACCAAAATAAGTAAAATCTAAACCAAATGAATTCCATGAATTTATGAGATACTTCAACTAATATAATAAGATTAAATTAATGTATAAAACCACATAAATACTATTGTATAGTCACAAAAAGGTGATTTAGCTCACATAAATAAAACATACAATCATGATCATTCCATTACCTATAGGTCCATGACCATTTTATTATTGAATTAATTATTATATATATCTATAACCTTAATTCCTAGATCAAATATATTCCTAGGAACCTTGCATGTAGATACTTAAAAACATTCTTCTTAACATCGATATATTCTTATTTACCTTTTTGTTATGGGAAGGAGTTATAATTGTGAATAGTTCATATTAAGTTGAATAAAACTCATCCATATAAAAAAACTCAGATATTTATAAACACTTAACTATATATGGTATAATATATATCTCAAATATAAGTACTCAACTACATAAGAATGTTTAACACATATATAGAAACACTTGGTTGTATATGTAATCTTAGATATCTGAAATATAAGCACTCATTCACATATGTTATCATTGATTGCTCAAATAAAATGCAATTTCCATATTAATTATCTTTATGAATTAAAGATCATATTTACATATTTAATTTAGGTAATACATTATTAATATTTATGTAAACATAAAATGGATGGGTTTGTCCATCACTTTTATAGACCAAAAATTGAGAGTAGACTCTTACCTCCAAGCCTATAAGAGTGTAATACTTATTCCCCTATTTAATTCAAGTAATTTTCAAATCATATAAAATAAATATATTTACTTTCATATATGCAAACCATTATAAGATAACATATATGTTAATAACCTATAATCTTATCTAAATCTGAGTTTGACAAAGTTGAACCCTTCATGGTAAGCCTCACCATTATGCTAATAATTTATTTTATCAAGAGTGGGTTTACCCTATTTCGCGATCCAAAAATATATATTAAAATGGAAAGATTTTACCTACATGTCAAATAACCAGATCTTAGTTCTTGTGTTTATTCAAAGGAAAGGTCAATGTGAAAAAATCCCAAAACCAACCCTATCTAAGGGTTTTTAAAAGAAAATCACTTTTTTCAATAAAATTATCAACACAAAAGTTTATATATATATTTAGGGTTCCAACCCTATTATTTAAATTTCTATTTACATAAAACATAAACATACTAGTTCATTTTCCCAAAACTAATACTGGAATATATATTTTTAAATTCCAATACATTCTTGTAGATGTTGAATGAAAATATTCTCTAGTCATAATAGAACCCAACTATCCTCTTTTTTCTCCTCCTAGATAAACTAATGCTACTATTTTCCATCCTCATATCCTAATCTCCCTATTTATTAATGGGTTGCCCTCTTTTTTTGGCTAGACAAAGCTCTCACATCTCTATACTCATCTCATCATGATTAGGGCCAATTGTTTGCTAGTCATGATTTTGATTAACTATGTCTTGCCAAGGTAGATACAGTTTCCAAATTAGTTAGAAATAAGTCTTAGATCCCAAACTTATCTTTTTATATTGACTTTCATGAGACCCCAATCAATTTAGACTCAATTTATATAATAAAAAAAAATTTGACTTGTTTCCCATAAAAAATCCACAAAGACTAATTAAGTTGAGAGTTTTTTTTATATAGTTAACAATAATGTGCTAGGCATAATTTCAATATTGCCACCAAAGTGGATGTGTTATAAAAATATAACACCCATTGTAGTTGTAACATGAAATAACACTATTTATGTTCTCTACCCTTTAGGGGTTATTCACATTTGAAATGTTCAGACTTAGATAACATAGTTGTGTATGATCATTAACAAAAAGGCATCAAGTTTTATTTCCATATCATGATTAAGTAACTAAAATACATTAATACCTTAATTTATCTTTCACAACTTATAATAGAAAATACCTATCCAAAAAATAACTGACAAAAAAATAGTTCATGGAGGCAACCAAGCAAACAAGACCAAGTTACAATAATGCAAACAAATCAAATATATTGATATAACTTAAGTAACCACTATGAAAACATACTATGTGAGTGTGTGTTAATTTTTGGTTTAATGTTTCTATCCTCAATGACCACAAACTTTTGACCTACTCCATATTATGCCCTCTATCATATTTATGTTTAAAGGGAATGGATAGGCTCTCTTATATCCATCTTAGGCAAGGAAATAGGTATTTATTACATTTTTATTCATATATATTGAAAAAATAACTAAAAGTTTTAACACCAATACTTAATTAAATAAAATATTTCATTATATCAAAATGCATAAATATCACAATAGTATATATTTTCCATAACCACTGAAATGATGTAATTGTAGGTTTAAAATGTGGGGAATCACCATCTAGACTAATCATAGCCATGATAAAATTAATAATCTATAATCTCTAACAGTAAATTAAATCATCATTGTCATGGTTATTTCCATTGGGGTAGAACATGATGTAATAATACATATCTTCTTTATAAGAATTAGAAATACTTGATGGAAATGATTTCTAAATTATCGATAATCTCAAAGTCTATCAAGATCACATCAAACACACATATGGAAAGAAGGTTCATAATCATGAATTTAAAATTATGTATTTTTTGTTAAGTTAAAATCAGAAGAATTATAGTTTACAAAAATAAACTAAAGGTAATTTAAATCCCAATTGGTTTTGCCCATTCTTGCTTACATAAAAATTAGGTACATGAGCTCTCCATTTGCCTACCTTGAAGGAAATAGTATGAAGAACCCCATGAACATCTTGCACCTATGTTAATATTATACATAAATATTTAAAAAATAAAATAATATCATATATTTATAAAAATAAAAGAAATAAAAACTATAAAAAAATAAAACACAATTCAATTATTTTCAAAAAATAAGAACCATGACCCAACCATGACATAAGATGTAAGTTTTTTATTTTCGTATGTTATTTATCATATATGTTGATAGATAACATATTGTTTTATATACACATGCATTAAATGAGGTATTTGAGTGTGATACAAGATATACATTACATACACATTCTTAGATGTTGGAGCTTTGTTCTATCCAATCACAATGCCTATACTAGTGGAATCAAAATGTATAGGTTACATTACAAAAGGTTATATCAATCTATATCTTGATTAATTTTTACATATCCTATAATTAACTTGATAAATTAATCACATTATACATTGTAGTATTATATATTCCAATTTTCTAACAATATGACATTGATATAGCTAGTGGAATAAACATGTTTCACTTTTTCTATGTTCCTTCAAAGTTTTTAAATTTATTTCTAGGTAGGCTGAAAATGAATTACTAATTGTGTTTTGCCTTTGTCCATTGTGATAAATATTCTTGAATGTCTCTATGAAATCATTTGTTAGTGTGTAAAACATTTAAACTTATCCATTGCATTTGGTTTATGACCATATATGTGTGAAATAATTGACTATGAAAAATTTGAGCATGTCCCTTGTATCCAACCCTTGGATTTATTATTATCCATTTCATGGAATTGTTACCTATGGTGTTTGTGTGATTTTTTATCTTGATTAGTCTTGCCATGATTTTTATCATGCACTTTTAGGGCATATTCTGCTTCAAAAATAGTAATTATACTACACACTTCAATGTTGTATCTATCTTGATATGGAAATTTGTGTGCCTTAAATTCACTATGTTACATACATGCTTCAATTTAAATTACCTTTTTATGATAATATGTTCTCAAACATGATGACATAATACTATATGAGCATATCTTTATCATGATACATTTAACCCTTATTTTGAGATGTTTGATTTGTAGGCTAAATCCATCATCTCAAAAGTGGGTAATCATATTTGAATTGTCTTATAGATTCACACCTTCATAAATATATTTTGGATAAAACATAGATTCATAATTAGATTATAGGTTTTCAAAGATTGAAATTTAAAAAAAAAAAAAAGATTTTATAGAATAATACATGTTTCCAAAAGATTCAAAGTGATTCAAAAAGAAAAAATATGACATATATGTTGGAGAGTTGTCAATGATGTCATTATGATGTCATGGAGGTCCCTTGGTGGGTGGATGAAGTGCATTTATAGTCTAAGTGATAATGATAAAATGTGCATTGTGTTTGTCCTAGTATGATTGAAGGATGCTTGGTTGATCTTTAGTTTTGGCATGGTTTGAGATGATTAGGGATGAGTATAAAGTATTGATCATGTGAAAGGGGTCCTATAAATAGTAAAGGATTATTGGAGATCTTGTGTAGATGAGTGAAATTTACCCAGTTCATCATTGTTTTCATCTAGATATTTTGGGTCCAATGGTAAAAAATCTAAGGAGGAAGTTTCAAGACATCACCATTACCATGAGTGCATGAGTCAGGAGGAAATGGTCACATGGGTTTATTCAGTATTGTGCCTATTTATTATGCGTTAAATATCAAGTCATGTACCTAAGCATGTCAAAATATATGCAAGTCCAAAGTTGGCTCCTAGGCATTTTGATAGTGTTTTCCCATACTTAGCCAAATTTGTAATATGTCAAGAAAAGCTGAGTAAGCATTTAGATGATGGAATATCTCACACATGTTGACATTTAAAGATACAGTGATCATAGGTATTTGTTAATTTTTGTGCCTAGTTGATTTGTGCTAAATTTTAGGTCAAATGGTAAAGCATGATAAAAGATATGCAAGTGCAAACTTGGCTTCCCAGGTAGTTTCCATTATTTTCCAAACCATCACAAACCATCATGTAGACATGGATGAAATAGTAAGTTTGTGAATTTATTTAAAGTATGTGTAAGGTAAATATTGGTCAAAATCTATCATGGATATGTTTTATATAATGTCATGAATCTACCCTAAAAATTTGGGGTCTTGAAGCAATGTCTAGCTCAAGATATAAATCTTAAAAGTTGCACTTATAGATAGTGATGGGTCAGAGACCATCAATTTTATTCAAATTGAAGGATGAGGTCATTTGGTCTAGATATTCAGTGGTGTGCATTGAATCATAGATCTTGATCCTACAATGCATATGAAATCAACATGTCAACATTGCATGAGAGGCTACCAAGTGGCACAAGGGCATGAAATGATAGTAAAATGCTCAAAAGGCATTTGAGGGTGACAAGTGTCATGATATTGAGAGTTTTGAGATATATATAACAATGAGAATTGTTATTTAAATACCTAGTTAATCCATAGAGATCAATGGTGTGTATTTAGCCAATATTACAAGGGTGCACAAGATGAGGTCAAACTGATAGAATTTTAATGTTTACACAGTAAATTATTATGGGTTAAAGATAAAATTATTTCAAAGAATATCAAAGGAGTGATTTTTTTCCAAAATATAAAGAAGAAACAAGATGAGGATAAGTGTCTAAGGTTTAACTGTGACTATTTGAATTTAATAGAGGGAAAAATGAGTCTATGGTTTTTAGACCATATATTTTGATCAAAGATGAATTTTTTGATGGTGTTAAAATAAAAGATGAATAGGAATCCATGGTGATTATAATGAAACTAATTTTAATATTTTAAAGTGTGTAAAGTCAAATATATTAAGGTTCAAAGTTAACTGTGTTCATGCATGGACTATAAGTGACTCGAGAAGATTATTCGAGCCTATTTTGATATTTATTGATGAATTTGATATTAGGGAGTATTGTATAATATATTAGGATTATTTTTGTGAATTTTAAGGTTTAAAAAATTTATATTGAGTATGAACATTACTTAAGACGTTGACTATGTTCATTGAATACACTAGTAGTTTGAGTGATCATGTTACATGAGCGAGTTGAAGGTGTTATAAATAGAATTTATAAGTAAAATAACTATGGAGATGTTGTAAAAGTCTCAAGGACTTATTATACATTTTTTATTTTCATATTTTTCCCTTGATTACATGTGGACAGTCATAATATATTGACTATATTTTGACTATGTATGACCAGTTTGAGTGGTCATCTTGAGTGAGATAGTTTAATGTGTTGACATGTAAAAATAACATGGAGGTATATATAATTCATAAATGGTTAAATAATGTGATATAATAAGATGGATATGATAAATATTTGAGTATTTGATCTAGAATTTTGAGACTATGTTTTTTGTGTATGAAGACCTAAAGAGTGATGATACCTAATTGGTAGGTCCAAGTATGGAGTTGGTGTTCCAAATGGAATAGACCATTGTGGGATTAATCAAGGGGATATTGGAGATATTTTTGAATCATTGGTAAAGGATGAATGTGGTCCACGTAGTCTCACATGTAATGTGTGAGTATGAATTCCTAATGGTTTTAGGTCTCACCGAGACCTAATGGTGGTTTGGAACTTATGAGGCATTGGATGACCTATGGATTATGTGTTTATTACATTTAAAGTATATGAGTACATATGTCAAAGTTGGAACAAGTGTGTTAATAATATTTTTCAACCAATATGGGTTATACCAAGAGCATGGTATAAATACAAGGCCTATTTACCCTATTTGAGCTAGTTGTGCAGATGTAGAGCCATGCGAAAGAGAGAACCTTTGAAAGAGAAGGTAAAAGTCAATGAGGACCAATAGAGAGAAAAAAGGATTATACATTATAGTCTAATCAAGGTGATTAATGTGATAACATAGGTCTTTGGACATAATGACTCTAGAAGAGGTAGAATGAGTAAGTATGCTCAAGAGGTTGTTTGAGAAAGTGTGTATGGTGAACAAAGCCAAGATAAAGGATGTGTGTGCCCAGTGGATTAGTTTAAGAGTATAATAGATTGAGGAAATTTTTTATGACATATAGTTCATAATTATATTGGAAGAATAGTGTTCTTAGAGATTAAGTGTGAGTGAAGGTGAATAGTGATAATTATAGGTCCATCATTAGGTGTTGAAGACATTAGTTCAAAGGTGGATGTGCTTATAGGTGTTTTTATGTAAGATTATCATCTAAAGTTATTTTATCCTTCTTCCAAGGTGAAACTTTATAAAGGTCTAGTTGTTATGGCAACTTAACTAGACAAGTGTGGTAGCAGCTTGTGGGATTGTAGTCTCACTAGATAGGGATTGTAGTTCCTTAATCAGTTGTAGCTGGTCTAAATTGGATCTTGTCATTATATTAATATAGTCCATTTTGTAGGGTTTAGTGGGTTTTATACCCCAAGAGGTTTTCCCACATAAATTTTGTGTTGAAGTGATGTATACCCTTTTTCATGCTTTAGATGTATGTGTTTTCATGTTTTATGTTACTAGATCAAGTTGATGAATGATGGAATGGTTTTGGAATTGAATTTAGGTACTTTAGAGGAAGCTTAAAAACTTTAAGGATATCCTAAGTAGCATAAGATGTCTAAGCAGTTGAAGAAAGAAAAACTTGAATTGAGATCAATGGTCAAAATTCTTGAAGAATAGATTAGTCATATTAAAGAGAAAGCAAGAATATAGATTGAAGGATGACATGGTGAAATAAGTTAAGATGGATAATGAGAATAACCAAGTTCTTAAAATTTAGTTAGAGGCACATGTTCAAGCATAAGAGCTAAAGGAGATGAATATGTTCAAATGAATAATGATCTAGTTTCCCTAAAAGATGAGTATGAAAATGTCATGATCAAGTAAATCAATCTCAAAAAATAACAAAAAGAATTATAACATTTCAAAGAAGATAAAAATATATATTGGAAATCTTAAGGATCAGTTAGGGGTAGCTAATGCAAATATGAAGATAAGAGAAGAAGAATGTAAACATCTTAAGACTCAGTTAGAAGAAGCAAATGTCAAAAATTAGTTCAAAGCAAGGTGAGCTTGATGAAATGAAAATTGAGATAAAATTTTGAAATAATGATCATGAAAATATCATAGACAAGTTGAAAAAACTAAGAAAGGAGCATGAGAAGTCTTAGCATGTCAAGGAAAATGTAGGCTATGAAAGCAATACAAGAAGGTTTGTTAGATAACCAAATGCTTCATGGTATGATAGTTTATTTTATGGTCATTTTTATACATGTAATAAGTATGGTCATATAGATAAGGACTATAAAAAGGAATTTATACAAGTATGGACATTCATGGAGCTATGATAGGAGTTTTTGGCCAAAGATTGATCATAGTTCAAATATGTCAAAAAGTATGAATGATGTTATTTGTTTCAATTTTCATAAGAATGGACATATTTTTAGATTCTATCCAAATGGTGTTAATATGTATTCAAGGTATATCAAAGGATATATAACTCCTAGAAGGTTTGAGAAAGGACAAACTTAGGTATGGAAACCAAAGTTAATCATTGCCAATTCTTCTAGTCATAAGGATGATAAGAAAGTTGCTCTAGAAGGCAATGTTACAAATCAAGATAAGCTTAAGGATCAAGTAGGTAATAAGGATGTAGAAGATAAGAAGAGTCAAATTTTGGTATGGAGACTTGAGGGAGTAAAGTCTAAGGAGACTAACTCTGTTGAGTCCAAGAGTCTTGATGGATTGTTTGTCAAGGGGGGAAAAGAATCAGAAATGAAGGAAAGTCAAGATTTTATGTTGTCAACATTTATTGACAAATATAAAACAAAGAATGAAGTCAAGCATCAATTCAAAATAAATTGGATGATGAGACAGGACTGAAAGTCAATGAAATATATGGAGATATGGGAGTCTCTTGAGTTTTGGTAATTTTAGTCTCACCATGTCAAAGGGGTGTCTCTATCTAGGCTTTAAGGAGACATTTGTCATTTAGAGGAATCTTGGTGGTTGTCAGATATTGTTTGATGAGAAGGTATGAAAAAAAGGTATGTTTGTGCATTCTTTATATATATTTCATAAAAGAAGCTTGTGAATAATCTCAATGGTCCTATCTTGAGAAGACGTTAACTTGTTGTTCCTAGTTTGGATGCTCTAGTAGATATGTGAGTTTCATATATCTATCTACATATCAATTTGTGGTAGATGCTAGGTGAGCCTATAAGTTTAAGGCCTTTCTTCTAGGCTTATGTTATACATCTTGCTAAGATTATTAAGGGCTTGATGAATAGTTGTGTATGCCATGGAAGTTCACATTGTTCTTAAGATGAGGTATCTCTATATGAGTATTGACTGAGATTAGATAGCATTTGAATACTTGTTGAATATGTCATGATTCAGGTAAAGCATGGAGTTAAGGGGATCTTTTTAATTAGTCAAGTCCTAGGATCAAAGGATTGAGTAGTTGAATCTAATAAAGAAGCTATGGAGGTTTTCATATGCTTCTAGGTTTATCTATCTTATTGCAAGGAAAGAAAGACTAAAATGGGTGATAGAAAGTCATGGATCCCAAATTTATGAAGTCTCAAATCTTGGTCCAAAAGTGTGTGATGGGTGTCTCTAGATGTGCAAGAAGTTTTAGAGGTATGTGATGGCTATAAGGAGGTTTATTGACTTTTTTAATTTTGAGATTGCATAATTTTGGGCTATGCTGATAAAGTAGTCTGACTTATGAGTTGAGGTATATGGACTCTTAATAGGTTTAGTGGGACAATTGAGTTGTCAAAACAATATTCATAGAGATTTGAAGGTTTGTGGGTTTCAAATTATTCATGTTTTTATCAAGATGGAGGCCTAATTGGCTAGTAGGTTTGTGAAGGAAGTATGTTACATAGGATGATCTTGGTGATGAAAATTGGTGTGACTGAGGGTGTATATAAGAGTGCTCCAAATATGAAGTTTTACATCTTGAATATATGTCTAACAAAAATTATGGGCTATACAAGTTCTAGGTAGAGCTACAAGGAGGCTAGAGAGGCCTAGTGTAGAGTGCCTTTTGTTCAAATCATCTAAAAAATCAAGGAATAAATTTCTCAAGGTGAGTTCTCAATTTGGATTATTTTCATGAATATCTATTGGTAGTCCTTGTGGTAGCTTGAGAGAGAAGGATAGTAAGCTTGTGTAGTGGTTTTTTATGATGTGTGGAGATATGAAGATGTTCAAAAGGTGAAATGGCTCAGAATTATTAGGGGGAGTCCCTCTCATATGTTTATTGGTAAGTTCCATTATATTCTAGTGGTTTTGTGTTTTCTTTCTTCATTGACTATAATGCTTGGTTAAAGAGAGTGTTGGCATAGAGCAAGAGGAAATTTGCCAAGGTAAGAAGTGGTAGTCTCAAGGGAAGGGGGAGTTTATATCATTTTTCCAAGATGGTATTGTCCTATTGTTATTATTTTTAGGTCCTTAATATTATTTGGTATCCACTTTGTCATTGTGTTAATTGGTGAGAAAGTTCTTATTGTGAGAGTGCTTGAAGAGAGAGAAGGAAGGTGAGTTGTATATTTCTATATACAATGGTTTTTGACATGAATGAAAAAGGGGGATATTTTTGGAGATTTTTCAATGATGTCATGATGGTTTCATGGAGGTGCCCTAGTGAGTGGATTTAGTGCCTTGATATTTTAAGTGACTATGACAAAGTGTGTAATGTGCTTGTCCTAATATGCTTGAAGGATGCTTGGTTGATCTTTAGTTTTGGCATGGTTTGAGATGATTAGTTATGATTATTAAGTATTTATAATGTGCAAGGTGTCCTATTAGTGGTTAAAGATGATTAGAGAGCTTGTGTTCATGAGTGGAATTCACCTAATTCATCATTATTCTCATCAAGACATTTTAGGTCTAATGGTATAAATTTTGAGTAGGTAGTTTGATGATGTCACCATTGCCATGAGTGGATGAGTTAGGAGGAAATGGTCACATGGGTTTTCTTAGTATTGTTCCTATTTATTATTCACTAAATATCATGTCATGCACCTAAGCATGTCAAAATATATGTAAGTGTAAAGTTGGGCTCCTAGGGATTTTAATAGTGTTTTCCCATAGTCAAATTTGCAATATGGCAAGAAGAGACAAGTAAGAATTTTGATGATGGAATATGTCAAATGTGTGGATGTTTCAAGATAAGGTGATAATATGGGTTTGTTTATTTTTATTCCTAGATGATTTGCATTAACTTTTAGTTCAAGCACTGAAGCATGACAAAAGATATTCAAGTGCAAAGTCAGTTTCCTAAGTAGTTTGCAATGTTTTCTAAACCATCACAAACCATCATGTATACATGGATGAAATAGTAAGTTTTTGAATTTATTTTAAGTATATAAAAGGTCAATATTGGTTAAATAATATCATGGAGATGTTCTCTATAATGTCAAGAATCTACCCTAAAAATTTGGGATCTTGAAGTGTTGTCCAGATCAAGATATAAATATTCAAAGTTACACTTAGAAATAGTGATGGATTGGAGACCATCAAGTTTATTTAGATTGAAGGATGAGTTATTTTTTTATAGATATCAAATGGTGTACATTAAATTGTATATCTTGATCCTATGGTGTGTATGAATTCAGCATGTTAACATTGCATGAGAGGTTGTCAAATGGCACAAGTATATAGAATGATAGTAAAATGATAAAAAGGCATGTGAGGGTACTAAGTGTCATGATCTTAGGAGTTATGAGCTAAAATGATCAAAAGGCATGTGAGGGTACTAAGTGTCATGATCTTAGGAGTTTATTTAGATTGAAGAATGAGTTATTTTTTTATAGATATCCAATGGTGTACATTAAATTGTATATCTTGATCCTATGGTGTGTATGAATTCAGCATGTTAACATTTCATGAGAGGTTGTCAAATGGCACAAGTATATAGTGAGTGTTTCTAGTTAAATACCTATTTGATTTGTATAGATCGATGATGTGTATTTAGTCAATATTACAAGGGTACACAAGATGAGGTCAAAGTGATTGAAGTTTAACATTTGGATAGTAAAGTACTATAGGTTAAAGACCAATATATTTAGAAGAAGATAAATGGAGTGATTTTTTCCAAAATTTCAGGAAGCTAAAAGATGAGGATAAGTGTCTAAGGTTTAACTATGACCGTTTGAATTTGAATTTTTGATTTTAACAAATGGAAAAACTAGTATGTGGTTTTCATACCATATATTTTGATCAAAGATGAATTTTCTCATGGTGTAAAAATAAAATATGAATAGGAATCCATGAAACATCTAAGAACCATATTTTAATATTTGTAAGTGTGTAGATTCAAATATATTAAGTTTCAAAGTTGATTATGTGTTCATGCATAGACTGTAAGTGACCTGAGAAGATCATTCAAGACTATTTTCATATTGTTTTGATATATATTGATGAATTAGATATTGGGAATAATTGTATACTCCATGAGGATTATTTGTGTAAATTTGGAGGTTAAAAAAATTGATCTTTAGTATGAACATTACTTAAGAAGTTGATTGTGTTCATTGAATACATTGGTAGTTTGAGTGATCATGTTACAGGGGTGAGTTGAAGGTGATCTGAGTAGAATTGATGATTCCAATGAATGTGGATATTTTTTATAATTATAAATTAATTATTATAAATATATTTTTTTATTTTGGCCTCTAATCAGATGTGGAGAGTCAGAATAGATTGACTATATTTTGACTGTGTATGACCAGTTTGAGTGGTCATCTTTAGTGAGATAGTTAAAGGTGTGTTGACATGTGTTTACGTGTCTAAATCACATGGAGGTGTAAATAATGTCACAAATGGTTTTTCCATGTGATATAATCATATTTATATGTGAAATATTTGAGTATTTGGTCCAAAAGTTTGAGACTATGTTTTCTGTATATGAAGACCTAAAGAGTGAGAAGACCTAATTGGTAGGTCCAAGAATGGAGTTGGTGTTCCATATGGAATGGGAACTTGTGGGAGTAATAAAATAGATATTTGAGATATATTTTATATGTTATAAGCATTGGTAAAGGATGAATTTGGTCCAATTAGTCTCACATGTAACTTGTGAGTATGAAGGCCTAATGGTTTTAGGTCTCACCAAGACTTAATGGTGGTTTGGGACTAATGAGGAATTGGGTGGCCAATAGAGTATATGGTTATTACATGTAAAGTGTATGAGTACCTATTTTAAAGGTGAAACAAGTATGGTAAGAATCTTGGCTGACCAAGATGGGTTATACCAAGAGCATGGTATAAATATAAGGCCTATTTAGCCTATTTAAGCTAGTTAAACAGATGTGGAGCAAGGAGAAGGAGAGAACCTTTGAAAGAGAAAATACATGATATTGAGGACTAGTAGATAAAAATAGGATAAGATATGCTAGTCTGATCAAGGTGCTAAAGGTGATCACATAGGTCTTTGGATCTAATGACTCTAGAAGAGGTAGAATGAGTGAGTATGATCAAGAGGTTGTTTAAGAAAGTGTGTATGGTGAGAAAATGAAAGATGAAGGATGTGTGTGCCTTGTGGATGAGTTGAAGATATGAACAAATTTAGGAGTTTTTGTATGACCTATAGGTCATAATTATATTAGAAGAATAGTGGTCTTGTAAATTGAATGTGAGCAAAGGTGAAGAGTGATAATTAGAGGTCCATCATTAGGTGTTGAAGACATCAGTTCAAAGGTGGATGTGTTTATAAATGTTGTGGAATCTTAGAATATGAAGAGGTTGTATCCTCCTTACAAGGTGGAACTTTATAAAGGTCTATTTTTTGTGGTAGCTCAGCTAGATAGGTGTGGTAGCACCTTGTGGGACTGTAGTCTCACTAAATAGGGATTGTAGTTCCTTGATCAGTGGTATCTAGTCTAAATTGGATATTTTCATTATAGGACTGTAGTCCATCTTGCAAGGTTTAGTGGGTTTTATCCCCCAAGAGGTTTTTCCATGTAGATGTTGTGTTGAAGTGATGTATACCTTTGCTCATACTTTGTATGTATGTGCTTTCATGTTTTATGTTTCTAGATCAATTTGATAAATGATGTAATGGTTTTGGAATTAAATGTGCATTGTTTTATATTGATTCACCCCTCCATCTCATTAGATACTTACAAAAATATATTTGGCACTTTCATTCAAATTCTTAGGGAATATGACATGTATATGCAATCATTTTTAAAATACTCAAAGTATATAATTATACACACTTAAATGCATATACATCATAATGTGTAAAATAGTTACATTAAAAAAATTACAAATTACAAATATGATTAAAGTTTATTATATAGATTCATAACATTTTATATCATTGGCACATAGTTGCAAGGGGTATGATACTCATTCATGCTCAAGCTATTCAAAGGTACAAATTTAAAAGTGTCAAGTATTTTCAATATTTCAAAGTTTCAAAGCTCAAAATAAGAAAATATGTAAATTAAAAGGAAAAACACTCATTTCAAAGTATTGTCTATGAGAAATTTGGTCATGACAAGGGCATGGATATCCTTCATTCCATTTTGATTTTGTAAATAAAATTATAGATATGTCTATAGTGGTGTGATTTGAAAATATTTTGGTAATGTAAATTTAAGTCTAGTGACACTTAATGGTCTTGGGATCACTTCTAGGAAACCTAACATGGTTTCACCTTTTTAGATTAGTACATTGGGTATTACCCAATATTCATGATATTTGGTATAATGCACATTTCTAACTCAAGATCTTGATTATTTATTCAAATTGGGACTTGATCACTCTCACATGATACATTGGTTCAAAATATATAAATTATACATTAAGGGGGAATGATTCTCCATTATCATTTATAGGCTACAGGGAAATTTAGTTTCACCTACATATAATTTTACTTATTCATTACTCTATTTTAAATTTAAAAAAAATAAATTTAATATTTTAAAAAATAAAATGAACAAAATGACTACTTCCTCAAATTTTAAAGGGTTTTATAAATTAAAGTGCCATGCACAATTGAAGTATTTTATTTAAGAAAATTTTTGTTATACACATATATGTTTAACTCTTTCTCCTTTTTTTGTTCCCTAACACACATAACACATTACAAAAACTCAAATAGGGACCCATTATCATTTAAAATCCTAATTGAGGGTCTTATAAACCTTAAGATTCAATGATATGAATTTATTCATGTAAAATCCTATGGTTGTCTTCAGAAGTCTAAAGTTACAAGAGTTATAACTATGAAAATCAGAGATTGAATGAATATTGAGTCATTTAAATCTTAGGTTTTCATATTTCCCTTCCAAAAATTGGTGCTTTTATTTATGGAGTAAAGAAACTAATGTTTTCATCCTAGTGTTCCTATTTTTTATTTTAAATGACTCCATGACTATTGAAAAAGACTTGTTAATCATTCATGATTGGGCCCAACCCTTATGGAACAAAATCAAGACAAGTGGCATTACCACATTACTCAGATAATTTAGCTTTCATGAAATGTTTCTATGTATTTGAGACCACTGAGTTATAACAATTTGATAAGTGGCATTTATACATTTCACAAATCCATCTAACTTTATGCAAATTTATAAGTGTTCATAGTCTATGAACTTTGAGAATATGTCATGTTGCATGTTTATGTGAACCCATAACCATAGAAAAAATTTAATCATGTAATGGTCCTATGTTCTCATAGTTTAATGGTTTTGAGCATCTAAATTCTAAGGGTTTATCACTTGGCACATTTTTGTTTAGTTAGAAATACAAATGGATTAAAGTAAAGCTAATCATTTAATGGTCTTCAAGTATTTGTGAATCCAAGGACTTGAGATCATGAAACATGTTGAAATTCCATTACATATAACATTTACATAGATGTAAATAGTTAAATAATTTCAATCACCCATGATCCCATGCCTTTGAGTCCATGTAGGCTTGAGGTTACACCATGTGAAAAAAATATTTTAACTCATGACCTCAAAGTATATAAAGAGAATATGTAAATCTAAAGGCCTAGGTGAATGAAAATTAGACAAGTGTCACAATCCAAGAGACATAAGCTCAAAGTACACATAAATGAGTTTGATGTTAAGGAAAAGAAGTGGGTAAATGACAATTTGATAGTTGCCTAGAAAATGATAACTAGACACATAAAATTAATGAATTGTTGTCATTTGGAAAACAAATAATATCTCCAAAGATGATTGGCATGTTCAAATTGAAATAGGTAAAAAATAAAAAGGCCATTATTTTCATTGATGACAAAATAATTCATTAAAGACTTAGAATTTTTGGCAATATATGTGAAATCTAAGAAAAGCTAGTCATTTTCCCATCAATTTATTAATTGAACATTATAATTTTGAGCACTCAAGGGTCCAAATATCCCTATCTTTTTGAGTACTTGCAAGAATAAACTAGATGATTTGCATAAGAAATATTATATATTATATTGACATAATGGCCACCTATTCAAATAAAGTGTGTGTTCATGACCCCTTAGTGAAATCTAGTTCTAGGAGCATAGAATACATGGACATACTGTTTGATAAAGGTTCCCTTGAATTCAATTTCCTCCATTATTCGATGCTTTAGAATGTTGTAGATTTTTTGATGCCCTACTCTATGAAAGATTAATTATCTATAGATGATAAAAAGTATATTAATGACATGATGCCTATTAAAACATAAGGTATCCATATAACAATGGTAAACCCAGAGGTAATTCTTTACGTAGACTTTCTTACAAGTTTATTTTTCAATGGAACATTTTATAGGGATTTAGTACATCTTAGGAAAAGAATTTTTTTATATAAGGTTATTTATAGTATAGCATTCAAAATGTATCTTAGACTTCAATGGATTGAGATCACTTATAACCAAGTATCAACCAATGTTTGGCTTTATCACAACACAGTAGATGGGAAACTAAAACAATGGTTGGTTAAGGGCCAAATATTGAATCCCAAGGAAGGCATTTCCTCTAGTCACATTTTTAAATTTAGACCTATAATTAGGATAGATATGGACCTCTAAAAAATATTATATGATTTTGAAAGAATAACTTATTTATAAGTGGAGTGGGTCCCTTTGTTGGACATTCTTTTAAATTTATAAAAGTTATTTGCCCTGGGGGAAGTCATAAGTGTTACATTGAAAACATATATATTTTATCCTAAACAAAGGCAAACTGATGGAAAATTTTAAATTATGTCATATTTATATATATGTTCTATCTTGAACAAAAGCTAGTTTATGGTAATTTTTATATGATGTCATATTTATTAGATGCAGTTATGGGCACAATTCATAGGACACAAGGGGAGTTATGGTAATCCTAAATAGAATATTCAAATAATAAAATCTTTGAATATTACTCTTTCATGTTTATATATAGAATTAAAAATAAAATTAAAAGGATATGTGAGGAAATATATCCTCAATTATGTTAGGAAATGCATGGAACCTATACACCTAGGTTGTCTAAAAACCTAACAAGAAGCATTGGTAAAATGGGGGATTATTGATATTACCCTGACTACATAGTCATTAGAATTTAATGGACAAGGGAATATCTTCTATTTTTTCCATGTCACATCCCAGATAAAATTGTAGAAAAATAAGTGGCTTTTAACCTCTACAACTACATTGATGAAAAACTTGGCCTTAAACTTCTGGCCTATTATTATGAAACTCCTCTGAGTATTAGATAAATTTAGTTTGTGGTTATGTCACATTTTAACCAGGTTGGTAAAGTTGAATTCCAATATAATTTGATGATGGCCCAGTTTAGGGAATGGGAACCTAGGAAAAAAATCAAGACATATCTCAAGAACCTCAATGAAAATAATAAGGTGAACATTTCATATGGTCACCAGGGATATTATCATGATGTTTTTTTCCTAAATGTATCAGATGATACTTAGGTATGGACTAGGATGAAAGATAAACAAATGTATATGATATTTTCAAAGGCTCTTTAGTATAATATTGAGATTACTAAAGAACAAACTAAGGAGATGGAAGAATAATAACAAAGGGTATGGAGCCATCAATGGCCTCCAACTCAATCACAAGATTTAGATGTGCAAGTCCAACCTCCCTCTCTTATATGAAAATAAGAAAATTTACAAGAGGTAGAGTCTAAAATCTAGAGGGAGTATAATCCCAAAATAAGGAGAAATTTTCTAATAGGTCCTCCTCATCATCAATTTACTTATACATCTCTAGATACTACTACTACAATTTTGGGAGTATACACTAAAAAATAGAAAAATACACCTCCTCTAGACTGAAAAAGTGTACATTCTCTATGACACCTCTATCACCACTTAAAACTATTACTTAGGCTAGTTTCCCTGAGATTCTATATGATTAGTTCTTGTCTATTCTAGTTACTCCTTATTCTCCTCAAGTACACTTGGTAAGTACACATCCATCCACTACCACTAGTGAGGATGAATCTTATCAAGAACTCCCTACTATGACATCCCCTAATCAATTCACCCTTCCTTCCAATAATGATACTTTCCACCACTATAGCTCCTTTAGTCATTTCACCATATTTGTCACCTTACACTCCCCTTGTGGTCACTTACTAAAGGAAATATAAGGGTCCTTCCACTTCTTCCAAGGGAAAACAATTAGAATAAAGGCCATGTTTTGGTCTCCCCATCATATATAAAGAAATAATGAATGGGTCAAAACCTATAATAATTGAAGAGGAAACCCCAAATGATGAGGAAACATAATTAGAAAAGGCTAAAGCTATGAGCTTGGAAGGCCTTAAAGAAAAAGAAACTCCAATTGGCATTTTGGATAAACAAATCCTCATGGAAGAGCAAAGACAAAAAATATATGAGGTAGTCTCTTATTCTATTTCATCTATTGCAAGTGTCCTTATTCAATCTATAATTTACCTCTAGTTATTTTAAATATTATTTTGTATATTTCTATTGACTCTCCCATTTTCTCAAATTCAAAGAAAATAATGGCTCCAAGGAAAGGAGTTCATTTTCAGAGTAGGGTTATAGTTTATACTTATAACCCTAAAAGGAAACCAACCCTTAAGGGACTTTTATCTCAACTAGAGTTACCTATGACATAGTATTCACCCATACAATTAACCACTATGACTATCAAGGAATATTTTAGTGGCGAATATTCGTACTTTGGCAAATTTTACATTTTGTCAGTGTGTTTTTTGGCGATTTCTATGCTATTCCATGGTTCCCTGGTCGCCAAGTTTTCTTGGGTTTCGTGATTGCCTAGCTTTGTAATCGCGAAGGCAAATGTTTCATTTGAGTTTCTACCTGGCAGTATTCGCCTTTCACGCAGCCGACTAGGTAGCGCTTAATGTGGAATGTTCACCGGGTTTCACGTTATGGGAAGTGGAGGAGTCGGCTCGTTTTGCCAACACACTTTCATTTTTAATATGTATAAATCCAAATTCAAGAAAATAGAAATGAGACATTGAATAACCCTTTTTTTCTGAAGCAAACAATATAGAAATAAAATAAACATTTAAGTATAAGTTTACATTTACCATTATAAATGTAAACTTATACTTTAAGTTATATTTTATTTATATACTTTCAGGGTGTTTGAGAGGGGTTTCGGACCACTAGGAGCTATAATGCAAATTCTAGGTTTTGGTGGATCCTATCATATTTCAGAGTTAGTCAAATTCCAAGGTTTCAGGGTTTCAAACTTAGCCATATTTTAGGGTTTCAAGATTTCAAGGAGACATCATAGGAGGTATGAAGGCTGCATGAAGGGATGTATGCATGATAGAATAGTATGAAAATATCTCTTGCAAAGTGCCACAAGCCGATCCCACCCCATTCCCAGTGCCCAAAAAATTAAAATTTTACTATGATTATTATTTTTTGTTCGCCAATGTATAATTTTTTTGTGGTTTTAAAATAACACAATTCACCTAGATTTTACACATTGTTTGAGAGACTATGAATGATTCACCAATGGAGATTATTATTTTTTCTTTGTAAACTATTTTTTTTCATCACAAAAAATAATTTTTTTTTTCAAGTGTTTTACACATTTCACCAATTTTTTACACCTTTTCTAAAGGAGGGGTTTCTTAAAGTATACCCTGATGACTATTTATAAAACCCAATTCTTAACCAAGTATGTGGTAGAAGACACTCCATTGAGAGAACCTTTACCATGGGAGAGGATTTTATATCCACCTATCCC
The DNA here is from genome assembly GCA_037957365.1 of Torreya grandis. Classification (NCBI taxonomy): domain Eukaryota; kingdom Viridiplantae; phylum Streptophyta; class Pinopsida; order Cupressales; family Taxaceae; genus Torreya; species Torreya grandis. The sequence goes on from JARHVA010002358.1 coordinate 1,777,097, forward strand.
GTTCCAAATAAAAATAAGTGCATCATTTGCACCACTAGTAATAACACCTCCTTCAATGAATCCTACACCTTTCACATGTGAAGATCCAATCCCACAAGATTAATAAACATGGGAACTTGTTATTCCCCAATGGGAAAAATATATTTAAAATACAAGTGATGAGAGGCAAAACCTAGTTGTCATATAGTTATTTATGGTCTCTAATTATTTAAAAAAAAAGTGGAACCATCCAAAGGGTTAGGAAGAGGAAGGCATTTAATTTGAATACATGGAAAGAAATGGAATTTGAACAAAGAAAAAATCTATTTCCCTTGAAAAAATACAAAAATGATCAAAAAGATCCTACTAAATATACTAAAGACTTCTATTCTTTTGTGGACTCAGCTAATGAAGCTATGAAATAAATATATAAAATCAAAGAGGAGGCACATCAAATATTATTTTAGATCCATACTATATAGTCTCATTAGGAGATTATTGATGATGTTCAGAGTGAGACCACTAAGTTATACAACATTTTTCATAATACCAAGTTTGATAGAGAAATAAACCAATCAAACAAAATAAAGGTGATTAAAGTTTCATACTAATTGCAATAGTTATAGAAAAGATTGAATTTATTTGGTTAGTAATCCAAAAATAGTACCCTATATCAATTAAAATTAATTTCCAAAATGGTTGCATCATGGTCCCTCAATTATGTAATTTTAAAAAGGGATGGTTCCCTTAATTGGCATACACAAATGAAGACTCTGTTGTGACATTTAACAAATCATGATAATTAAGCCTTGGAAATTATGAAAGATATGAGGGTCACTAATGTGATTACCCTTATAGGTGAATTAATCCAAAAGACAAATTTTGATATCCTCCTACAAGAATATATAAAAAAATTCAAGGAAGAAGTTAAAGGAACAATATATAGGACCAATGATGAAATTTTACAATTAGTAAAATTTTCCAAGGATAGGGTAATAAGAGTTGAGGTTCTGGGAGTAGAGTTTAAGAGATTAAAAGTAAACAAACATGGTTAATGGTTGAGACCATAAAACTATTAAAATATTATTTACTCAATTATGAAATAAATAACAAGGATTTTGAAGTAACACGTGTTATTCGATGAACTCAAGGAAAAAGAAACATATATAGGGTTTTATTCAAGCACACAACCAAATATTAATGTTTCTGCATCATCTCAAGGTTACTAATTTTTTAGATTTATAACCATGAAAACTCTAAGTGAGCACATCTTAATCCCACAAGGAATAATGATTGGTACTTTATGATGAGTGTCATTTAACTTTTCATTTAATCAATCCTTCAGATTGACGTCTATCAAACTAACACTAGTGTCTAAAGCTATCTACAACAAGGATTATGATGGTAGATTTATAGAATGATCTTTGGGGAGCATCTGGTGATTCTATTTTAACTCTTGATAATGAAAGAATGCATTTTAAACTATTTTCTTCACACTTTCTTAGAAATGCAAATCTAAATCTAATTCACACTTACTTCGAAATGTAAATATAAATCTAATTCACACTTTCTTGGAAATGTAAATCTAAACCTAATTCACACTTGTTTGGAAATGTAAATCTAAATCTAATTCACACTTTATTGGAAATGTAATCACTCAGATGGAAAGATAATTCTAAACTAACTCACTCTCGTGCAGTAAATCAAAAGAAACACTAAGACTAAGTCACACTTGCTTTGAAAGAAAATAGCTATTGGAATTTGAATCTTGAATTGGGATTACTAATGCATGAAAATATTTTGGATATTATGATTATCTAGTAATGAAAAATTAATTTGACATAAATATAAATACCATGCATAAATTCTTGCTTCTACGGAGAGTGGGCCCTTGCTCTTCTTAGAGTCAAGAATGAAGTCTACTCAGTATTGAAAGTTAGAATAATATTTCATTAAATTATGAAAGATAGAATTTTTACAATATGTATTAAACTCAATGTGTGTCTATATTAAATAATCAATAATCCTCCTTCTAAGACAAAAGACTTACAATTTTATACTAATACATTGGACTAAAAATATTATGCAAAAAATTAGAACTACCTAGTCAATCTATCTATCCCCAAAATAAGAGACTTAGATTAAGTAAGATTTTATAAAACTGATATATTTATGAGATAGTTTTTCTATCCCTATAATATTTTTAAGGTCTAAATATGTACAAAGTATGTCAACATTGAATCCTTCAAAATAGAAGTTGAAGATTTCCTTGATGTGACTCTAGCTAGAATAATCATCCTTTTCTAGACTGCCTACAAACTCTCATGTTTCTTAGACTTTGGACCTATAGAGTCCATAGATATGGACCTATAGAGTTCATAGATATGGACCTATAGAGTCTGTAGTTGGATTAATATTATTTGAGGCTAAAAGTCTATAGAGTCTATAGATTATGAATTAGGAGAGTCCATAAATTATATAGAGTTTGTAGATGAGGACTGAATAAGTCCATAGCTTTGGACAAATGGAATCGAAACTAGAAATTCTTCTAAATTTTGCTTCTACCATATTTCCTATGCATTCTTCAAAACCAAAAAACTAAAACATGCTACTTGTTAGCCATAAATGGTAAATTAGTAACTCAATATTTAATTTGACATAAATGAGATAAAGTATCTATTTTCCATGCTATAGTCAGCTAAAATTCTACGATTTTCATAAGATTATATCCTTAGAGAGATGAAATGAAGGAAACACTATGCCAATAATGAGCCATATTTTGAGCTTATCATCTCCCCCCAGGATTTACCTTTTGCAAGTCCCTTTTTTAAAACTTCATCTACTTTCATAAGCTTTATTTATATCCTCTAAGCCTTTGTTGAGATCATAATCATCAAATTCATGTTTTATATAATAATTTTTACTACTTGCGAATCCATTTTGGTATAGAGTTATATTTTTACAGACATCAAATTGTGCATCAGACTGAGGTGCCTAGTTCTACCATGCTAGAATTGGTATGACTAACAAAATGGGTTTATATCTCAATACAATCCACATATTCTCTCCATTAGAATTTAGTATTACCATAATTTCCTCAAGAACTACTTTATCTCTTCTCTTGCTCCATCTTAAATTGTTAAGAGATATAAATTCACATCACAAATTCATAAGAGACAACGGAGATCTTGATTGTCAGGCTTAACATTACAAAAGATTTCCAAAAATATATAAGGATCCAAAATTTTGTAAGGAAGTCAGCAAGATATTCTAAGAAGCTTCCAACTATAGAAATATTCAAATAGAAACAAGATATAGGTAGAAGGACTTCTACAAGCCAAAAGAGCTTCTCCTAACTTATAAGCATTATGAAAATCCTCTTCTAAAGTTTGGGTTTTAGAATCTAACACTTGATTTTCATTTTCTAGCTTCTCATTTGATACAATTAGAGCCTTATTATTTTCTTTGACTATTTCATATTCCTCTTTATCTTGACGCAACATATCTAATGAAGGAATATATGGATAAATGGTTTGACATCTTTGATCAACAAATGCTTTAGAAGTGGAAGTAGGTTGATTGATCTTTTTAGGAGTAGCAGTAGGAAATATATTAGGAAAGTTCAATAGCTACTGCAACATTCTATTTTCCTTCTTAAGACTCTCTATATATATCCATTGATCAATCTCTTCTTTTTCCTTTTGTTTTATTGTTTCTTTCAATTTATTGAATTTTGAGGCATGATTCAAAGATGTTAGTTCTAATTTTTTCACTAACTAATCCATATTATGGATTTTTTTGATTAGATCAGTAATGTCTATTACCTATTATTGGATCATTTCTTGAGCCTTGGAACGTTCTAGTGTTAGCTGCATAATAGGGTCCTTTGGACTAGATGGTTTTCCTTTTTCAAATGTTCATGTAAATTTTCATTTATCCATTGGAACTTCAATTTGAGCATTTTGTTCCTTTGTAGTGTTATCTTGCTCAACTTTAGGTTCCATTGTGTTGGTTGGAAGGCTTTCTGAGTCATCAAGTGGCTGAATAGTAAGCCTTTAGACATGTTTCCCCATAGGAGCTACTTCAAAATTATCTTGTTCTTTAATGTTTGGCTAATTTGAAGGTTGAGATAGTTGTTTAAGACTATCCAAAGTATCCACTAATTTTTGTTCATCCATATCCAAAATCAATTTTCTTCTTCTTTTCTTAATTCTATGAGCTACAATTGATTGTTCATCTACTGCACTAGTCAAACCTCTAGCCTTATCAATCCCTATTGAAGTACAAGCTCTTATTTTTAATTTCTTCCTTACTAGGAAAGGGACTAATTTCTCAACAAGTGCTTTAGGTTATTGTGGTGCCTCAAGAATAATGGATGTTTGATTATTTTTAGATCTGGTAACTCTTCTTGAAGAATGAGGGGTTCCCTTGGAAATTATAGCTTGTTTTTATTTTTGCTTTAAACTTACTTTCTTAGTTGGTGTAACAGTTGTAATAGATCATATTTGTGATTGAATTAAACCTGATGTTCTATCTTCTTCTTGTTTAGGTAGGGTTGTAATTCATCTAGTGACCTTATTTTCCTAGACTTCTCAAACTTCTTTCCCTTGTTGTAGGAAATGATGTTAAATAACAAGGTGAATGAGGCCATGATGCCTAAGCGAAGCATTAGGAGTTGTGGTCATAACTTGAAGGGCACCATATAAGTAATATGAGAGATTAATTTTGCACTTGGGTTTTTATCTTTCATGTTTTAGATGTATCAAAAATTTTATGGATTCTCCTCCTAAAAGACTATATTGCCCCTCACAGGTGATGTACTTGATTAACCAAAATATAATAGACTACCATGGCTCTAGAAGTGAATCTCTATTGTTCCCCTTAGATTTTCATTTTGAATTAATAAAGCATGTATTTGTAGTTAATGCATTGCCATTAAATTGAGAAATAAGGGCATTAAAGATAATTCTACATGTTACTATCATTCCTTCATCTAGAATTTTTATGTTTTCGCCAATAAACTAACTAGACACTAGAATGAATATTCTTTCAAAAATAGAAAAATCAAGGGTAAGGTTTTTCACAAATTCTCTTTCTAGTGTCTCATGGAGGCCCTATAATTTTTGGATGAATGGAAGCCAACCATTTTCTTTGAACACTACCATAGAAGCCCTACCACTAAGAAATTTGGTGGCCTTATTTGGTTCTGACCTTGTCTTCTAACCCATTCCTTCCAAATTTCCACTAATTGTAGTAAGATGTACCAAATTTAAACAAGGATTTATACTATTTTTTATTTGAAATTTGTAGAGGAATATTTTTGATGCACTTCATAGGGATTGGTAATTTCTATAGGAAAGTTATGCATATGAAGTTAACTTCACATGAGCTGATGGCATGGTAATCATTAATTTACATGAATTTTGGCTTCATTCAATGTCTACAGGATGAGACTAACAACTGTTGAGGTGACCCAATCACTGTCATAACCACTTGAATGATGGCATGTCATGGTGGCAATTTTATTTCTCACATAGAGGGGATAGTTATTACTTCTTCCACCATAGGCTTTTCTCAAATTGGAGCAATGATGATTAGAAACCTTATTATTTTGAGTCTTTTTTATGGAATGATGTCATAGTGTCCCATCATAATGATAATGATGTAATTGGTTACATTGGATATATTTATTCATTATCATATGTGTCCCCTCATCCCTTTATTTTGCATGCTATGATTATTCCTCTTTTTTAGGGGGTAGATGATTATCTAGTTGTAAAATTTTATCTCCATAGGATTAATATTTATTTAAATAAAAAAAATGCTAGTTTAATAAACATGAAGAAATAAAACTTATCTCTCATTTATTCTTACCTCAGATCTTGTTTTTTCCCTACCATTTGTCCTGCACAAGTAAATTGGCATGAATTAGTTAGTGTATTTCAAAAGAGCAATTTGAAGTTTATTGCATGGGAAAATGATCATTTTTTTTAATATTATTATTATCATTTTTTTGGAATAGTCATTAAGGAACAAGTTATCTAGAAAAAACAAGTTCTTCCAAGAAAGATACCTGATGTTGCATGTTCTACATAAAGTCCACTTTGTTGAGAGGCTTCTAATAGAGTTTCAATTGATGACCATTAACCAAAAGAGTTCTACTATTATTAATGGGCATAAATTTGATAGAACCATTTTAAAAAACCTCTTGTATTTGATAAGTTCCTAGCCACCTTGTCAATAATTTCTCTTTAAAGTTTTGAAATTTTGAGTCAAACAATAATGCCCAAAATCCTTTCTAAAAATTTCATTATTTGATGTGTGAATCATGCTAAAATTTCCTCTAATTTTGTACCAATTTAGTCTTCTATAATGATTCAATTTTATTTTCATCAAGTTGATTGAGATGCATGAGTCTTTGTTTTTGTACTACTTCCAATTTAATTCCTACTTCTAATGTTTTTTTCAATGTTTTTAATTCAAAATCAATAGGGAATATAGTTTTTTTGCCATAAACTAGCTCATAAGGTGAAAATCTAGTAGTTATTTTTCAAGTGGTATTATAATGCAAAACTACTTTTGGTACTTTGTTTGCCCATTCTTTCTAGCTGGTACTAACAATCTTTGTTACAATAATTTCTAATTCTCTATTTATGACTTCAACCATCCATTGTCTTGTGGGTGGTAGGAGAAGACTTCTTATGCTGATCTTGATATGATTTCATAAAGTACTATATCATGTTTGACATGAACTAGAGTCCTTGATTTGAAACTATCTCCTTTGGAGCAACAAATCTCTACATAATTTTTAAGTATAAAAAATCTACCATAGCTTCTTCTCAAGCATGAGTTAAAACTTCTACTTTTTCCCGTTTGGTGACATAGTCTATGTAGACTAACATGTATTCCTTTCCTATGGAAGGGGGATCCATAGGGCCAACAAAATCAATTCCCCATTTCTCAAATGGTTCTAAAACCAGTTGAGGGTGGAGTGACATCTCAACTAAAAGAGTGGGTTGCCCAGTTCTTTAACATGCATCACAATGTCTAATATACTTTTTGACTTGTTTATGAAGATGAGGCCAATAATAGCCTACTCCAAGGATTTTGTGTATAGTCCTATGGGTTGAGTAATGTCCTCCTATTTCTTCATGATAAGATCTAATGATATCATATGATTCATTATTTGTCACACACCTTTGAAACACATGATCAAGTCCAAGTTTAAATAATATAACATTAATCCACTTAAAAGATGAACTTTTTCTAATTAGCCATTTTCTTTCTTTGTGTGAAAAATATGGAGGAAACTTCCCTGTAGTAAGGTAATTGGCTATATCAGCAAACCATGGAGATTCTGTTGAAATGGAAAATAATTATTCATCTAGAAAATCATCTTCCATTGGTTTTGCTTCACCTGAAATGTTGATTCTAGAAAAGAAATCATCAAAAACATTAAATTTCCTAGTTTATCTATAATAGTAACATCAAAATCTTGTAGAAGTAATAACCATATGATAATCCTACCTCTCACTATTGGTTTATTGCTACAATACCTAATGGCTGAGTGGTCTATATAGATAAATACCTTGTAGGTTGTTATATAATATCTGAATTTATTTATTGCATAGACTATAACAAGGAATTCTTTTTTAGTTGTGGTGTAATTTTTTTCAACAAGAGTCATGTTTTTGTTTATATAGTAGATAGCATACATATGATTATTTTCATCTTTCTATCATAGGACTTCACCCATTGTTATGCTAGAAGCAATTGTGTATATGTGAAAAGGTTGTGTCTAATCTGGGCCTCTCAATACTAGCACAATACTAAGTTTGTATTTGAGAGTTTAAAAATCTTGTTATCAATCAACACTCCATACAAACTCACTATTCTTTGTGAGCAAAGCAAATATTGGAGTAGCTATTTTACTAAAGTTATCTATGAAGTGTATATAATAGCCTGCGTGTCCTAATAAACTATTGACTTCTATTTGTATGTGTGGAATGGGTAGGTTGGAGATTATTTCAATTTTCTTGGGATCTACCTAAATACCCTTTATTTAAATGTGATTTCCTAGCACTATTACCTGATCCATCATTAATAAGCATTTCTTATGGCTTAATGATAATTGATGCTCCTCACATCTTGTCAAAACTCTCTCTAGATTGGTAAGGGATTCCTCATAGGTTTCACCATGGAAAATAAAATCATTCATGTAGACTTTTACACAATCATTTTTGAGGTCAAAACATATTGCCAAGACTACTCTTTGAAAGGTTGTTGGAGAATTGAAAAGTCCAAATGGGACTACTCGATAGGCAAAGGTTCCCTAGGGGTAGGTGAATGTGGTTTTGTCCTAATCTTTAGCTGATAATTTTATCTAGTTATATCCACTAAATCCATCCAAAAAAGAGAAATATTTCTTCCCTACCAAATTATCAAGAACTTGGTTAATGAAAGGCAAGGTAAAATAATCTCTTAGGGTTGCCTTGTTCAATTCCCTATAGTCAACACACACTCTCCATTTGCCATTATTTTTTGGTACAATCACTAATGTTGAAACCCATTGGCTATCTGAGATAGGGTAAATAAATCCCACATCTAACAATTTTTTAATTTTTATTTTCACTATGTCTTTCAATACTAGCTTTATTCTTCTCTATGGTTGTCACACTAGTTTGATAGATTCTGTGTAGATGTAGTGTTTGCATAAAATAGGGTGGATTCCTTTCATATAATTATATTTCCAACCAAAATCCTTGGTATTTTGTTCTAAAACTTAAAAAAGTTGAACCTCCTCATCATTGGTTAACCAACTATTGGTATTCAAAGTCTTTCTAGGTAGTATCATAATAGGTTTTATGTCTAGATGATTAGATTCTACCTACTTAAATTCAATCATTAGTGAGTTTAAAGTACATGGATGATGAATTAGGATATCAAATCTAGCTACATTGTTTACAAATCTATCTCTAGTAGGAATAGCTCTTGTTAATAGATAATGAAATGCACTCAAGATTTATGTTTGTTGTCTTTCTACTGAATTCTATGCACTTAATTAAATTAGCTTATGATCATACGATGAAGAAGCAATAGAAGGATTGAGGGAAGATATCTTATAAGAGACTGCATGATTCATATATTATACTCTAATAGAGTCTATAGAATCAAGACTAGCAGAGTCCATAGATTCTGCTAAATATTCATATTCATTTATAATAATTTCTTCAGTCAATTGTTTTAAATGTTTTTAAACTATGATCATGTATAATGATGAAAGATCATTTATGTTTTTGTCTATCTTATCTACCCAAATATTTTTTATGTAGTTTATTAATGGTCTTCCAAGAGGATATAAGGAAATGCATTTGGATTTTAGACTATTGGAAATGTTCATATCTCCTAACCTAGAATCAATTAGTGCTGATACAATCACTAATCATGGTCTTCCTAGTATTATAAGATATAATAAATTATTTGTTTTAGGTTGTAGCACCATAAAATCAACTAGATATTCCCAAGACTCAATAAGTACTACACCATTTTCTATGGTTCCTTCTGGTTTGGTTATAGACTGATATGCTATTTGGAGAATAGTATATGTAGGTTACATTTCTATGAGGGACAACATTTAAAGAGTATCAGTTGTCATGAAATTAATTTTTACTCTTAATCCACTAGAATTTTAGGAATTTATTTTCCTCCTATTATGACTGTTATGACTAGACTACCTAGGTCTGCATATTTGGTTATTAACAATTTTCCTACTAACAAGTCAAATTTACCATCCTCATGTATGGTTTTTGGGTACTATTTATTTCTTTTAGGTGATTTGACACATAAAATCTTGATGATTTTGTTTAATTCAATAATGTCCCTAATAGCTTGCAGTAGGGGTACCTCAATGTTTATCTTCTATAATTCATGGATCAAATCTGGTTCTTGTTTGATTTTAATTTATTTCAATCTCTCAAGAAAAAGAACTATTGGTGTAGTGATATTTTTCTTGGATTTTTCAATATTTTTATTGGTTTTAGCTTCCTTGATGTTTGGTTTAGGCAATTTTGTTTCTTCTTTTTCATTAGGTACTTCAGAAATAAGAATTGGGGACTCTTTTATAATTTTTCCTGACCTTAGCTATATATCAACATAGTTAATATCTCCTACATTTATATTTTCTCCTTGTTCATTAACATAAATATGTGTTATTTGTTTGTTCTTTAGATTGGCTATTGGTTGTGCAGGCATTGGCGGTTGATTAACTTGTTCTAGTTGTTGGATGATAAGGGGTGACATTATAGTTTGCTATTAAAGTTGACTTTTTGGTTGATTATTTTATTAATGAGGATTACATTATGGATTTCATTGTGAATGAGGTTTTTTATTGAGGTACCCATGGCTGGTGTGGTAACATCCATGGTTGAGGTGATATTCAATCTTGTCCTAACCATGGCATCTGAGCTAGTGGCATTTGAGTCTAACCTCACATAGGTGGAGATGTTGGAACATTCCATGGTGTTAGCCATGGATTGGCTAAATTTATTATACCCAAATATCATTGGATCTAATTTTGTGGAAATAAATTATGTCTTTGTACATAGTTCACCTCTTCAATGGATTGAACATTTGATTTTATCTAATTTTTCAAAGTAGATAAAAGGGTACAATGGTTTGTGTCATGGTCTATTCCTTCATAAATTCCATAAGTAGAAATGTTTGGTTTGTCTAAAGGATAATCTCTGAGAGTGTATTTCAATATACACTTAGGATAGTAAATTGTTAATGGTTCAATTGCATTGGATTTAGCTTGAAGGCCATCTAATGTATTATTTAGTGTGACCAAAATATCAATTTTTAGATTAGCAAATTCTTCCATCAATTTGCCCATTTCATGGGATTTTCCCAGCCTTCCTTTCCTCTTTCCTAGTTTTATCTTGGAATAATTAGTAAAAATTTCTAAGTTATAATGAAAGGATAGTTTGTTTATGTCTCATCCACCCATTAAGTTCAATGTGTCTCTGATGTCTTCATCTAGTCTTTTGAGAAAAAAAAGTTTCAGGACTTCCTTAGAAAGTGGATAACTAATTTGTTTATGAGTGAATGAAAATCTATACAAATAGTCCTCTAAATATTCATCTTCATTTTGTTTAATTTTGAAGAATTCCTCCTTTCTTTCTATCACCTTACATTAATCTTGATATTTGTTCAATAATTTAGTTTCCATGTCTTCCCATGTATGAATGGAATTTCTTGGGAGACCCATGAACCATCTCATGGCTGCATCTTTGAGTGTTGATGGGAAAAATTTTAGTATTTTATTGTTTGTTGTATAGTCATAATTTTGAAAAATAACCTCAAATTCAAACAAAAACTAATCATGGTCTTCCATGGATCTTCCCTAAAAATTTGGCAAATTTACAGGAGAAATGTTTTCTATGGTAGTTTGATCATTAGTATTTACAACAATAGGGAATGAAAAAGTCCTTCCTAGTTGTGCAACCTTTTTGTCACCCATTTCTTCTTCTAATGTTCATTTAAAACTAGGATTAGCTTCCCAATGAATGTGGGTTGAAGGTTTTTCAAATTCTTCAAAACTTTCTTCAATGATAGATTGTTCAAATGCTTCTTCTAAATATTTTGTAGCCTCTAAATATTCTCATTTTAAGAGTGGATTTACTGGGTAAATTATTCCTATAAGACTTTTTTATAGCATTGATCTAGTCCCAAATAAGATTTCAAGAGAATCCTAAAGATGTGATTCAACATCTTGTTTGAGATCCTTAGCTAACAATGGTGATGGGCTTTCTTTTCTAAATTATGGGGTAGGACTTTCAACTAGAAATGTTGAAGGACTTTATGTTGTTTTTTTTGGAATAAATTTTGAAACAAATCATCCTTTAGAATCTCTTGGTAAAAACATAAATTGATTTATTCTTTTATGATTTTGATTTATTCTATTTTTGTTACTATAGATCAATAAGATTTACCTTATTAATACCTAAAAATTCCCTAGCAACGATGCCAAAAATTATAAGTGTCATTTAACTCTTTATTTAATAAATCCTTCAAATTGATGTCTATCAAACTAGGAATGGTGTCTAAAGTTGTTTGGAGCAAGGATTATGATGGTAGACCTATAGACTGGTCTTTGGGGAGTATCTGGTGATTCTATTTTAATGGTTGCTAATGAAAGACTATTTTTTAAACTATTTTATTCACACTTACTTATAAATCTAAATTTAAATATAATTCACACTTGCTTATAAATTTAAATCTAAATCTAATTCACACTTTCTTAGAAATGTAAACACTCAGCTGGAAAGATAATTATAAACTAACTCACTCTTGTGTAGTAAATCAAAAGAAACACTAAGACTAAGTCACACTTGCTCTGAAAGAAAATAGATATTAGAATGTGAATCTTGAATTGGGATTACTAATTCATGAAATTATTTAGGATATTTGGATTATCTAGTAATGAAAAATCTATTCAACATAAATATAAATACCGTACAAAAATTCTTGGTTCCAAGGAGAGTGGGCCCTTTCTCTTCTTAGAGTCAAGAAAGAAGTCTACATAGTACTGAAAGATGGAATACTATTGCATTAAATTATGAAAGATAAATTTTTTAAAATATGTCTAAAACTCAAAGTGTGTCTATATTTAATAATCAATAATCATCATTCTAAGACAAAAGACTTACAATTTTATGCTAATAAATTGGACTAAAAATAGTATGCATAAAATTAGAACTACCTAGTCAATCTATCTATCCCCAAAATAAGAGATTTAGATTGAGTAATATTTTAGAAAATATAACTATATTTATGAGAAAATTATTCTATCCGTATAATATTTTTAAGTTCTAAATATATACAAATTATATCAAAATAGAATCCTTCAAAATAGAAGTCAACGATTTCTTTGATGTGACTCCAACTAAAACAATCATCCTTTTTTGGACTACCTATAAACTCTACTACTTCTTAGACTTGGAACCTATATATTCCATAGATATGTACCTTGAGATTTTGTAAATATGGACATGTAGAGTTTGTAGTTGGCTTAATATTTTTTGAGGTTGAAAGTCTACAGAGTCCATAGATTCTATAGAGTTTGTAGATGAGGACTGAGTAAGTCCATAGCTTTGGACAACTGCAATCAAAATTGTAACTTATTTGAAATGCTTCTTCTACCATATTTATTATTCATTATTAAAAACCAAAACACTAAAACATGTTACTTGTTTGGCATAAATGGCAAACTAGTAACTCAATCTTTAGTGTGACATAAATGAGATAAAGTATCTATTTTCCATGCTACAGTTAGCTAAAATTCTATGATTTGCATAATATTATATCCTTGGAAAGATGAAATGAAGAAAACACTATGCCAATAATGAGCCATATTTTTAGCTCATCACTTTAGTTCCTCTAGCTATCACTGCATCATCTTCTTTGGCTAGTGGTGCCACATCAACATTGTTATAAATATAACAATGTTCTTGCATGTTTTTTTAAGTATAAAATTTGGTTCTAAATTTACATTGTGCACGTGTGTGCACATGTGCGCATGTGCGCGCACGCACACGCACACACACGCACACACACACACACACACACACACACACACACACACACACACACACACACGCACACACGCACACACGCACGCACGCACGCACGCACGCACGCACGCACGCACGCACGCACGCACGCACGCACGCACGCACGCACGCACACACACACACACACACACACACACACACACACACACACACACACACACACACACACACACACACACACACACACACACACACACACACACACACACACACACACACACACACACACACACACACACACACCCCCACACCCACACCCACACACACACACACACACACACACATTATATTTTTATATATGAAATTATATTTTAGACTAATTAATATACATGAATCCTTTGCATGAGATTTGGATATAAGTCCTATTTTTTTAAATATATTTATATATTTCTCTTGAGAGATGAGGACTTCCCCTCCCAAGATATTTATACTTGTATCCTACTAGTCCCAAAGGAAGGAGAATTTTGGCTATTAAGGTTAATAATTTTTTATCTTGATGTGCAAATCTTGATTCTTCTCCAGCTTATGGATTGTATAATAAGTTATATCATTATGGTTTTTTAGTCTTTTAGTTGTGTATGAGTTGTCTCTTTTATATACAATCATTCAAATTAATCTAAATTTTTTTGAATTCCTTTTGCATATAAATCATAATACCCTTTTATATGTGCTATTGTAGTTTAACAAATATGAGAAACTTTAATTTAATGTGTTTAAGTTTACTTTATTTTGGTTACCTTTGGATCCTATCCATGTTTTATTATTTTTATTATATAGTAGATTACAACAAATATTGGTCTATGATTTATTTTCCAACCTTGTTCAAATACTAGTCTTGAAAAGTTTCATCTAGGAGCCTCCTTTCCTACCCTATCTTTCCTTTCCTTTTGATTTTATTTTTAAGTGTTACCCACCTTATGTTAGAACCATCATTAGTCCACTCATATAAAGTATATTTAGATTCGTCTATAACTGGCCTATCCATGGTAAATAAACTACCTCACTCACTATTATTCCACCAATATGTTATTTATAAAACCCAGTTCCCTATAAAGTTATACCTTGGAGTGAATATTATTCATCGACATTAAAACATTAGAGGCTACCTCATAATTTTTTTTTATGTGGTGCACCTAAAACCCACATCAACTTATAACTTAATTTGGTGATAGAAGGAGGGCTTGCACCTCCCCCTCTATTTTATTTGAAAATAATCACTTGATTTGTACTAAAAGTACCCAAAATATTAATAGTGTCAACCTTCAACACTAACCTACTATTCCCACCTTTGTAAATTCATATAAAATTTAAGTGTAATAAAGGAGTTAGGAGAGAACACTAGGATCAATCATTCTCTCCAACTAGATAACCTTGTATTCCATTAATCTTGATGTCCCATCCTCATCCTCAACCATAACCTCAAATCCATGCCCTAGTTTAGGTTCTAACCAAGATAATTATTTATACTATCAATTTTGTAGGATTCATTCATGATCTAACCAAAAACCCTATGAAATATTTTTCTTCCTTTTCTCCCTCAAGAGGGAGGATTTTAGAGGAACATATCAAGGATTTCAAAGCTACTTTGAGAATCTTGAATGTAACCCACAAAGACATGTCATGTGGACTATTTATATTCACATTACTACATGTAGCATATGATTGGTTTCTCAATTTCCTATAAGGTTCCATTACCTCTTGAGAAGAGTGTATAAACAACTTTTTGGCATAATTTGGCTAGGTCACTAGTGAAAGTGTTGTTTATCAACACTTTTCAAGCACAAGAAGAGAGAAAAATGAGCCAATCCAATCCTTGAATGATATATTTCATAATATGTATAACAGACTTGGGATGACTTACACACCTAATGAGGTGTTGTCCCTAAAGATGCACAATGATCTTATGGACCATATGACTATTATATTTATATATATAACTATTAGTATTGATATATTACCTTTAGATTATGTAGAAGCTATCAATGTAAATAAATAATTAAATCTTTAGATCTAATATTTGTCCCCACTCAGTCTTGGTCCTATTTTTCTAGATTTTAGTCCAATTCTAAATTCAAACCAAAATATTGTGGCCAAAAACCATAACCAATTCTATAATTAGTTTCCTTTAACATAGGCTCTACCCAATCATAATCCTAGGTTCCTAAATAATTATGTGTCTAACCATCAAAACCTAAATCAATTATTAATATCAATATAAATACAGCATAGTGTACCAATATTGATTCCATAAAAAATAGAATTGGAATCAATCTAGAGGATTGTCCATAAATTGAGCAATGAGTTCTTGAACATGTAGAAACGCATGGGTAATAGGAGGATATAATACCAATCAAATATTCAGATTTTAAGGATACAACATGCCTTTCAAACGTTATATAAATATAAAAAAATAAAAAGTTCCATCTAACAAGATGCCATAGATCAATAGTATAGAAGCAACCCTTCCTAATTGGTACCGCATTCATAACACTAGAAAACATGGTGAGCTCAACTGCATCAAGTTATACACAACCTTCAAGATATTTTAGAATGAGATGGATATGTAATAAGGCTTTACATATCAAACAAAGCCTTCTTCTTCCACTAATCCTAAACACTCTAATAAAACAATAATATTTGAGACCTATGATCTCCCCTTCTCAAAAGAGGATGACAATGAACTAGAAGATAATATGGATGAGATCCATGCATTCCATTACTTCTAAAGGAATAATTATAGTCTAAGGAGTAATTAGCCTATTAATACTTCAAAACCTCCAAATAAAAATGCTACTACTCCTCCATATTATTAGGACAACAATAACTCACCTCACCTAGGAGAGAGTAGTGGCAGATCATAGAACCAAAAAGTAGGGATAGGTACAACCTTGTTGAGTACATGTACAAAGATCAAGACTAATATCACCATACAGGAACTAGATCAGATCACTAAAAAAAGATAAGTTTCTCAAATCCCTAATCAAGAGATCTACATCAAATAAATCCAAATCTATGCATGTAAATGTGATGGTATTTAAATATAAACTAGAAGTACCACCATTTCTTCTAGTTATCCAAATGTTTGTAAATAATATGCACAACTATTTGGTTGACCGAAGAACCTTGTCTAATGTGATGTTGATAGTTATATACCAGATGTTAGGCATAACCCATGATAATTCAAATAGAGTGGTCTTATAGTTAGATAAGTCTTTGGTACTGTGTGTCATAAAATTAACAAATATGCACATTGTTGAGTTTTGGAGCTAAAAGCTTCACCTGGATGAGCAAATGCAAGGTTGTTGTATTACATAGTCACCGACATTGGTCAGGGATCGACTAGAGGCTGCCGACGTCGGTTATGGATCAGCTGACATCGGTCATGTGCAGACTGACATCGGTCACTTGTGTGTTCCAGAAGTCTATTTTCATGGATGAATAGATTGTTTGCATGATAAGTATAACTATTAGTTGTAAGTCCGTGTTTCTATTTTTGGTAGGACTGATTTGAACCTTTGATTAGGAGGTGTATCTGATGGTGGAGAATGCATAGCTCATGATCCCTAATTCTATATAATAGGGATAGATCTTCATAGCTTGTGTGAGTGTAACAGACATGTAAGATAGACAATTCAAGGATTGAATTGTGTTTGTAATTGATAGAGAGAACTCTTGAGGGAAAGAGATTTGTGCATCTGAGAGGTGTGGAAGAAAGAGAGATTTCTTCATTGTATTTCCTTTTGGAAGAGTTTAATACAAGTTTTCATTGTTTCTTGTATCTCATGTTCTTTGCTGATTATGATTTCTAGTTGCTTATTATTCTGGTTTAATTCCATGTTTAGTTGCTTGCACAAAAGTAATCAATTATTCTTGTTACGATCCTGACACATAATTAGTTGACATCTAAGGCATGTGTGCATTATACCATTAACATATTATTCATTAACATTATATAATCCTATGATATGCTACTAAAAAGTGATTGGTCCAAGATACTTAATGGATATATAGACACCAAATTTTTGTACATCTGATTTCCCTAGAAAGGAATGGCTAACTAGATTTAGGTGGACAAAGAACCAAAGATGAAGTATATAATTACTAAATACAATACCACTAATGAGAATGTGGACTTCATGTCTTTACATGTAGGAGTTTATACATTCACCACCAATAAAGAGACACACAAATAAGAATTTAAAGGTCCATCTTAGTTTTGGACTCTCCATTTTGATGGAGCTAGATTAAAATTAGGTTTTGGTGTGGGTGTAGCCTTGATAGATCTAGATGGAAAGTAATAATTTGGTGCTTATATTTTATAGTTCCCCCACACCAACAGTAGATTAGAGTATTAAACTCTAATCCTTGGCTTGAAATTTGCACTCAAGAATAATGTTAAGTAGTTACAGATCTTTAGTGATTTTGAGCTAGTGTTCAATTAGATCAAGAATAAGTATCAGTGTAAGATCACCTATTTAAAGATGTATAAACATCAAACATGTGTCATAATTGATTCCTTTAAAGAATTAAACATCAAGTCCATCCTTAGAGAGTAAAACAAAATAGATAACTCACTAGAGTCTTTAGCTACTAATATGTCACCGCTTCAGGAGTCTAAGATGTAAAATTTATCAATGGAGCTAGTTCAATGCCCCTCATTCCTAGACAATGTGGACAAACTCCAAGTCTTCAAGGATGACCAAAAAATTATGCAATTCATGAATATTTTTGTGGAATTTAAATTTTAGATAGTAGATGAGAAAGACATTAAACCCATCCATGGTGAATACATGGGACAATATGGTGTCTTGCAATTAAAGGAGAACAATATCCCCTTGGGAATGGTTTCTATAGAGAGAGATTTTGATGTATCCCCCCAAACTCAAAAGTAGTAACTACCAAGAGAGATTGAACCAAATTTTGCCAAAGAAAATTTGGGAACTAACCAACACCCTAAGTAGGTGAATGTAGGCCTAAGTTTCACTCAATTTGAGAAAAAAGGTAAAATACCTACCAGTAGAATATAAATATGTGATACCCTAGACATATAAAGACCTGAAAGTCTTCAACCCTAGACTCATTACACACACTACTCCCTTAAAGCTAGATCATAATCCTTTTAGGTAGAGAAAAAGGATAGTAATTCCAATTATGGAACCTCTAATTCAAATAGAAGTATAGAAGATACTAAAAGACATAATTATGTTCCTAATTAGGCACTCTACTTTATTAGTCAATTTGGTACCAATTAGGAAAAAGAGTGGAGAAATTAGACTCTATGTTGATTTCAAGAAACTAAATAAAGCATTAGAGAAAGATAATTAGCCCTTTCCTTCAATGGATGAGGTAATTCAAATGGTAAGTGGATCATAGATGATGTCATTTTTGGATGGATTATCTTGTTATAATTAAGTACTAGTAGATATAGAGGATCATATTAAGACTACCTTCACCATAAAGTGGGGAAATTTTTGCATATGAGAAAATTTTGTTTGGACTAATTAATGTAGGAGCTACTTTCCAAAGGGTCATGAATTTTGATTTTCAAGGGCTAGTTGACAAGTGTAACATCATATACATGGATGACCTCATTTTATTCTCTAAAGATAGATTTGATCATGTAGACCATACTTAAATGGTGTTTGATAAATTCATAAGGTATATAGTGTCAAATTAACCTAAGAAAAAACTCTTTGGGGTTAATTAATGGAAGTTACTAGGCCATACCATCAATAAATATGGGATCTCCATTGATCTATATTGAGTTTATTCTATATCCAAGTTGACACCCCCAATAACAAGAAAGAGATAATGTCCTTTGGAAAGATAAAATTTTTATGAAAACTCATTTTTGGATTTGTAGATATTGTTAAACCATTAAAATTTATGTTAAAAAAAGATGCTAAGATAGAATGGATGACAAAACCCTGAAGATATTTCCAATACATCACGACTACCATTGTTTAAACTTCAATTTGAATTAGTCCAAACTTTAGTAATGATTTTTATCTCTATTAATTTGATTCAAAACATATTATAGATGATGTGATTACACAAAAGGTATAATACCATAAATATCCTAGTGCCTTGATGAGTACCAATCTGAAGGATGCAAAGTTTAAATAATCTATGATAGACACGTATATTTATGACTTAATTAAATTCATGAAAACTTTTATGCACTATATTTTATGAAATAATGCATATTACATTGTTCCATATCATTCTATTAAGCTCATTCTTAGCTATTATGAACTAGGTGAAAGAAGAGGCAAATGTATTAGCAAACTTCAAGAGCTTGACCTTAAAATTAGGCTAGACAAGATGGTAAGAGGCTAAGGAATAATCCAATTGATGATTAAGACTAATCCTTGGATGAGTATTTAACCAATTAATGAGACTCAAGTGACTAGTGTCAAGTGGTACACTCAAATCATCCATTACATTCTCACATATACATGTCCTCTAGAACTAAACATAGAACAATAATGAGCCCTCAAGCTCAAATTAGCTCATTATATGATAAATAAGGGAATCTTGTACATAAATAATCATTAGGGAATCTATCTAAGATGAATTTTAAAAGAAGAGGTTGTAGATATCCTAAATAACCTATACCATAAGATAGGTAGTAGGCATCCCTTAAGAAATAAAATAACTCACAAAATTATGAGGATGGGATACTACTAGCCTACATTCTTTAAAGATACCCAAAATCATGTCAGGACCTACCATGAGTGCTAGGTATTTAGGAAGAGATAAGTGAATGCTTCCATGCCTTTTCAACCATTCATTAAAAGAAATCCCTTTGCCTAATGTCTCCTTGATTTTATTGAAGTGATAAACCAAAACTATTTTTAATTACACAAGTGTTTCTTTAAAACTATTGACTACTACACCACATGGACAAAATTAGTAGAAAAATAATTATAGAGAAATTGATGTCATCAAGTTTTTGGAATAAAATATATTTTCCAGGTTTGGCATGTCCATTTCCTTAGTTTATGATAATGGTTTATCTTTTCAATATTCTAAATTTATATAATGGGCCTATGACAATAAAATCATAATCATGTTCTCTTCAAACTACTACCCACAAGGAAATGGATTAACTAAGTCTACCAATAATAATCTAATGGATGCTATTAAGAAGTCATTATAAGACAAATAAAGAGAATGTAGTCTCTTGTTGAAATGTGCACTATGGGTATATATACTAAGCATAAACAATCCCTCAAGGCTTCACCCTTTTTTTTGGTGTATGGAAAATAACCTATCTTCCTTATTAGTATCAAGATACCAATGTACCAATTCATACAAGAGTACATTAGGGAAGATTCAATAGTACAATCTAGACTGTTGGATATGGTTCAAATGGAAGATGCAATAACTAAAGCACTATACAGCTTTAGTAAACATTAGGATATTTCCAAAACATGGTTTGATAAAAGATCCAATATTAAAGACTTTAGGATCTTAGACTTACTACTTCTATGGGATAAAGCACATGATAAGAAAATAAAACATTATAAGTTTACTCTTTTATGGATTGGACCATATTAGATATTAGATATCCTAGGTAAGAATGCCTTTTAATTTAAATATACCTCTAAGGTAATGATCTCTCCTTTCTAGTCAATGGATAATTTTTGAATCACTATTTCATGGCTATTCCAACTAGATATGCCTCAATATGACTATTAGTAGAGATTGTATATGTAGGATTGAATTATATTTATTGCTTTCTAGGTTATATTTCTTACTTTATAGAGTAACTTGTATGCTTTCTATGATTAATATTTCCTTCTTCCTACCTTTGATTTTAGTAGATTAGTTGTTTTGATTTTAGTAAGGTAGGTGTTATATTTTCTATAGTGGTTTTCTAAAATTTTAAAACAGACCAACTAATTCCTACATGGAGATTACAAATGAATTTCCAAAACTAAGGGGATGATTCATAAGGATTAACCATTGGCCCTCATAAGGATTTATTTTGATAGTATTAGGGTCTATGAAGTCAAGGTATGTGCTATGATGGAATGATTTCTTACTTTGATTGTATGAGTTTATTAGACCTCTAGGATTTACTCTAATATATTCATGCAAATTTTATAAATACTTTCCATTTCTAAATATTAACTACACTATAACACACTAAAAAATGGATTAGTGATAATAAACATATAATTGTATATATAATGATAGGAAGGTATTGATAAAAACAAGTTTTATTATACATACACCAACCAATAGTGGTTCCCAACATTTATTCTATCTTTGTTTTCAAAAATAAAACTTAATCATACGAACTGATGGGAAATGGGTAATTCAAGCAATCTCTAATGGGCCTTTGGATGCCTCAATAATAGTAGAGTAAGGATTTGGGTAGAACTAGAGGTATCTTTGTTGGGGCTATGGATGCATGGTTGGTAGCAGAGAAATACCCATGCTTTCTTTAATATTTAATTATAAAATTTGAGATCAAAATGAAACCTACAGTGTTTATCTAGGACTTTTTCAAAACTCTTATAACAAGTAAAATTAAATCCACAAAATCACATACTCAGTTCCAAGGAATCAAAAGGGTTAGTATGTTACATGAGGAAGTGGGAGTCTTTTTCAAGGTCTAGTTTGTTTATTCATTTCTTGGGAGGGATACAGTTTGGTTATGCTACATTACTGAGATTGTAGGTTCTAAAAATACTTAGAATTATTTTCCCCTATGAGTCACCATTTGTTGTTCCCTAACACACACACCCATTTTATAAAATTTAAATGGGGACCCATTATTGTTTAAAATCCTTATTTAGGTTCCTATAAACCTTAGGCATCCATGATATGTATTTTTTAAATAAAACACCTAAGGCTATTCTCATAATTCCAAGGATATAAGAGTTCAAACTATGAAATTCAAATCTTGAACAAATATTTTGAGTCATTTTTAACCTTAAGTTTTTGTATCTCCCTTTTTAAAATTGACCCTTTGATTTATAGACTAACATAACTAATGTTTTCATACTAGTATTCCTATGCTTTCTTTCAAATTACTGCATGACTATCAACAAAGACTTGCTAATCATTATTTATCACAACCTAACATTATTACACAAAATTTGTATAGGTGGTGTAACCATGTTACTTGGAACCTTCAAGTTTCATGAAATGTTTTTAAGTCTTCAAGGTCCCTGAGATCTGATAATTTGATAGGTGGCATTTATATGTTTCATGGATCCATGCATTTTTAAGTAAATTTCTAAGTGCTCAAAGTCTATGAGCTTCAAGAACAAGACATGCAACGTGTTTACATGAACCCAAAACTAGGAAAGCTTTAAAATAAAATTTAATCACCTAATGTTCAAGAGTTCTTGTATTATAATGGCTCCAAGATTATAAGTTTCAAGGGTTTGAAACTTAGCACATTTTCATTTACCTAGGACCATGAAAGGGTTAAATCAAAGATGATCATTCAGTGATCACATGGCTCCAAGTCTCCATGCCTACAAGGCCTTGAGATCATGCCATGTGTCAAAATTCCATTACACAAAACATTTACATATATGTATATACTTTAAAAGGTTTAATCACCCATTTTATTATGCCTCTAATTCCTTGTAGGCTCGAGGTTACTTCACGTGTCAAAATTACATTAACTCATGGAACCAAACTATATAGAACTAATTCATAAATATAAAGGCCCAAGTGAAAAAAAATTAGACAAGTGTCACAATTTTGGAGATGCAAGCTCAAAGTACACATAAATTATTTTTATAGTAATGCAAAGAAGTGGGTAAGCAAGAATTTGATATATGCCTAAAACATGATAACTAGACACATAAAGTTAATTAATAGTTACCATTTGGCAAACAAGTAATATTTCAAAAGTTGAATGATGTGTTAAAATTAAAATGAGAACAAAATCAAAAGGCCATTTTTGACATTTATGACACACACATGCATTCATGAATAATACTTTGGGTAATATATTCAAAATCTAGGAAAAGGCTAGCCATTTTACCATTAATTTATTAATCTAACTTTAAAATTCTGAGCCCTGAAGAATCCAAAGATCCCTAATTTTTTTAGTTAACTTGAAATAATAAACCAAATGATTTTCATTATAAATTACATATTTTAGATTGAAAAAATGGCCTCCTCTTCAAATCAAGTGCATGTTTAATCCCCCTTGTCATATTCTTGTGTCAGGAGCACATAATACAGGGGCATAGTGTTTGATAAAGGTTCCCTCAAATATAAATTCCTCCACTATTCAGTGCTCTATAATGATGTATATTATATATAATCCTAATCTATACAATATACATCATTTCTAGATGAAAAATAATATAGCGATGATCTATTTCCCATTAAAACACAAGGTCTCCATCTAGCAATGAAAAAACTAGAGGTAATGCTTGCATATACATGATTAATTATTTATTTATCAATAAAACATTTTCTATGGATTAGTTACATCTTAGGAAAATAGAAAATGTAGTTGTGATTATTTATAGTATGGATTTAAAAAGGTATCTTATATTTTCATGTCTTGAGATTGCCTATAACCAATTCTCAACCAATGTTTGGCTTGAGCACAACACAGTAGATAGGAAATTAAAAAAATGGTTGGTTAAGGGAAAGAGACTAAATCTCAAGGGAGGTATTTACTCTAATTTAATTTTAAAATTTATACTTGGGATTAGGATAAATATGGAATTCCTAAATAGACTATATGATTTCAAAAGCATAACTTATGTATAATTAAAATTAGTCCCTTTGTTAGACATTCAATTTAACTTTAGACGAGTTAATTTCCTTGGGGGAATTCATAAGTGCTCGATTGAAAAAACATATATTGTATCATGAAGAAAGTACAACTAATGGAAAATTTTATATAATTTCATATCTAATAGATGCAATATGGGGCACAATTCATAGGCCACATGGGGAGCTATGACAACCCTCAATAGAATATTTAGGTAATATTTTCTATGAAGATTATTCTTTCATGTTCATATACATATTAAAAAATGAAATTCAAAGGATATTAATTAAATCTATCATAAAGTATATCAAGTGATTCATGGAACCCAGATGCTTATGTTATCTAAAAACCTAATAAGAAACATTATTTAAATGGGGGATCATTGATGTTAACCCAACTACACAATCATTATAATTGAAGGGACAAGGGAAACTCCTTTGTTTCTACCATGCCACATCCTAGACAAAACAAGAAGTGGATTTTCAAATCTACAATAATATTGATGAAGAACACGGCCTTAAACATTAGGTTAATTATTATAAAACTAAGTATTAGATAACTTCAAGTTATGGTCAGGCCACATTTCAACAAGGATGGGAAAGTCAGATGCCACAATAATTTAAAGGTGACCCAATTTAGGGAATGGGATTCCAGGAAGAAAATTATGGAATATATCAAGAACCTCAAGGGAAATAATAAGGTGAACATTTCATATCATCACCATAAATATGATCATGATTTTGTTATTATAAATGCATCAAATGATATTGAGGTGTGGTCTAGGATGAAACATAGATGAATGTTTATGATATTTACTCAAGATTTTTATTATAATCTTGAGATTAAAAAATAGAAATATGAGGGTATGGAAGAATAATAAAATAGATCATGGAGCCATCAATGGCCTCCAACTTAGCCAAAAAATTTATAAGGGCAAGACCAACCTCCCTCTCTTAGAAGAAAACAAAATAATTTATAAAAGGGAGAGTTTAGAATCCAAAGGGATTCTAATCCACATATAAGGTTAAAAATACTAAGAGGCCTCCCTCATACTTAGTTACCCTCTATATATCCAAATACTAATACTATAGTATTGGGAACATCCTCTCTAAATGAAAAAACTATACCTCTTCTAGACTAGTAGAAGACTACAATGTATGTGAAACCTTTGTCACCACTTATAACTATTACCTAGGTTAGTCTCCTAAAGTTTATACAAGATTATTTATTATCTATCCTAGTTGTTCCTTATTCTCCTTATGTGCCCCTATTAAGTCAACCTCCATGTACTATTGTCAGTGAGAAGGAATCTTCTCAAGCACTAGCTACCATACTAGCCTTTACTCCATTCACCCTTCCACTATTATTGTCCCACCAACCATTTATTTACCACCACCTACATTGATACCTCCCACCATTATATCTTATTCAATAATATCACCATATCCCTCACCTTATAATCCCCTAGTGGTTACTTACTAAAGGAAATATAAGTGTTTTTTAGTATTATCCAAGGGCAAAAAATTAGAAGAGAACCCATCTTTTGGTCTCCCCACCATAGAGGAATCCCTTAATGTGGAGGAGGTAGAATAAGAAGAGCCTAAATAAGTAATATCTTTAATTTAATACTCAAATAATGAATGCAAATAATATTTATAAATAATGAAGGGGTTATGACCTATAATAAATGAAGAGGCGGCCTTAGATGATGAGGAAATAGAGTTGGAAAAGTCTAAATCTATGATCTTGGAAAGCTTTCAAGAAGAAAAAACTTTGGTTGGCACTTTGGATCAATAAATACTCATAAAAGAGAAAAGACAAAACATAAATGAGGTATCTTCTTCTCTTGTTACATCTATTTCTAGTGTAGATATTCTGGCTATAGATTTGCCTCTAGCTATTTTAAATATTATTTTGTCTAATTCTATTAACTCTCCCATTCTCTCAAATTTAAAGAAAATAAAGTATACAATGAAAGGAGTTCATTTTTAGAGTAGGATTATGGTTTCTAATTATAACCATAGAATTCTACCATACCTTAAGATGAATTAAACTCAACTAAAGTTTTATGTGCCATAGTATTCACCCATATAATCAGCCACTATGACTATTCAGATAACCCTAGGTGTAGACACCAAAAAATCAACACACTACAATTCTAAGTGTTGAAGTACCCATATAACACCTTAGGACCCCTTTGGGACCATTTAGACCTCTAACCCTTAACCAAACCTGACCTAAATTTATTTTAATTAAACTGGCTTAACCTAGCCTTTGCCCTAGCTTTTCCTATTTTACCCTTTACCCTTAACTATAGATGGTTAGGTTAACTGCTGACAGTCACCTTGACCATCTATGGTTAGGGTCCACCTCTTTAACCTATAGAATTAAAATACCCACCATTATTTTTTTAAAAAATCCCATCTAATTCTAGTTGTGAGCTATTACATGGATGAGTTAATTTGAGAAGGCTCAGTTCACATGACGTTACAACTCTCTCACCTTGCCTATAAGAAGAAAGGAGCTTGAAGGTGAAATCCATCTACAATTATCATCAAGATCTTATACATCCAAGATTTTTTTTATTATAGGTTAATCAACATCAATAATCCATAAAACCAATAATCATATCACATATTCAATTTGTGATGGCCTCTCCACCAAGCTTTCAGGTGCCATTACTCTACTGAAATCAAACTAGAATTCCACTAATAGATCAACTACCTCAACCATCAACCTAATCAACTTTTTAAAAGATAAGTACTTATTTTTTAGCATTAATTTACTTAATTTCCATTTTGTAATCAACCTAAAGCTTCCCCATCTCTCAAAATTCATCTCTTGAATCTCATTAAGTAGCCAAGATTACCAACCTAGCTCCTCACACAGTAACCACTAATGGTTGACTCAACCACTGATGGTCTACCTAATTACTGACAATTAGCTTAACCACCAATAGTCACCCTAACCACTGATAATCATCCAAACCACCAATGGTCACTATGGCACCAAAAAATATAAAGCTAATTTCACCTACCCACACCGAACCAAACCTAATTTTTTATGTTCCTACATATTCATAAACCCCTTTCAGATTTTTTGAAGCATACCCAACCCTCTAGCACTAGTACTAATTAGTTTGTCACTAATTTAATCACTTATAACATATTTTATAGCAAACATTCTTATATTCAATTTCAATACCTTTTAATTTATTGATGTAAGTACCTTTTATTCTATTTATAAGCTTAATTGTTTAAAATGTGTGGATTGACAGCCCCTAAGGAAGCTCTAACTTCTAGGATCTAACTATCGTTAGGCAATCCACTCAACTATTTGTCTAACAAACAAGTTTGCTTTAGTTATTTCTTATTTTTAGGTCATCTTCCCAAGCTAAAGAGGACCTCTTCATAATCTTATAATTTCAAACACATGCACTATCAATCAAGTTTTTCAACCATACCCATACTTAGTTTCTTTTTTCCCTCTTTCTACTAATAAGTAATAAATTTATTGAAACATTTTAGCATTCCCAATGGGGCTCTTGTGTCTTTACTTGGCTTCTTGTTTACTTTCATTCTCTCTCTATTGTTTTCTCATTAACAAAATCAAAAGTTTCTTCTAGGTTTAAAATTAAGTGCATACATTGATTACTTGAAGTTTAGTTCACATATTTTAACTTAAAGGAAAATTAATCTATTATAGATTCACTCTTTGTTGCACACACCTAACCAAACCACTTTCATCAACTAAACATCAAATAAACTTGAGATAAGGCCTGACTAGGATTTCATCACCTAGCAGTAACCTCACCCTTTACCGACAATCCTACTTGGAGGTCATTACTAAGGGGAGGACCAACTCAACACTCTGGTTGAGTATAATCTCTAGATATCAATATATTTTGGCTAAGCACCTGACACCCTTATAGATGTGGTGTGTGAAGTGACGGGGTAGGCCCCAATACCAATCCATGTATTGATTCCAATATAGATCTCTCTTGAGTACCTAAAACAACCTGAAACCAACCATAAAATTACTTTTTAGTACCCGAGATGCAAACCAATTTTAGTCATACATCTTCTTAAAGCATAATCCAAAAGTTAGATTAATTAAAAATCTAGGGTTTAATGCATCTTTTAGAGTGTGAGTTGATTTATTTGATATTTTTCTTGTCTTCTCTTTTTTTGAGTAGTGAGGTTGTTGTGATTTATATCTCTCTTATCTTGTATGGTTCTCACTTACCAACAGTAAAGAGACCTGGAGGAGCAAAACCTATCACCAAGCCAACCAACCTCTTCTACCTCTTCATCTATAGACTATACCTTTGAACCAATAGACTCTCCTCACCCCTTAGGAATTCATACCTTCCCTCAAGATATCCCTTAAGGATATGTGTATTTTGGCACTTTATTATACAATAATCTCATAGCCTCAAAACATTATCTTAAAACCATGTTCTACCTTATTTTATATTTGGACCCATCCATAGATCCACCTTATGGCATGCCTCCTCATCTTATAGGGAGTACCTACCTCCACTTCTATGGTTACTACTCAACCATTAACCACCCAAGCTTCCTCATCAACCAATAAATCCTTTGAGGCTACCATTGAAAACCAACCAACCTAGACTACCACTACACTTATACCTTCTACTCTTAACAACCACTCTTCCACTATAGGAATGCCTACCTCTATCACTACCATCCTTCCCTTAGCTACCTTCAACCCATTAATCACCACTCTAATTCAAAGCCTTATGGTGTCCATACCTTCTACCTTGCCACCAATCAGTACAAGGGTCACCACCCTTCCATTGGTCACCAACCTAACTACCAATGCTATCCAATAAGCACCCTTAAGACCAACCTTTGGCTATGTCCCTAATCCATAAGGTCATGTACCCACTAACCAACTACCTACCTCTATGTACCCTTATATGTCTTCGACCCAAGCATCGACATCCACTTTCCCATATATGGTAGCCTTCCAACCTTCTACCCACTATCTGTATGTCTCTCAACCACTATATCAATATGCATCTTATAACCCTCTAGGGGCACAACCCCAAACTGACCTAATGAATATTCTTATAGACAAGATGACCACCCTAGAGTCATCCATTTTGGGTTCTCACAACATCTTCTCATATGAACAGATTTATAGTGAGCCTATCCATAGCCCCCCAATGGGAACTCCCTAAGTTCTCTAAATTTCAAAGTAATGAAGATCCCCAACAACACCTTAGGGAATTCAAGCATGCTTTATATCTCATCATTTATGATGATTACCTTCTCCTTCACACCTTCCCAATGTCTCTAGCTATACCAACCTTATATTGGTATAGTACCCCACCCAAACATTCTATTTCTTCCTTCACCCAACTAGTTCAAACCTTCTTGGACCATTTTTCAATCAATATCTCCAAGAAAGTGTTTATCACTAATCTCTACTCTATTCGATAGTTTAAAGATTAATCCATTGCCAGTTTTTTGGCTTGTTGGAGGATCCTAATTAACCAACTATCTTTTTCCTTACCTCAACCCAAAATAATTGAGCTCTTTGCTCAGGCATGTGCCAAGCATATCTCCTCTACCCTACATGTCTAAATCTTTTAAACCTTTGATAAATATTTTACCATGGCACATAAGTTGGAAAACTAAGCCATTAATGAAGGGAAGCTTAAGCTCAAAGATAAAAACTCAACCTATAAAACCAATGAGGCTTCTTCCTCCAAATCAATCAACCAACCCAATATCAATACTAAGAACAAGGGAACCACTAATGAAATTATCCTAAAGGCTACTTTTCCACCTTCTCTTAACCAATCCAATTCCTATATTTCCTTAAATAAAAACCTAAAGAACCAAACCTAAAACAACTTGAATCAATTCACTCCACTCAGAGAATTCTATACTTCCATCTTGGAGAAGTTATTGAAAGCTAATATCAATCAACTTCCTCCTATCAATCCACCCTAACAATTTGACTCCTCTCATCCCACACCTAGATGATACAATAAGAATGATTTAAGTGCCTTTCATCAAGCGATAGGATATGACATTAGTAGGTACAAGACCTTCAAGATCCTTTTCCAATCCCTCATTGACAAGGGAGATCTCACATTGGACAACTCCAATACACCATCGAACCAAGCACTTGATATATTCAAGAAACCCTTATCAAACCATGCACCTACCAATAATGAAAGAAACAATGTTGAATGTTCTCATGATACCTATATGGTTAACATGGTCCTTGATGCACCCATTTCTAAACCACCTAGTACCTAATATTTTGATTCTCCATAGTCTATTGAGATAATGGATTCAACTTCCCTTCCTTTTGGCACTCAAACCAAGGAAATATGATCTTATCCTCCTCCACTTATTGAGGTAGTAGATCCACTAGCCACCTTTTCATTGATATATCAAAACAACCAACCATTGCCATCTCACCCTCACCTTTAGCTACTAAACAAACTAATCCATCTTTGGAGATCATTATTGAGGAGGAAACCCCCATGTCGACTCCTCTCATAGAGGAACCACCTATTTTAACCATGTGTAATTTGATTAAGGAATAAGATGAGGTTACCACCCCTGTGCCTCCATATAGGGGGTTATCTTCTAGATCTACCATTCAAGGAATCAAACCCACCTATAAACCTTTCTCTAGGCTAGTGTAAAAATTAGAGTGTATCTCAAACCTTGACATGGATCAATCCACCTTTTGGAAATAATTAGCCCTCCCTTACATTACCTAAATAGAACCTCTAACCCTTTCTCAGTCAAACCAACTTGTCACTTCCATTGACCAACCTCTTACCTTATCTACCCAAACAACCAAACCCTCTAACCAGCCAACTAAAACCTCCACCAAACTAACCAATCCTCAACCACTTAGGCCAACCAAGGCCCAAGTAGTCAATCCCTCTCCTATCATTCCAATGAGTTCTTCTAATAATTTTAGTATCCTTTCTACACCAATCCTTAGTCACTCATCTATGAAATTGGACCTAACCCCCTTAAGCCCACCAAACAAATGCTAAACCAAAGCAACCATAGAGTTAAAACCACACAAAGGCCATAAGGCCTAAATTTTGATAGTCTAAACCTTGCCCTCCATTTTGGGGCCTCATCCTTCTACATTGAGCATGAATTCAATTACCTCTACTATAACCTCACCACCTATTTTGGTTATGCCTTCAAATTTTCTCTCTAATACACCTCTTTTCATCATGATAATAATACCTAAGCTATCTACCTTGTGATCTTTCACCTCTAACTCATCAAGCTCCTTGCCTATACTTAAGCCATTAACCAAATATACCACCTTACCAATAACACCCACTACGAAACCTATTTCCAAACAACCTCCTACTCAACCACCAAAGCAAAAACTGCCAAACCTTTACCACTTTTAACTGAGCCTTATTCAACCATTCTCCATAGGTTATTACAAATCTCTTATTTAACCCTACCTCACATCAAAGTCTTTAACCATCTAGCTTATAAACCCACCTAGTATAATGATCACCAAGTGTGTGCTTATCATAAGACACTAGGCCATGATACAGATAACTACAAAGCTCCCAAACCATCATCCATTGACTTTATGATGAGGATGATTTATTATTAGATGAACCTCATATGAGCTCCATACCAATTCAACCAAAAACCATACCTATCCAACACTCACCTACTCCACTCTTACCTCAAAGTGAAGATGAATCTAACCAATCCTCTATCTCATCCTTTCCTTCTATCCATATTATCAACATGGTCACAAGAGTATATTAGAAAGATAAGGGGAAGGATAAGGTGTCTATTCCTTAGACATAACCCTCTTCAAACTCCCAACTCACCTTTAACCAACCTTCTCCATTTTTGATCAAACCGAAGGTGTCTATCTTAGGTGCCTCCTAATATAACCCCACATAATCCATTAAAAGAGTTATCCTCAAACAACTTCATCAGACCCTAGTGAAAATAAGCTTGTATGAGTCAATCTCTACCTCTTCCCACCACTTCCAATCACTAATAAAGGCTTTACAGTCCATTGAGGTCTAAATTTAAGACCCTCAACCTCTAGCCTCCTTTATCAGTGCCCTTCAAATTTAAAACCTTTTTACCTTTAAGGATTCAGAAATGCCTTCCAACCACCATGAAGACCCAAATCTTCCTCTCTTTATCACTACCTACATCAACTATACTCACATCAAACGGGTCATGATGGATGGGGGAGCTAACATAAACATCATCTCCTCTCACACCTACAACCAACTCAACTTGCCAGATAATTTCATGTTTGAATCATTGGCCATCCTTCATCCCTTCAATGATACCATGGCCACTAAATTGGGAAATATAATATTTCATATTTATGTAGGACCCTACACACTCCTTGAAATATTTTATGTGGTAGAAGGTTAATTCTAATACAACTTATTAGGATGACCTTGGATTCATTTCATAGGTTGAATTCCCTCTACCTCCACCATTGCATTAATTTTGAGCATGGGGGCTTGGTCATCACCATCCAAGTTGACCCAAGTCCTTTCTCAACATGAAACATGACCTACCACCCAAACAATGTCCTCATACCTCTATCCAACACACCCTCAACATCTCCATCCTTCAACTACCAAAGCATATATCATAGCTCCTTCCACCAATGAAGCATCAACTAGTTCCTATATAACTTCACACCAAATTCCTACCATAAACCCTTTGGAATCCATATTCCATCACTTTTCATTGGGGGAGTATCACCTTTTAGTAATTGATGCTTTCCCTACTCCTCATGAGTATAGGCAACTTACCAACCAACTGGGATATGACCGTAATATCAGAACTATCATTCCCTTTGGACCTCCCAATCATCAAACCCATTTTTTTATGGAAGACTCAATAAATCCATTGATACTTTTAACACCTCTTTTCCACCTTGACCATTCATCATCAGTTTCTCTTACCTCGATAAACCAATTTTTTCTAAGACATACCTCCATCGGTGTGCTTTGAAATGTTTTGGTCTTGGATGATATGAGCATGGCCCACATGAATTGGTTACCATTGAAACTAGAAAACCACATGAGAAGCATAAACTTAGTTTTATCTTGTCTAATAAGAAGAAAGCCAAACAACCCACAACTACCATTGTTGAGGTGGATGTCCCTCCCTCACCGACCTCACCTCCACTTGTGTGTGAAGATGATTAAATCATCTCACCCAACTTTATTATTCAACATGATCAACATAGGACCCTTGACTTATCAAAAAGAGGGGGCAGTCATGACCATCCCTTTAACCCATCTTGAGATGATAGGAGAATACTCTCCCACCATCAACACTATTTAGTGTCAAGATGATGATTTTATCCTCACCTACCTTAGTGCCCTAGGTTATTCAATCCATAAAACCTTTCCTCCTAAGACCTCAACCATGTTGAATGAATCTACCATAGATATCAACTTGGGCAATCTAGATAACCCTTGCATCATCAAGCTAGGCCAATCATTGAATACCAAGGAACTTCAAGACTTTCCCTCTTTCCTCTAAGATCATAGCATATCATTCACTTGGTCTTATAGTGATATGCCCAAAATTGACCCCACCATTTCTACCCATAACATAGTCACTCACTATGAAACCAAACCTATCAAGCAAAAGCTTCAATGAATGCATCCTTACATAGCCTTTCTCATCAAAGAAGATCTTTAATGTATTCTATTTTTCAACTTAATTTAACCTATTTACTACCCTTAATGGGTCTTTAATGTCATACTTGTCACCAAATCCATAAGGATACTACACATTTGTGTTGATTTTCATGACCTCAACCTCTCCTACCTTAAGGATGACTTTTCTCTACCTAATACTGACCAACTTGTTGATCTTATAACTAGCCATGAGATGTTATCTCTCATGGATGTGTTATTAGGTTATAATCAGATCTTAATTGCTCTTAAAGATCAACATAAAAATTCCTTTACCACCCCTTGGGGGACATTTATTCTATAGAGTTATGCCTTTTGGGTTAAAGAACATTGGTGCAACCTACCAACATGCCATGACCTACATTTTTCATGACCATATCCATAAGATCATAAAGGACTATGTGGATAACCTTATTCAGAAATCTAAACTTTGAAAGGATCAATTGGTTAATCTTAAGATCATCTTTAGGTAACTTATCCACTACCATGATCACCTTAACCTTGAGAAGTGCATCTTTGGGATCTTGTCAGGAAAGCTTCTAGGTTTTATTATCTCCCTTCACAAAATAAAAGTTAACCCCACAAAATTCAAATCAATCCTAGAAATGCTTCATCCAACTAACCTCAAGTAACTCTATATCTTGCAAGGGAATCTTCAGTCCATTTGTCATTTCATTTCTTAGCTTTCAGACTGATGCCAACCTTTACACTACCTTTTGAAGAAGGATGTCTCTTTCAAGTGGAATAATGAGCATCAAAAGGCCTCTAATTCACTCAAATAATACCTTTTGTCACCCCCTGCCCTTACCCTTCCCAAGGATGACCAACCTTTCTAACTATATATCTCTGTGATCTGGGAATTTGACTCAAGAGAGGATGGTTAGTATGGTGTTAGTTCCAAAATGAATTAAACACACTAATAACATAACATCTCTAGGCCTAGACACTAAGGAGGGCTTAGTTTATAAAAGTAAATGACAAACACAACTAAAAATCAAAGAATGAAAACACAAGAATTCCTTTCACCTTCTTTGGATGGTCTAAATGCCTTTGTAATGATGGCTTGCTCAGCTTGTGCTTCAAGAGGTCTTCTTCATTAGAGTGTGGCTACCTTAATCTCCTCTTGTCACCTTTGGCTTATGGCTTGGCTTGGATTGAAATTAATTTGGCATTATAACACTAGTTGCATGAAGCTTTTGGAACCAATCTTGCATTATAACTTTGCATATATAAAGCTTAGAAATGATGTTGTGAGGCTTCCTATTCATAGATTTTTGGATTTAATTAGAATCAACATCAACCATCCATCTCAAGATCGAGATGTGTGGTTGAGGATTAATTCAATTTTTGGAATTAAGTTTTTAATTATCCTTATCATGAAATTGGAAGAAGGTTCAATTAAGAGGCATGGAGGGCATCATGGAAGGTATTGATGAGGCATGGAGGGCAAGAATCTTGATATTTGTGGCATTTATGGCCTAGGGATGTCTTCCTAAGAAATGAGGTCATTTGATGATGTAGGTATTCAAAATTCAATTACAAAACAAAGTATTCAACAAGTTTCCACGGAATTTTTTATTATTTCTTGATTTGGGTTAATTATCTCTTAAACATGATTAAGAAAATTATGCACAAATTACCCAAATTGATTAGAATGCATTGTTATTGATCTTAAATTTGATTGGATTGGAATTGGAAGTCATTGTCAGATGCATTTGAACCATATTCCCATTTAGGATGTTTCCAATAAAAAATAAAAAAGGTATGAGTCTTGTGCAAAATATGTGATAGGAAAGAGAAGTCTAGAGCATGAAGGTGCCAATTTGGCATTTTCACTTGAAATGAACTGATCAAAGTTAGCTAGCCCATAAATTGCATTACCCTATTTAAGGATACTTTAGCCAAAATCAGCAATTGAATATGTCATTTTCACATTGTTTTGCATGTTTTAATATTTTAAAGCCAAATTATGCATTTTGGGTAGAAATTGGTCAAAATCTTGGTTGGAGGTTATCAACAGCTAGTTTTAGGTGTCTACAGTTTGCCCCTATTTGGTAAGGCATTAAAAATCATAGGAAAAGCAATGTCTTCTAAAAGAATGAGAATTAACCTATATGCTAAAAAGAAGATAATGCATAAAGAACAAAGCTCCAAAATGGTTTAGGAAAGCCTATGATGATGCCCCCTCAAAGGAGTGGCCATCACATTTGTTGATGGATGGTCCCTTGAAAAGAAGAAAGAATATAGGTAGAATTAACCCATGGTTGAGATTAATCCAAATGAGAAAATGGTTGCATGCATTGTTTTAAAAAATATGTTGATTTGCCCAATGGCAGTTATAATTAGGAATAAAAGTCAAAATAATGATTTGCCCATAGGCAGTTATAATCATTAAGAGGACCTAGATTGGCTAAAGATAATTGTACCCTAGTTAGGGTTGATTATCAATCATAACTCAAGGATATAACCTAGAATATAGATTAAAGATGAGTGAACACAAAATGATGAAAGAGATGGATAGAGGAATGAGATTGATCAATATAATGATTTAGTTGTACCTATCAATTAGTAGATGCTCATCTTGAATAACAATGATATAACTAGAATGGTAAAATGAGTCATATTGATCAAGGGTGGGATGGAATGATTTTCCAAGGTGCCAAGGACAAACTTCTGTGGCTCCATTGATTGTAGACCTTTTTGAAGCTAATTTTTTTTATAGTATGTGATGGTAGGCTTCATGATAGAACACCATAAAGACTTGGCCAAAATATGTGTAATTATTGACTCCCAATCCAATAATCACTTGAAAATAATGCACCAATGATAAAAACCATGATGAAAATGTTTACATATGAATATGGATGGACTCAAGAATAATGCGCTCAAGGAATCACCCAATGAACACATATAGACTGAGTCGAGGAAACATTGAAAAAAGTAAACAAATAGGTAAGAAAACAAATAAACAAACAACTAAAATAAAAAAACAAAGAGAAAGCCTAAAAACAAAAGCAAAATAAAGCATCCTAACAATAATAATGCCCTAGTAAGGTGGATCAAGGATAACTAACTAGGCTTAGACAAGATGAATATTTTTGGATTTTTGAAATATTATGAATATTTTTGTGATTTTGAGGTATCTTAACTCGTTATAGAATGACAAGATACCTATTTGAAAAATGCTGAGAGCATTTGGTCTTAGGTTGCTCAAAAAATGGTGAGATCATGGCTGAGGGTGCTCATAAAATGGTAAGAGCATAGCTTAGGTTACTCTCAAAATGGTGAGAGCATTTAAACTTATATTGCTTGAAAAATGGAGAAATCATATAGAAAGGGTGACTGAGGTGACCTTAACATGAATTTAGCATAACCCACATAGTCTTAAAATGACCCCAAGTCATATTAATTCCATCCACACAAAAGGTGGGGAGAAACCAACTAGGTCCCAACAAGTTCTCAAATCTGGCAAATGGCCAGTCAAATGAAAATAATGATGGTAAGGTGATGTGACAATGCATGATAAACAAGTGTTGCCCCTAGTTTTCCCATAATTAGTTATAACTAGGATACAATGGAATAGGTCAATGATACTAATTTGTAGTAGCAAGACTAGTGAAACACTAATTTTCCCATAGGTGGCTATAATCAGGCTCACATAAACAAACTTGATAGGATGAAAGATATATT
Source organism: Torreya grandis (assembly GCA_037957365.1). Lineage (NCBI taxonomy): Eukaryota > Viridiplantae > Streptophyta > Pinopsida > Cupressales > Taxaceae > Torreya > Torreya grandis. The sequence goes on from JARHVA010002358.1 coordinate 1,814,883, forward strand.
GTCAGATCAACTGTCACACTACTTTCATAGATTGCCATTGTAAACATAGATTAGATTGATTTTGAAACTTGATTGGAATCCCCCTACAAAAGGTGTGAGAAGAACCAAATGAACTAAGATCAAAATAGGATTGGGTAGGATGAGTAAAAATAGGCTTTGGTCTAGATAGGAATGGAATGATAGGATGGTATGGTCTTGCTAAGGATAATGATGGTTTAGATAGATTAGATAAAATGGTAAGAGGGTTTCCCCCAAATGTTGGGGTGATTGGTAGGATACTTTGACAATGGAAAATGGATATGTAAAAATGGCAATGGTATGATACATGTTTTTGGCATAGGTGTGGTTTCTTATTCTATTGTTCCTATTGATGGGGAAATGCACATCCTAATCAACAATGTCACAAATAGAATACTTGATCATTTTAATTGCTAGCCTACACCTCATCAAAATAACTACTCTATTAAAAATGGCCTATAGATTTGGTTGCTGAGAATGATTTTTTGATCTTTGTTGGTCATTGATTATGATTCCTTCAAGCATCAAGACAAGGTATCCTTGTAGCCTTTGCCAAGAAAAGTGTGACCATTGATGGTAAAAAAGGACAAATAATGGATGTTATGCTTGATTTTGAAATGGATTGGAAGATGATAATGGAATGTATAATGGTGGGGAAACAAATGAAGATTAGGATGGTCAGTCACATGTAATGTTGTTGACACTAGATTTGACATAATTTTGGTTGTGGCAGGGCTAAAGACTTGTTCTCTTGATAAGACCACCATATATATATATATATATTTTTTATCTTGAGAGTAGCCACCATATGATTAGGCTATAGATTAGAAACTATTTTGATTTGATCTTTGATTTTGTCTTCATCCAATAGTGAAGAACATTTTTGCTTAGCTATTGGTGCCTCAATGAGGTTTTCACCAATGAAGTTGTCTTGATTGTCCTATAGCACCTTAGATAAGGTTTCACTAATGAAAATTAGCTTTTGAATTTGATTGTCTTTTAGTGCTTCTAAAAAAGTGTCACTAGGAGATGCTAATTTTTTATTTGGATTATCCCCTAGCACCTTTGAAAAGGTCCCTCTAAGAGAGTGTTCTTCTGCTACATGAATGTTGTCTTGGCCTCCTTTCTCTTCAATTGCTATGTCACCATGGATGTATTTCAAAAAAGTGTGATTCTATCAGTCCCAATCGAAACTTGTGGGAGATGGAATGTTAATAATATGGCTATCTTGGGTGATGGTAATGACATGTGGAATGGTAATGAAATGGGTAAGGGCTACACAATCCTCATAGAATAATACTAGGAGAACTTGTGTTGATGCTGAATTATTCATCCTAAAAAACCATAGAAGGATCACAAATTTATTTGAATTGATCTTCAAGGTATGCATAACCAATGTTGTAATAGTAATGAACATATTCTTCTTCTGAATCTGATTCTAACTCAAGGGACTCTAAATCTGATGTCACAACTGATGTTGATTCTAATTTTGATGCAAAATTTGATGTTAGTTCAAGAATAAAACTTGAATCTAAATCTGATTCTTGATTTGATGGGTACTCTATTATAGTGATGTCTTGTTGAATGCTTGGTATTGGATAAGTAACAACCTGTATCAACATGATGGTTCCATAAAGACTAGTTTATCAAAGTGAGACTCCTCTAGGATGGGAAAAAGGTCAAGAGATAACTCCTTAAAGACTAGATTGTCAATAAGAGGCTTTTGAAAAATAGGCACATGGTTGAGGTAATGATTTTCCCAAAGGTAGTTATAGTCATTAAGAAGTGACTCAGCAAATACTAGCTCATCAGAGTGAGACTCCTTGACAACTAGTATAGGATTAATAGGCTATTTATCATAGGTTGACTTATCAAAAATGGTTGATTCAAAATAAATATCTTGGATTGGTTGGTTCTCTTGGCCTTGGTTTTTAATGAGTTGGAAAATACCAGTTTTAAACATATCTTGGTCTTCAAATGATTGGATCGATTGAGGTTTGGTTGGGATTGGTACTAGATGAGGAATGAATTATGGTTGGATAATGGTAGGGCCTTGGGGAGTATGAATTCTCACATGAGATAAAGGATAAAGTATTGAGATGGTAATTATAGGGTGGTGTGGAGCATGATTACTCGCATAAGCCAAAAGACTAGGTCCTGGAATGATGAAGGGGTATTATCGAGCTTGATTTCTTGTACAAACAAAGGGATGAGGTCCTGGTATAGAAATGGTATTATTTGGATATTGTGAAGTTTGGTAGCTCACATAATCTAAAAGAGGGTTAGGGGTAGTTGATGATTGGATAATAAAAGGATATCATGAAACTTTATTACTTGCACAAGCAAAAGTATCCAAGTCTTACTCATAAACCATATCATCCCAGGCATGAGTTGGCTCATAAGCTAGTTTTTGGCTGTGTTCCATGTACTAATTTTTGTAAAGAGGGTATGGATTTGTATCCTCAACAACATTATCTATAGTTGGGTATTCAAAGTCCTCTTCGCAAGCCTCTTCATACCAATCAAGGTCTTGAGTTAGATCATAATTTGTTTCATGACTTTGTTCCCATGAATGATTAATATGAGGTGGATAGAAATCTATCTCACAAACTATATTAACATCATTGGGGTCTTGACAAAAGCCATAAAAGTCATTTTGTGTGGCCATTCTATCATAAGTCAGATTTTAAGTGATTCCACCATCAGTGTGGTTAGACATATCCACGTAAATCACGAAAGCTTTGAAAATAAAAAGACTTAGAGTTCTACAAACTTTGAAAACCTATGTCCAAAGGTTAAATGGTTCAAACTTAGTCTAACTTGGTTGAAGGAGTGAAGATGTTTGTCCAATATGGTCTTAAAGTGGATTTGTATCTCACAAAATGATTTATGCTAAGACTTGGCATAAAACAACCTAACATCAAATTTATAATGCCAAATGTCATATGCACAAAAGCTCAAGTGTCTGAATAAAAAATGGCATGTCAAAGGTCTAGGTCAAAGTGTTCTAAACAAGGTCTAAACTAGCAAAGGGAAAATTTGAGTTGCTAGGTCTTTTATCCAAATGCAGAGTAAAAATCTAGGCTCAAACAAATAGGCATGATGTGATTTGATTTAATATAATAAGTTTAGAAACAACTTTGACATAAACACAACATACAGAATCAAATATAAACATGATTAGTAGGCATAAGGAATAAGACAAAAGGATATTTGAAAATGGTTGTGTTCTCCCAAATAAAGTCACAAATAATGATGAGGATGGGCACTAAACAAAAAAAGCATCAATAGTTTTCAAATTTGAGTAATCAATTAACCAAAGTTGTGCAACCCAAAAGAGAAATATATGTGTATTATCCCCATGAATTGAAGCATAAATAGAAATTAATCAATGTTTGAATCCAAACTTGACAAGGCTAATTGAAAACTCAACGATGAAAACTAGGTTTTAACCAAACAAGCTAGACAAGATTGGATAGCATGATGGCACAAGACAAAGGCTAAAATGGTATACACAAAGTAGTTTGAAACAAATGGTTTTTATATAGTGGTAAAAAAGTATTGAAACAAATTGAGTAGCCTAAAGACATAAGCATACTCAAATAATGTGGTCAATACTATGTTTTAAAGACTCAAAGGCAAAATAATTTGACATGATTTGTGCAGCATAACACTACCCTTTGTAACTCAAATACATTATTTTGACATGGCTTATGAACAAACAAACATGTTTTAGCCTCAAAACATACCAATCAAAAATGACCAAAATACACTAAGTATAATCATCCAAATCTTAGAAAGGGTATGGCAAAATGGGGTTGAATAAACTATCAAGTTTCGAATGTTCTAGGGGAATCAATTACTAAATTAATTTCATATCAAACAATGCAAAAGAAAAGCATAGATTTTGGGTCTATATCACTCAGATTGTTGCAAAAAGGTCTAGTCCTTTTTTTAACCACTACATCCTATTGTTTGCTCAGTGTAGTGTGATGTCTAAAGTACCACTACATCCCATGTGTAACTCCAAAGGAGCCAAATGAAGTCAATTTTGGGAGATGAAACCCTGGGTCAAAGCTTCCCTAAAAAACTTGTGGGAGGTGATGAAGTCCCCCTTGAAATCCAAGAAGCATAAAAACAAAGAAATAATGAAAATAGAAAGACTTTAGGGTCATTTTCAAGATCACACAAACCTTGACAAGTTTTTGGGGAGTGTTTTAGATGACTTTCTTTCTAAGCCTTGGACTAGGCTACTTCTAATAGGAATGGTGCTTTTGATTCTAAGGGTTCCCTATAGGGGACAAATGGAAGAGCATACATGAAACATTCCTCTTTTTTCCAAACAAAATCCAACTAAATAACTATTAAAAACAAAATTTGATAAGTGTGTTCAATTTTAAACCTAAATAAAGTGTTTGGTGGTGTTCATTTGACCCCTTGGTCTTAATTGCAAACATTGAAAAACATTCACCAAAAACATCTAAAAATTCCTTATTAAGCACCAAAATAAAGTTCCTAATCCAATTTTAAGCTTGCTAAAGTGATTTAAACATGTTTTGTGCAAATATCTTGCTTGGTCCTACAATAAAATTTTTAGCATGTCCTTTATCTTTGAAGCTCTTTTGAGTTTGAAATAACTAACTTTGAAAAAAAAGGTCTCGAGTCTATGTTTTTGAAAAAACACAGTGATTGACGTCGGTCAATACCACTGACATTGGTTATGAATAACCAAGATCTAATAGATGTCTATTATGTTGATCGACATTGAATAAGCTAAGTAACTGATCTGGGTATTTATGTAGACATTGGTTACTATGTAAAAAACTATGGTAACCAAAAATGGCAAAATAAAGTTAGAAAATCAATTTACAAGAGTTTTAAAGGCTCAAATAAATATTTTAAAGTTAAAAAATGATCTCCTTTAGGTATAGGATGCATCTAGTCCCACTAGGCATGCCATTATGTGATCTAAGAATTTGATTTAAGAGAGGATGGTTAGTATGGTGTTAGTTCCAAAATGAAAACAAAGTGAAATAAACGCACTAATAGCATAACATCTCTAGTCCTAGACACTAGGGAGAGCTTAGTTAACAAAATCAAATGACAAGCATAACTAAAAATCAAGGAATGAAAACACATGAATTCCTTTCACCTTCCTTGGATGCTCCAAATGCCTTTGTAATGGTGGCTTTCTCAGCTTGTGATTCAAGAGGTCTTATTCAATGGAGCATGGCTACCTTCATCTCCTCTTGAAAACTTTGGCTTGTGGCTTGGCTTGACTTGGAATCAATTTGGAATTATAACACTAGTTGCATGAAGCTTTTGGAACCAATCTTGCATTATAACTTTACACAAATTGAGCATAGAAATGATGTTGTGTGGCCTCCTATTTATAGATTTTTGGATTTGATTAGAATAAACCTCAACCATCCATCTCAAGATTGAGATGTGTGGTTGAGGATTAATTAAATTTTTGGAATTGAGTTTGTAATTATCCTCATCATGACATTGGAAGAAGGGGTACTTAAGAGGTATGGAGGTCATCATGGAAGGCATTGATGAGGCATGGAGGGCATGAATCCTAATATTTGTGACATTTATGGCATAGGGATGTCTTCCCAAGAAATGAGGTCATTTGATGATGTAGTTATTCAAAATTCATTTCCAAAACAAAGTATTCAAAAAGTTTCCATGGAATTTTTTATTATGCCTTGATTTGGGTTAATTAGCTCTTAAACATGATTAAGTGCATTATGCACAAATTACCTAAATTGATCATAACGATTTGTTATTAGTGTTAAATTTGAATGGATTGGAATTAGAAGTCATTGTTAGATGCATTAGAACCGTATTCCCATTTAGGATGTTACAAACAACAAATAACAAAGGCATGAGTCTTGTATAGAAGATGTGATAGGAAAGAGCAGTCCAGGGCATGTAGGTGCTAATTTGGTATTTTGACTCAAAATAGACTGATCAAAGTTAGCTATCCCATATATTGCATTACCCCATTTAGGGATACCTTGGCCAAAAATTACAGTTGAATATGTCATTTTCACATAATTTTGTGTTTTCTAATGTTTTTATGCCAAATTATGCATTTTGGGTAGAAATTGGTCAAAATCCTATTTAGAGGTTATCGATGGACAATTTTAGGTGTCTATAATCTCTACCACCAACTATTCACTAAGGGTAATGCTAACTCACTCAGATGAACAACCTAGATATCAAGCCATATACTACATTAGCCTCACACTTTTGGAATATGAGACTCAGTACACCCATATTAAGAAAATTTACTTAGCTTTAGTCTTTGTGGCCACTAAACTTCACTACTACCTTCTTAACCATAAAACCTATATCATAACCAACACTGACCCACTCAAGTACATTCACTCCAAACCATACCAAAACTAACATATGACCAAGTGGCTCATGTTTTTAGTATAATTCAAGCTTGAGTTATTTTATAAAAATTCAATTAAAGGGCAAGTCATTGTCGATCAATTTGTTGAAGCCCCATTAGTAGACAACCAAGCTCCTCCTCTTGAATTCACTGATGAGTCCATCAAAACCCTCTCTCAAACATATTTTACCTATCAATTCACCATATTATTTAATGGATCAAAATGTCAATGTGGTGGGGGACCAAGTATCATCCTTAACCCATTTTATGATGAACCTCTCCCTTTATCCTTTAATATTGATTTTGAATGTAACAACAACATGGCTGAGTATGAAGCCCTAGTGATAGGCCTTCAAACTAATTTATCCCTAGGATTCAAAATAATCAATATCTTTGGTGACTCCCAACTTATGATCAATCAAATCAATGGCTCTTACCAATATAAGAATGATGTTTTACAATAGTACAAAAAACTAGTTGACAAAATCTTAGCATCATTTGAGCACTACCACATCCAATCAACCCTATGATCTATCAATAAGTTCACCAACACCATGGCTTCCCTTGCCTCTTAGATACCATCCACACCCTCAGATTTTAAGTTATCTATTGTTATCCATAGGCTTACCCAACCATCTTATGTAGAATCAGATTCTCCCACCATTTTCAATGTGGAGGAGGCCCAACCCAACCTTTGGTATCAACAAACCTTTGACTATCTTAACCTTGACATAGTTCCTTCTAACCTCTCTATGAATTCTCAAAGAGTGTTTATTCAAATTAAATCACACTATACCATTGTGGGGGGAATCCTCTATAAGCGCAACTTTGATGGACTCCTCTTTCATTGCCTACATAGTCAATAAGCCTCTCACACTATCAAAGAAGTACATGATGGTATCTTTGGGGTACACTTTATTGGCCTAATTTTAGCTAAGCACATCCTCTATCTTAGCTATTACTAGCCTACCCTTAACCAAGACTATTTTGATTATGTGAAAAAGTGTATTAAGTGTGAATAACATACTAATTTGCATCATGCACCTAGTCATAGCCTTTGTGTTTCTACCAATTTTTGGATAATGGGGTCTAGACCTTATTGATGAAATTAATCCCTATTCTACATAATGTCACCCTTCTATTATCACTATGACTGAGTAATTTACCAAATGGGTAGAGGCTATTCCTCTAATCTAAACCAAACTAGATAAGATTATGACTTTATCAACCATCACATCATCTACCATTTCGGTGTTCCTCATAAGATTATCATCAACAATGGTAAGTCCTTTATGAATAAGCAAGTATAAGGTTTATGTGATGCATTCAATATTAATTTAAGCTTATCCTCACCCTATCACCCTCAAGCTAATGGATAGGTAGAAACATCTAACAAAACTCTTAATAACATGATAAATAAAATGGTTATTGCATCTAGTCAAGATTGGAATTTGCACATCCCTTTCACCTAGTGGGAATATTGTACTAGCATTAGAAACCTTATGGGTGCTACCGCATTTTATCTTGTATTAGAGTAGAGGTTATCTTGCCTCTTGAAGTACAAATCCCCTCTCTTCAAATATCTTTACAAGAGCTTATTTTTGAAGATGATTATCATCAACACTATTTATCCTAACTTGAGCTACTTGATGAACATCATTTAGCATCCCTCACCCATCTTCATGTCTACAAAGAGTGTATTAAACATGATTATAATAAGTACCTTAAAGTGTAGGAGTTCAATATTGAAAAGACCTCATCCTAAAGGAAAATCAACATGTCATTAATATGGAGAAAATCAAGTGGGGCAAGTTTGTTTTCACTTGGCTTGGACCTTATATCATAACCCATAAGTATGGATCATGTGCTTATCAGTTGTCCTCTCTTGAAGGCCACCAAGAGCTTGAACCCCTCAATGCTTTGCATTTACATTTTTTATTCTATTAATAAGTATCAAGTTCACCTTTTGTCTAACTTAAACTGATCCCTTGCTATCCACTTACATTTCATCTCCCTATTCTAGGTAAAATTGATTAAAACTAGATCACGTGATTAACTATCACCAGAATATCCTTATCTTCAATATTGGGTATCATGGCTCTACCCATGGTATGGTTCTCATGGTCCTTTCCACACCTTCATAGGATGGATTTCCATGATCATTGTCACCTAGACCTTTTCACACTTAATCAACTTTCTTTTGATTTTAGTTTTGCCTTCATATAGGTGAACCAATGAACCAACCTAAGTGACTCTGTGTCAAGTAAAGTCAAATAAAAATAATAAAATTCCTATCACTATAAAATCATGGTTTATTATTAGCATTCATAGACTACTCCCTTGAAGGACAACTATTAAAAATCTATTAGAAATCACCTAAATGTAAGGTAGACTACTCCCTCGAAAGATGCCTATCAAAAGCATTAAGTAAAGAATATAAAATTAGACCACCCCCTTGAAGGATGGTTGAGTAAAGTATTTTTCAAAAGTATAGTATTTTATTAGAAGCTTCATGCATCGATCAACATCCCATATACAATAATATAACAAAATACCCATTATCATAAGCAAATAAAAGCAAGCTAATCTTGAAAGCCACAATCAACTCTCAAACAACATAATAAGGTGAAAGCCATAATCAACTCTCATAAGTAGACTTGCCACAAGTAGACTAGTTTGGCATAGACTTGTTTATACTGACTCTTTGGATACTTATAAAAGAGGTAAACTAGTCTCACAATAGGGTTCCATCTTCCTCCATCTCCCCTTTTTCACTATTTTCAAGGGATTTTTGAGATTACTTGACATTATGTGGTCAAGACACCTTTATTAACCAACTAATAACTACTCATGTGAAGCATTTGAAGGGATTATGTTAATCAAGCCAATCCAACTTTGATTTTGATTTAGTCCTTGTCAATGAAGAAGCACCATGCTCTCCACTCATCCTCTCATGACTAGTCAATATTTTCATTATGACATTTGACTCTTAATTATATTCTCTATTCTCCCATCTAGTGTTGTTAATTAAACTATCTCATACATTTTATCATAAACATTAACAACAAATAACTATAATCATAACCATAGCCATCCACATTATCGTAACTTACATGATAATCATATCTATAATCAATAAAATCTATGTTAACATGTCTAAACATAATGAAATTCATGATACTCATTAAAAATTAGCATGTCATAAGCATCACCATAAACAAAAACCAGATCATACCTAACTAAGCATATGTCAGTGTCTACATAACCATAGTCATAAACATAATCCATACATCAATGTTAACACCACATAATATGCACTAAACACTGAAAGAAAATCATATACCATGAACATAGGCAATAAACAAAGATAACATATATATCTCCAAATAACATCATAACATGAACATAAATAACCATAATCATAAACCACATCATGAAACATGAACCACATTAGTCTAATCATCAACATAATCATATACATTAGGTCCATCAAATAAAGATACATGTAATAAATGTATAAAATCTCTCTATCATATACATCTTGTATCATCGACATGCAGGCTAGTATCAAAATCATGTACATACAACATATCAACACATGTAATATCAATCCCTTAGAGCACCACTACCATTGCCCCCCTACTCCTAAATTTTCTCTACAATATGGTTTTAGTCCTCTTAGGATGATTGTATGTCCACTCACTATAGAGGCCCACTACCTTGGAGTAGCCATAGATGGACCACCTACTAGATTGGCTCAATACTACCCCCATCTAAGCTCATTTGTCAACTATGCCATACTAATAGCCTTATAATACCATAGGTCCTCTACTATAGCTAGCTATTGGGTTATATGGGTGATATCTAGTGGTGCTACCTATCCTGCCACTACCCCTACTCTCTGCCTCAGGGTATCCCTCTCCTAAATCACTAAATCAAGGGTGGTCCTCACCTAATCTCTTTCAACTATAACTATGGAAACCTAACCTTGTCAAATGATGATCTGGCCCTGAAGAGTGGCCACCTATCCCTACAAACCTATGTTATAGGCATAGGTAGCTATTAGTTCTACCTATACCTATCCATCCTAACTACCACCCTACACATATGTCCCCACTATATCCACATCTATGGTTTGTTGACAACCATCACCCTACCCAAAATCAACTACTACATATAGAGCCTGATACCACATGACATATCCATCCACAAAACTAACATCATACCTTGTTACTCTGGCTAGTATCTCCTCATGATCTAGTACTACATCCTATGGCTATAGCTCTGTAAGTAGAAACTCTGCATCCTCTCTCCTATATCTAAAAAAAGGAGCCAAAATATCCTACACAAGTCCATACTACCTTTGAAATCTCTCAAAGGGGATAATCTCTATCTCCCCATCTCTCTACCCATTTATCCATCACTATCTCTATAATGATAGAGTGTGGTAACTATACTAGGCCCACCTAAGCCAGCCTATATATGGCCTCCACATGACATCACCTACAACTAAACCTTCCAAGGCATCTCTAAACTAGTTAATATCTATAACACCTCCCACTATCCCTATCAAAGCATAGTCTCCTTTGCATTCAAAAAATCCACTATTAAATGTAATCGGGTTTATGCATCTTAGGGTAACCCTAGTGACCTCAAAACTTGAATATGCTTGTATGCATAGCAATGGAGCATGAGCCCAACAATGATACCATATTGTCTATGATCCTTGAATTCCTATAGCTCTCTATAAATATAACCCAAAAAAATAAGATCCCATCTGAACATATTCCTACCAAAAAACATCTTTACTATTACTCTTAATAATAAATATGGAAAACAACCACTAATTAAATATGTCAATGGAAAACAAGACACTACCATCATCATCATCAGACATCAATCTGCTAGAGCCCTCTGATATAATGGCCTATAGGTAAAACCACTAAAATTCCACCTGGCATGAACTTGATCCTCTCCATATAATAGCTCTATGAGGTCATCTTGCTCCTCACTCTCAATGTGGTAAATTATCTCCCTCCAAATGGGTAGAAATGTAATCCTAACCACATCCTTTAGTAGGATGGTGATCTACCCTATCGTTAATAGAAATGTGTTCATGGCTAGGTCCTACCTCTTGATGATAGCCATGATCATATCCACAATCCATAGTAGGTGTTAATAGTGAACCATGGCCCCATGTCTAGCATCCTCCATGTGCCTCCACTCATATATGGTCATACCATCATGAATCTCCACAAAAATCTTAAGAACTTGATCCCTCATGTAGATTTAGTCCCATGCCTATAAAATAATCAAGTTATCTTTCACATTTTATTTTCAATCATTCTACCTAGCCTCACTTAACATCAACATTTTCATCATCTATCAACATATACTTATTTTAAAAACCTACCTAGACATATCAGACCATATGCATCATATTTCTACCCTTAACACCTAACTCTAAACCCATAAAAATTTTCAAGCAACCTCCCTAAATATATCAAAACCCATATATATTTTTAACAACCTTTTCAACACATTAAAACATTCCCCTATCTTAAACCTACACCTAGGAATATTAAATTACCCTAAAAACCTTTCCAACATACCAAAATATCAAAACATTCAATAGATATTTAAACAAAACCATCCCTAAATTCTCAACCATCGGCAATCCTTACAACCATCAATGGTTATGTAAGTATCTTCCTTTGATGGTCGACTACTAATGGTCATACCTAACCATTAATGCTCAGGTTTAACTACTACAGTCACTTTATGTGAATGTCAGTGGTGAAACCCTTTGACCTAACCAATTAACATTACCCTATCACCTCTCTATAACTAAAACCCTCCTTCAAATATCAATTCTACCTACTAAATTTCCATATTTTACCCAAAATGTAAACCTAAATCAAACCACCAAACATAATTTCTAATCAACAATAAACTACCACAACTTCAATTATCAAACATTACCAAAATCAATTGTATACCAATTTCAAAATGATACCTACCTCATTCCTCAATCGCTATCGAGGTTAGAGTCTATGTAGAGTTGCTTGATCATGCCCTTATTTACCTTGAATTGTGGTCTCTATTGATCACCTTAACACACATTATCAATAAATAAGCAAATGTCACCTCAAGAGATAATTGCTCAGTCAACCACTCGTAGATACATGATAAACAATAGATCACTATATTGTACAAAAGCATAGAATCCAATATACAAATAGTGAAAATGAAATTTCAAATTCACTTTTTATATATTCCATGATTTTAGGGTTTCCACCTGACTGTCAATGGTCAGGGTGAACATCAATGATCAACCTTGGAGACCTTGATTGTTGATGGTTAGGGTATCACTTTAAAATTTTATTTAGGCACTTACACCCTAGTGCCCAATTTTTTCACCCAAAACTTGAACCTTTTAGAGGCAACCTTCCTCACCCACCCCAACCACATCATCACCTCACCATTGGTCCATTTTGGCCCAACTCATGTATATTTTACAACACTTTTTACCTAGTCCCTTGACCACAATGACAACATTACCATGTTGACCGATTTGGATTTGTACCACCTCACACTTACCAGAGCCATATGTGTCTTTTAGGAGCACTTCCAACCTTAGATACCCATGATAATTAACCTATTTGTGTTTTCTATAGGAGCACATCTTACCTTAGATACCCATGGTAACACCAACCTTATCTAAGAGACTAACATGTGTACCCAACCATCATGCCTAAATGTGGTCATGTGGTACACTAGTCACTTGTCCCTTAAAAATGATCTTTATTATTATCAACCAATGTAACCTTATCTTTGTGTGATCTTGGCTATCACACCTTTTATCATACCTTACATGCTAGTTTATGTTTTAATGCCCAACCTATCATCTACCTTTGTCATCACCCTCACCTACCTTATCAAACCCATACCTAATTCTCCTTTTCCCTCATCACCTCCTAGTTTGATGGGGAACACCTCCTCCTATACTCAGGGTAATCAGTAAATCTTTAACCTAGCAATCATTTTTTATTTTGTAGCTTGTTCATTTCAAGCCACATAATAAAAAGGGGAAAAATGTAGACAGAAAAAAACCACACATTGTGATTACGAGTGTCGAAGTACCCCTAGAATACCTTAGGACCCCCTTGGGACCATTTAACCTCTTAACCCTTAACCAAACCTAACCCATAGTTAGTTTAATTAAACTAGCTTATCATAGCCTTTACCCTAGCTTATTCCTATTTTAACCTTCACCCTTGACCATCGATGGTTAAGTTGACCACTAATGGTCACCATGACCATCAACAATCAGGGTCCACCTCTTTAACCTCTATCATGCAAATACCCACTATGTTTTTCTAAAAATATCCCATCTAATTCCAATTATGAGCTATTACATAGATGTTTTAATTTTATAAGGCCCAATTTATGTGCTATTACAACTCTCTCACCTTGCCTATAAGAGGAGAGGATCCTAAAGGTGAAATCCATCTACAATTATCATCAATAGTTTGTGCATCTAGGAGTTTCTTTCTTGTAGGCCAATCACCATTAGTAATCCAACAACCCAATAATTATATCAAAGAGTCAATTTGTGATGACCTCTCCACTAAACTTTTAGGTGTTCTTACTCTACTAGAATCGAACTAGACTCCACTAGTAGATCAACTACCTCAAACATCCACCTATTTGACTTCTAGTAAGATAATCACTTGTTTATTAGCATTCATTTACTTTATTTCCATTTCACAATCAACCCAGACTTTCCCCATCTCTCAAAATTCATCTTTTTAATCTCATTAATCATCTAAAATTACTCATCCAGATTCTCACATAGTAACTACCAATGGTTGACTCAATTGCTAATGGTTTTTCCAACCAATGATGATCACCCTAACCATCAATGGTCATCTTAGCCACCAATGGTCATTTGGCACCAAAAACTAGCAAGATAATTTCACCTACCCATACCCAACCAAACCTAATTTTTTGTGTTCTTGCCTATTCACATACCCTTTCATATTTTCTAAAGCATACCCCAACCCTCTAGCACTAGTATTAACTATTTTATCACTAATTTAATCATTTATAGCAACAATTATTGTATTTAATTTTAGTACCTTTTTATTTATTGATTCAAGTAACTTCTATTCTATTTATAAGCTTAATTTTTTAAAATGTGTGGATTGATAGCCCCTAAGGAAGCTCTCACTTTTAGGATCTAACTATTTCTAGGTAATCCACTCAACTATTTTTCTAACAAATAAGTTTTCTTTAGTATTTTATTATGTGCATATCATCCTCCCAAGCCAAAGAGGATCTCTTCCCAATGTTTTGATTTCAAACATGTGTATTATCAATCAAGTTTTTCAACCATACCCATACTTAGTTTATTATTTTCCCTCTTTCTAGTAATAAGCGATAAATTCACTAGAACACTAGGCTTGACCAAGTATGTAGCAAAATTCAATCCATTAAGAAAACCTTCACCATGGGAGAGGATCATATATCCACCTCTCTATCTCCCAATACAAATAAGTACATCATTGGCATAACAAGTAATAACACCTCATCTAATGACTCCTCCAGCTTCCACATTTGAAGAACTGAACCCACCACATGAATAAACATGGGAACTTGTTATTCCCTAATGGGAAAAAGAGATAAAAAGTATAAGGGGAAAGAGACAAGCCTTACCCCCAACATATAGTCTTGATCTATACGGTGAAAAAAAATCTAGACCATGCATTGTCATAGAGTTACCTATGGTATCTACTTAGTTTGATAAAAAGGATGGAACTATCCAAAGGGTTAGGAAGAGGAAGGAATTACATTTGGATACAAAGGAAGAAATGGAATTTAAACAAAGATAAAATATATTTCCCTTGGCAAATAAAGCCAAAAAGGATCCAAAAGATCATAATGAATATACTGAATATTTCTCTACTTTTGTGGACTTAACTGATGAATCTATGAAAAAAATGTATAAACTTAGAGAGGAGGCACAACAAAAATTTCTATAGAGGTATAATATACATGCTCGTTAGGAGATAATTGATGATGTGGAGAACACATCTACTAATTTGTAAAACATTTTACATAATATCAAGGTTTCTAGAGTAGGAATCCAATCTCATATATAACAAAGGTGATCAAAATTGAAATAAATATAGAAAAGATTGAATTTATTTGTTTATTGCTCTAGAGCTAGTGCCTTCAATAAATTGAAATTAATGTCTAGCATGGATGCATCATGGTTCCTCAATTATTTAATTACAAAAATGTATGTTTATCTCAATTGGCATATATAGATGAAGACTCTATTTTAACATTTTAAAAATTATGAGAATGATGTCTTGGAAGTTATGAAATATACGAGGGTCTCTAATTTGATTAACCCTATAGGTGAGTTAGTCATCAAGGTAAATTTTGAGATCCTCCTCCAAGCAACTGTAAACAACTTTAAGGAGGAAGTTGAAGGCACAACATATAGAAATAATGATAAAATTTTACAATTAGTAAAATTTTACAAAGATAGGGTAAGTTGGGAGTATATTTCAAGAGATCAAAAGTTGAACAAATAAGGTTGATGGCTAAGGCCATAAAACTCTTCAAACATTCCTTGCTCAATTTTAACATCATTAATAAGGAGATTGAATTATCATATAGATTATTAAAATAAATTAGGGTAAAATAATCAACTTTAGGTTCATATCTAAGAATGTAACCAATCGATAATGTTACCACATCATTTCAAGGGTCAAAGTTTTTAGGATTTGTAGTCATGCAAACTCCAAGTGGATCCATCTAGATCCCATAAGGAAAAATTATGACTACTTTAGTTTCTCCATCTATCACTCCATCATCTTTTTTGGATCATAGTGTTGCATTATCACCTTGATAAATATAACTATGTACTTTCATGTTTTTTTTAAAATATATTTTTTTTTCCAAAATTATGTGGCATGTATATATTATATTTTTAGCCATGAAATTATTTTTTGGGCTAGCTACTATACATACATCCTTTGCATTATATTTGGACTCAATTCCTCTTTTTTTAACATATTTTTAGACTTTTATTGAGATATGAGGCCTTCCCCATCCTGGACTATATATACTTGTATCCTTCAAATCCTAAAGTGAGGAGAATTTTGGTTGTTAAGATTAATATAAAATTATGAGAAGTTTCAAAATTTTAGTCTTGATGTGAAAATCTTGATTCTTCTCCAAGTTATGTATTGTGTAAGAAGTTATATGCTTCTAGTTTCTTATTATATTGGTTGTGTGTGATTTATCTATTTTATATATAATCATTCATATTAAGTTATAGTTGATTTAGGCTCCTTTTACATATAAATAATAATCCCCCTTATAGATGTGTTATTAATATCTAACAAACATGGTAACTATTATCAGTCTAGATTTCACCCTTAAGGTAGAGGTGTTTCAAACCTACCTCATCCAATTGATATAATGGGATCACCTCTAGGTGCGGGTAACCTAGTTGATGAGTGAACCTATAGTTTTGGGTCTATCTCCCTTGATGCATCATATTTTAGATCAATTCCTAAACATACTAAAATTCTAATGAAAAGGGATAAGTAAATGCATGAAAAAAAACCTAAGCTAAGGTAGGTGATGCACCAACATATTTTGGCCACTCTAATTAACCCTTTAACGACACCTATGAATAAGACAAAGACCAGTGATTAGATTACTCTCTCCTAAATATTCCTAAGAATAAATACTTCACATGAAGGTTATGTTAAATGGATAAAACTTGAATATAATGAATGTAAGGTTTCTATTTCATGACATTACCAATTATTTTCTACTTCAAACATAATCACCAACACTTCTACACACCATATGTCCTATTTGAGACAATCACCTAGAAACTAGGTGAGAAAAAGGACATGCAAAGGAATATGAGACTAAACACTTATGAAAATAAAATATTATGAAATACACTAGCCTATAAAGAGAATCTAAACTAGTCCTTATATTCATTTAAAAGTTTTACAAGGTTAAATTCAGGCAGAGTTTCTTCAAACCTAACTAAGGGTTGCATACAATGGAATTTTAGCTTAATTTATAGAATAATAGAGTGAAAGGGAGGAATAATATGGAATTAAGTGTGGATAATAGGCCATAATGATCATCATTTACTGAAAATTTAGCTACAACCATGAGTAAGGACTAGTACTAGCTCCATGATTCCCCATATGCACTACCTTGACTACATAGTGGTCTTAAATGAGAGTATGGCCTAGGAAATGGTTTAGTGAAGGATCCTTCAATTTTGGTTTAACCTATTAAAAGTGTGATCATGAAAAATTGGTTAACTACATCTCCTTTTGATAGCTATAAAGGTATAAATTTGGTCCATCTTGGCCTCCATGAAGTATTAAGTAGCCTACCTCTCTCTTACATGTCAATAAGGCCTAGGAAACTACCCCATCCTCCATAATGGATATGAAATGTGATTGATAACCTCCATGAATTAGTTATAAGGATGTTTATGACCATGCATTTACACTCTCATCATATCTCTATGCCAATATGCATCTTCCTTAGTTGATAAAATAAGCCTATTAAGCAACTAGGCCTAGTCATTTAGTTGTAATTAATTAGATGGCCATGATACTTGCATTAAACCTTAATAATGGGTAAATTAACATATTTAAGTTCTAATAAATCATATAAAATCATGGAATATGCTTTTAATTAGTGCACACCTATAATTCTTTCATTCAGGTGACTAGGTCACCTCTCACTAGCACTTCTAGACTACCTCATAAGTTCAGTCCCATATAATAATTTTCAAGAGAAACTGATATTATTTTGTGATCTGAGAGGTTGGAATACAATTCATACTATCTCCTTGAATGATCTACAACTATTCATCTAGTTATGATCCTTAGATTTATCACTAAATCTTTTTAAAAATAGGGTTTCAGTGCATCCATACAGATATCCCTACAAACTAATGCCAAGACTAGGACATTCTTGTAGTGCACAAGGTGTTTTATGTGTCTCCAAGATAGGTCAATGCATCTAAGTGCAAATTTCTCAATATATATCCCATAGTGTTTTTATTAGGGTTTTAGAGATCTTTAGGGAGTTTAGATTCCTAACAATAGTTCATAAAGGTTAGGCCTTTAACCTATGAACTAATTCCATTAAATTATAGTATATAATTCCCCTAAAACTTCCCCAAATGGTGAGGACTCCAAGCATATCCTATGTATAATTATGAGCACAAGTAGATGCTCCTTAGGTGACTATTTTACTTCTATGCACTATTGAAGAAATTTTAGGCTAAAATGGCCAATTTTGAGCTCTCTTATATAAACCAATGCTTCTTTCACATCTTAAACTCCTTAATATTCACTTCAATGTTGGTTTTAGGTCATATTTACCTCGTTCTTATCTTCTAAATTTAGATTTCAAGGAGTAATGCCTTAAGAAGGGTATTAGGCCAACAAACCCAATGATAATGTTTCTGTGTTATGCCCTTAAAGGGAGTCATATGGGCATTTTTACACTTCTATTGGTATCAAAATTACCCCTTAGATCCCTTTGGTCACTTGTGTTGGCTTGGTTAAGCCACTCGCTTCCTTTTCATGCATACATAGTCAGCTAACTAGGCACGTAGGCATGTTTATAGGTGACCATTAGATGTGGAGAGCCCTATAAGTGGTCATTGTGTAGTCTTCTTAGCTTATTGGTATCATATACTTGTCATAATTATAAAAAAACATGTAGACTTTCTCTCATTTCCTACACATAGGCCTATAGTAATCTTCTTTAGGCCTGTATCAATCCTCTTTAGGCTTAATCCATACAATGTACAATTTTCATGCGCTATCCAATGGATCATTTGGGTGACCATGAGACCTAAGAAGACCATAAAAACCATTTCAATACTCAAATACCTCATTTGAAGGCAATTAAGGGAAAAATTACTTCATTAGGTCCTTATCAAGGTTTATGAAGGGTTTTAGTGGCTTACCATATTAATAATGGTTCATAGAGTACAAGCCTTAGATTGAAAACTTATTTCCATAGATTTTGAACCCATAGAGCCCTTCAGAACTCCATAAAATATCCTAGTCCCATGCACCTTGTATAGTGAGTTTTGAGTGAATGTTCGAAGCCTTCAAGGGTTCACTAAGTATTCTTGGTGGGTTAACAATGTTAAGGATCATTAATAGAGTTAATATACTAAATGAAACTCTCTCTACCTTGGCTAGTAATTTCATATGGGTCCCTAACTTTTGCTAAGATTACTAGTCCCCACTCATCTTTCCATGTAAGATATTATCACTTGAGTTGGCAACTTGAAATGGAAAACTGGGGTGATGGATCTTGAGAGGGGTAATGAGGCCAAATTGATCACTTCCCTACCTTATTCTATCTAAAATACCTTCCTCATGACGTGTATCATCATCATATGTGTTTTCATGACCTTAAGTCTACTTTGGGGGTTTGGACATGTCATAAGGAGGAAGTTGGGGTTCTGAGGCTTATGGAAGGTTTTAGGCCTTATAGGCCTAAAGTGAGCCTCAAGACCTTAAACCACCTATATATTCATTGATGACTTGAAGGTTATCTTATCACCCTTTTCCATATAATTTTATCCTTTTATATTTATCCTCAACTACTTAGACTCTATCTCAATAACTTTTCTCTTCTAAGTCTACCATGACCATCCCTAGCCCATTCAGAGTATTGGGATCATTTGGTGTTAGAGACATAAGTGGTCCATTTCTCTCATTACTTACTACAAATAGATTTGGGGGATAATATACGGTGTAATCAGGGTTTGATAACATTCCTTAAACTATGTTTCCTTTAACTCTGCTCTAAAAAATCCCTCTACATTCATACACATAGGCCTGTGTGTCATGGATGCTCAACCAAGGCCAAGTAACTCTCTAAAGCTTGATTATAACTTTAGAGATATTGAGGAAGATGGATTACATACATTACCGTTAACTCACCCTTACATATTTTGTTTCTAATGTTATTCAAGTAAGATAGACACCCCAACTGACTAGGTAAACTTGTATGCATTTATCTCATTGTATATGCTTAAGTCAGCTTGTCTAGCTATCCTTTCAAGTCTCCTTTGACTCTCAAAAATATAGTCTATATGTTATGCCTCTTTTATTGAGCTCTATATTTCATGTTCATATATAATTTCAAATTTAAGGTTGGATTTAGACTATCTATGGTCTTGTAAGTAGTGATTAGGGGTATTCGATTGCCAAGGGAGTTATTACATAGGTCCATGAGCAAGAGGAAGGTTTCTATACTATGTTAGAGACATAATTGACCTTACTTGAATATCAATACTTTCCCTTAATAGAATCACTTTCACAAACATATGGTCCTCTATTGATTTTGTCTAAGTTTAGCTATAGATTATGGTTTTGGGAAAGTCCTTGAAGGTTGAGTCTTAACTTGACTTCCTAAGCTCTATTATTGGCATTTAACCATGTGCCTAAAATTAATAAAGTTTTATTATTATCACAACTTCATTGAAATTCCATGGAAGTATGAAACAATTAGCCTTGATTTCATGCCTTAAGCTTAGTTATAATGGATTAAACCTATAGGCAGTGGTTATACATTCCTATGAAGTTATAAGTTTAGAAATCAAATCCTTATATGGGGTGGAAATAGCTTGATAAGGATATTACGAAGTAGATTCCTTTAAAGATATCTCATATGGACTATTAATCCTTATTAAATAACACCTATAGGTACCCTATACATCCTTATTTATATAATAAAAAAGTCAAAGCATTTAGGTTTAGCTAATCAAGCAATATAAGGAGAAATTGGAACACAGGATTTCACAAAAACTTTAAACAATGATAATGGACCTCAAACATTGCTAAAAAAATCCTATGAATGCATTGAGATCTAGTTTATGGTTTTTTGGCCTTGAGATCCATGATGATGTTTGTTCATTCTGATATATGGACTCCTCCACATGTGTACAAAACTTATGTATGCTCTATATTTTTCTAATTATATTCAACAACCATCAACCATAAAACACTCTACTCACACTTATAATGGAGGTCAAACTACACAAGCAACAATACTTGAAGATAGGATCTTAAATGATTTGAGTGCTCATTTGATGATAAGGTATACCATAAATGGTTTGATAAAACTTGAATGGATCTATAAAAATCCATAATTATAATAAAAAAACTTTTTTTGACAAATTTCATGCATTAAAGACACCAAAACTCTAAGAAACTATTATCTACAACCTACAAGTGTGACCATATGAAGGTTTTCTTGATCCTATGATCTTATACATGCCAATTAGGGTCTAGTTATAGTGTAGGAGAGTTGTAAAGACCCTTGATAAATCATAAAAATTTCCATTCTTCTTTCATCATGCTCATAAATGGAGAAACCAAAGCAAACGTAAACCCTACCTAGATGTAGAAACCACAGTGAGACTTTCACCTTCTTAGTGATTGTTCATAAAGGAAGGGAAACCAAATATAGAACTAATAACACAAAATTTAAGACAACTAAGGTCTCTTCCTCTACCCAAAAGCTTAGGTCCTCATTATCTCTCTTCTGTTAGTACCAAACAAAAACCTAAATGTTTATCCAAGGCTACCAAGAATAGTGATGGAGAGAAGGGGCTAGTATTTTACCATTTTTACTCTAAAACTCATGGGTTCTCTTATTTTTTCCCTAATATAAGTTCCCGTTGATTATTATTTACCTATTATAACCATGACCATACTGTATGGGTCCATACAAACCTTAAAAACACCTGTAAAACATCACTTTCCTACATTTTCTCAAGTTTTAGATCTTGAAATATGATTAAAGGTTAGGAGGATCAAATGAGGAGTCAAAAATGTGATCAAAATATGGAATATGGGTGGAGGTAAGGTGAATATTCATTATTTCACACATGTGGGCCCCTTTAGTGGTGGATAAAAGCATTTGATTTCTAAAAGAAGACCCTTTTACATATGAAACTGATCTATAATATAATTATGGTGATAATGGGACCCCTTTAAATGCATTTTACCTTTAATAATGATTTAATTGTGTTCTAGGGGCCATAATAATGCTATTCCTATGGGGTGAATACCCTTTTAAGGCAATCTACATGATCTCAAGTGAAATTTCAATTTAATGTTACCTCAACATTTACTAAAAGACCTTGAAACATGCTAAGTCTTTAAGCAAGGTCATCACATTATCTTCATATAAGCTCTAATCCTCTAATTTTTCCATATATTATAGCTTATCAACACACTTAGATGAATTCCCAATGGGCCATGAGCTATAACATTTGAGTCATCTTCAATATGAGTGATTGTATATCATTAGGACCACCTTGATAATTGTTATAGACTCTTAAACATAGCTAACACAAAATGAACACTTGACATAAGCTCAAACAAGGTGAGGAGATGACCACCATGCCATTATTTGACATATGTACACTACTTGAACATGCTTCTTCTAACTTGATGACAAGTGACCTCTCCTTGAACTTCCCTAACACTTCAAAAGACACAAGAAGGTTACCAAGGATGAGCTCAAGTGCTCATGGGCATAGGTTAACCCTTTATAATCCCAAGGGTAGGAATAAGTCAACATCATTTGTGAATATGAAGGGTTGACCTACCCACTAGTCAAGAGGACCCAAGATTTCTTGCATAATAGTCTTGATTCAAATGAGAGATTTCTTTGACTAGGCTAAAAATTCATATTCAATGCCTTGTTTACCTCAAGCATTACAATATCATCAAAAGACACAAAACAAGACACAAAGGAACACAACAAATAAACAAAACTAAAAATTAAAAAGATAACCAAACAAGCAACTAATAAAGCATGTGCCATAGCACTTGGAATAAAGGAGACCTAAAATGGTATGTACAAAGATAGTATGTACTTTCTAATAACAATACCTAATGAATACCCCATTGATATGGACAGGTAGTTACTTACCATTTATCCTTGAAAATTGGAAATAATTGTGTTCTTTTTAGTAATTAATAATGTAAGGTCCACTCCATAGGCTATAAAACTTTGAGTGCTTACCTAGTTTAGCCTAGTCTTCATCCCACTTGAGCACAATGTCACCTTATTTTAAGGTCCTTGATGAATCTCTCTTGCCAAATGAACTCTTGACCTGATTTTTATTAGACCACATGGAATGCATAACATCATATCTTATCTATTAAATATCCTTTAATTAATTTGTCCTTACATTTATGACATCATTCTCCATTAGCTCAAGTTGATGTGTGAACTCTAAGGTTGGTAATTCAATTGATATGGGAAACATTGCCTCTTTTCCATATATAAGAAGGTATGGTGAATGACTAGTAACTCTCTTGGGAGTGATCTTATCTTCCCAAAAGGATGTCTTTAGTTTAGTATGTCACTCCCTCTAATTGTCCTCCATAGTTCTCCTTATGATTTTGATTAGGTTCTTGTTGGTGGAATCTACAAGTTCATTTCCCTATAGATAGTAGTTTGAAAAAGTGTTGAGGTAGATTCCATAGTTCAGATACCATTAACTCATCCTTTCAATAATAAAATATAATGCAATGTGTGATATGATGATGGAAGAGATCCCAAATCTTACTACTAGGCTATCATAGAACTCCAAAATTGAGCTCTCATTTCCCTCTTTAAGGGATACTACCTCCATCCACCTAGTGAAGTAGTCTATAATAGTCAAGACCCACTTGTGCCTTGAACTATATGGAGGGTGAATCATGCCTACAAAGTCTAGGCCCAACTACATAAAGAGATTCTCCACTTGGATAGGTTTGAGAGGCAAGGTAGCTAGTCTTTATTTCCCAATGAACATGGCACATTCTTAGAATTTCTTGACCCAATCATAGGAGCCCTTGAACAAGATTGACCAAAATTAGCCTGCTCTTATGATCTTTTCTGATATAGTCTTGGATGAAATGTTCCCTCATATAGGCCCATCATGTAACTAATCTAGGAACTTGTCAACTTGGTTAGTTTCTACATACCTTAAGATCATGCCATCAAGATCCTTTTTAAAAATAACTCTATCAACCAAGACACAAAGGATTGATTGCATCTTATAATACATTTTTTCTTATCCTATCTATCCCTATAATACATTACATTTTTTGAAGTAATCTCATCATGTTTTGAGTCCAAATAAAAGAGGGTGTAGGTATAGCTACTTAGTGATAACTTTACATTGCCAAAACAACTTCTTTATCCTCTTTCACATCTATTTCCAAGTGTTCACGCAATAATCTACCCCTTAATAACTTTTTTATATTCACTTTTATGCCATATTCCATGCATTTAGTCACCTAACCTTATCTCTTTTCACTCAAGGCCTGATTAAGAATGAAGTCCTTGATGCTAGGGTGAACCATCATGACATAGATCTCATTGTCAAACACCATGTGTCTAAACTTTTTGAGACCTCTCATGACTACATGAACATGGTTTTACAAAAATTTATACCTCTCTTCATATCCATCCAATTATCAAGTAAATAAGGTTATGGGATACTCAAGTGCCTCACTATTTTTTTGCATTAGCATGTCAGAAATAGTGTCATTGGTTGAGAAGGCATACAAAAAGAAGTCCCTTGAGAAATCAAGGTTGAGGAGGGTGGGTGCTTGGGCAATGGATTATTTAATGGCTTGGAATATTATATTTCTTTATTTATTCCATGTAAAATCCTTATGTTTCTTGAGAATAAAGTTTAGAGTCTTTACCAACTTAACAAACCTAGGGATAAACCTACTAATGATGTTGATCTTACCTAAAAATCTCTATAGTCCATTCTTATGTTTGGGTAGTGAAAGATCAAGGATTACACTTATCCTCTCATGGTCTATAGAGTGGCCTTATTTTGACATGATGTGGCCTAAAAATCTACCCTCATTGACTACAAAAATAATTGTTTGGGATTAATATAGATTATATACTACCTACACCTATCAAATATCATCCTTAGGTATGTCAAGTGATCTTTAGAAACCTTGGAAAAGACACTGATGTCATCAAAGTAGATGAGCACCATCTCAATGATGAGTCCTTGAAAGGATTAATACATTGATTTTTAGAAGGTTTCCCTATATTAGATAGCCCAAATGGTATCTTATTATAAGCATAAGTGCCCCACTTAGTTGTCAAGGTAGTCTTGTGTTGGTCCTTCTCCTTCACTAGCACTTGATTTTACCCCAAGTATCCATCAAGCAAGGAGAAATGTTGTGGAGCTATAAATTTTTATATAATATAATACATGGATGGCAAGGGGTACTGGTTTTTAAATGACACCTTATTGAGATCCCTAAAGTCAATACAAAACCTTATCACCACACTCTTATTCCTTATAGGCACAATATTATCCATCCATGAAGAGTGTCTGATGAGGAAGATGATGTTGGACTCAATGAGCTTAGTCAACTCTTTCTTCATGAGGATTTCAATCTTAGGGTTGATTGGTATTTTATTTTTTCTTAAAGGCTTAGCACTTACATCTAATTCTATAGTATGTTGGGCCCAACTAGGGTCAAACCCCTTCAAATCATTATATCCCTAAGTAAAGATGTCTACAAATTCTTAACAAAACTCTATGAAGACTACCTTTTCTTCCTTTGTGTTCACTTTACCTAGTTTGAATAGCCTATCCTTAAATATGGTGACCTATTATAGTGATCCTCCTTGGTAGACATACTAAATTTATGCTTCATTAATTGATCATCCCCATTTAAGATGTTTTCCAAGGATATTAATCCCTTAGGTAGTTTTTTTGTTCTCAATTGAATAATCTAGTCACCATATTGTTATTGAAGTCTACCTTAGTTTATTGAGTATAATTTTTCCTTCTACTAAAATAAAAATGCTATTTTCTTATCATTTTCAAAAACCTAGTAGCTGACCTCATTATTAGGTATTAAAGGTTTGCAAATTAACTTGATTTGTGACCAATATTTCATGTCCTTTACCCCACTTGGGATATCATATTGAACTCCTATAAATATCAACATTTCTACATGTTGATTGGCCTCTATTAGGATTGAATGGATTTCAAAGGCCTCAACGTATTATAAGATGTCCCAAAACCTATGCTTGTATTCCTTTAAGAGTGGGTTTTTGACTAAATTATGCCTTCTCACTTGATGTAATACCAACTCACTATCTCCCATGGCTTGTAGTAGCTTAATACCTCTCTTTATTTATGATTATAGCCCATGAATGAGGGCCTCATACTATGTTGTGTTGCATGTGTAGATGAATTGTAACCTCATGGTAGAAAAGTATATTTTCTTAAAAGGAGAGATAAACATGACACTTTCCCCACTTCCATTATTCCACCTAGAGACATCAAAGAATAAAATCCACACTCCATCATTGTCTTGTCTTGAATTATTAAGGGTTGGTATGAAAACCTCCTCCTCATGCATACAATATATCCCTAGTCTTACTTCTTTAATGATCTTATATGGATCATATCCATGTTTATCTTACCCTCACTCATCAAGAAGTAAGTCTAATATGCCTTTATGTGGTTTAATTAGCCCTTGATCATTAGGGTGTCCATATTCATAAATGATAATGTAGTTGACATTTGAAAAATTAGGCATGTAGGGTTCTAAATAGAAATTAGAGATGGGCTCAAACCTTAAGCTAACCTTGGTTCCATACTTGGTAATAAAGACCATATAAGACTAGTCAAAAAAGAGATAGTCTCCTATCTTGGTAGTGAAATCCCTAGACAAACACAAGGAAAAATAAAGTGGGAGATAAACTACCATAATGCCTTAGGATATGATACAATTAGTACAAGCATCTAAGACAAATTTTATATCCTTGAGTACATCAATAGTCTTAGTAGGGGACCCATCTAGTTGTAAGACTCCCTTAGAATTATCCTCATACCTTAACCCCAACTTGTCTACTATAGACTTAGGAATGATTGATGTATTATCCTTACTATCTATCATACATTTATGTACTAAGGAGTCTTCTATGATGATAAAAAGATATAAAGGATGGGGATTGTTTACCTTGACTAGTTGGAGCTCATTGGTTTGATTGGTGTTGGTTAAGACTACACCTAATTTTTATGCCTAATTGTCCAAGATGTGAAGTTTGGATAACTCTTCTTGGAGGAGATCTTTTTATCCTAAAATGAGAAATGTGTCCCACATTGGTATGGTTATATGAGCCTTATTGATTTGATCCACAATACTATTATGAGATCTATTAGCCTTTAAATATAACTTAGGGGTAGTAGTACTATTTGGATCTTGGGTGAATTGAGGTATGAATGGACCTTTGTAGTTCTTCCCCTTCCTATATTGAATCCTCTAAATTGGTGGAGTTTGAGGGGTTGAATTTTTTCCACTAGTATCTTTATATGGTTGATATGATGGAGGAGTTGTTATCCCAACTTATAAATCATCACCCACTACTCTCCTTTTAGCCCTTGTATGGGATGAAATAAGACTACCCACCGTAGCTTCAATCCCAAGCTAATTGGTTGCACATTGTTCAAAAAAAATTCCCCATATTGAAAGTTAAAAAATGTAGTCTCTGATTGTGTCTTGCTCCCATTCAATCCTTATTGGTTTTACATTTTAGATTGGGTCATGAAGGGGGTCTCTCCATGTTACATATAAGGACCTTCTCTATATTGTGTAGGAGGTTGATTGTCCTGCATAGGGGAAGCCTAATTTTGTTACATAAAAAAGGCTTGACAAGCACCTTCAATTAGAATTATTAACATCTCATGAGGTTGTCCCATTATGTATACCATTGACCTTATGAGCATAATTATTTTGAGTTAGAACTAGTGCTCTAGAGGTGATAGTATAATTGGGATGGAAAGTATTAGAAGAAATTACTTTGAGTTATATGCCCTTGACCTTGTGGATTAGGTTGATATGGAGGGCTGTTGAACTGGTAAGGATGATAGGAAGATTGATAGGGTGCTTGGTAAGGTCTATGAGGTGGAAGTTGCTTCTTCTCCAAGGCCAATATCTTGTTTATTTATTCCTTAAACAATCCTTAAATTTTACCCAATATATATGCCTAATTATCATATATATGATCATGTTTAGTTGGATTTGGTAGGGGGAAAATGGTAGGCATAAGAGGTTGTACCAATAGGAATAAAGGAATTAAGGGCCTCTGGATAATCTTACCTACTTGTATTAGAAAATTTTATACCCTTATTACAACTTCATAAACATAAAGTAGTGTATTCCCTCCATGGATTATATCATGACTACCCTTATTACCACATCATAGGCTGGTAGTGTGAACCCTTTTAATTGTGGTCAACTATTCCACTAGAGATAGGGATTCACTTCTATCCTCAAAATGTTTGCATATGTATTCCCCAAACTCATCCTAAATATTGATAGATATAGGTATTAAACCACTATGCCATTGAATTACCTTACGTCTCAATCAAGTGGCTAATACCCTCATTTATACATATTATTGAGTCACATTATATACTAAGAAGAGGTTGGATATGCCTACAATTTATTCAGTAGGAATGGTAGAGTTTTCTCCTATGAAGTATGGAAGGATATTAAGCTCAATAATAGAGATATCATCAAATTTGTTCAAGTTTAGAGGGTTATCAGAATTTAAGGGCACAAAAGCTTGGTTTTTAGACCTAACCATTAGAGGTGTAGGGGTTAAAGTTATAATTTTTTGAATAAGATTAGGAGAATTAGGGGTGTAGGATTAGGATTAGACATAGGGTACCTCTTTCTCCTAGAAATATCCAAGGATAATTAAACAAACTCAACTTCCTTGCCTTTTAAAGAAGACGTTATGACCACTTTTGCAATGAAATTTGACTTCAAATCTACCATTAGAGTGCTTAAAGATCCATAAGATAACTAAAAATTGAAAGTATTTATTTTAATTTATTGAATCTTGGTCCCACCAAGAATGACAAAAAATGTTATCAGTCTAGATTTCACCCTTAAGGTAGAGGTCTTTCAAACTTGCCTCATTTAGTTGATACAATGGGATCACCTCTAGGTGTGGGCAACCTAGTTAATGGGACAAACCTCTAGTTTTGGGAATAACTCCCCTAATGCATCATATTTTTTTATCAATTCCTACATTTAATAACTTACTAATGAAAAGGGATAAGGAAATGCATGCAAAAAAACCTAATCTAAGGGAGGTAATGCATCAACATGTTTTGTCCACTGAATTGACCTTTCAATAACACCTGTCAACAAGACAAGGACTAATGATTAGATTGATATTTCCTAGAGAATATTAAGCATTATTAATTAAAATTGTGGTTATGTTAAATTGATGAAACTTGAGGATGATGAATGGAAGTTTTGATTTCATGACACTACCAATAAGGTTCTACTTTAAACACAGTCACCAACACTTCTACAAACCATATGACCTATTTTAGACAATATCCTAGAAAGTACGTGAGAAAAAGAACCTATAAAGGATTATGAGACTCAAAACTAATGAAAATAAAAAATTATGAAACACACTAAGATATAAATAGAATATGAACGAGTCCTTATATTCATTTAAAAGGTTTAAAAGGTATAATTTGGGTAGAGTTTCTTCATACCTAATTGAGGGATGCATATAAAGGAATTTTAGCTTCAATTTATAAAATAATAGAGGGAAATAGATGATGAATATAGTGTGTAAGTATGGATAAGATGCCATAATTATCTTCATTTACTAAAAATTAGTTACAACCATGAGCAAGGACTAGTAACAGCGCCATGATTCCCCATATGCACTACATTGACTTCATAGTGGTCTTGAATGAGAGTATGACATAGGAAATGTTTTAGTGGAGGATACTTTAGTTTTTATTAAACCAATTAAAAACGAAATTAAATCAACCTAGTCAAATACCTATCCTTGTTATAGTTACAAAGGTATAAATGTGGTCCATCTTAGCTTCCATGAAACATTATATAGCTTACCTCTCTCTTGCATTCCAATAAGAATTAGGAATTTGACCCATCATACATAATGGATATTAAATATGATTTGTCACATAAATGAATAAGTTATAATGTTTTTTATGACCCTACATTTACTCTCTTAGTAGTTGTATGTTCCTTAGTTGATGAAGTAGGCCTATTAGGCAACTAGGCCTAGTCACTTGGTACTAGTTGTTTGGATGGCCATGAGGCTTGCATGGAACCTTAATAATGGGTAATTGAGCATGTATTAGGTCTAATAAATAATCTCACAACATGAAATATTCCTTTCAAATAATAAACACCTATAAATTTTTCATTTAAGTGACTAAGTCACCTCTCACTAGCACTTCTAGACTGCCTCATATGTCTAGGCATGTAGAAGCATTTTCAAGAGGAATTAAGAGTATTTTTTAATTTTATAGG
Source organism: Torreya grandis (assembly GCA_037957365.1). Classification (NCBI taxonomy): domain Eukaryota; kingdom Viridiplantae; phylum Streptophyta; class Pinopsida; order Cupressales; family Taxaceae; genus Torreya; species Torreya grandis. Next base: position 1,845,765 of record JARHVA010002358.1, read on the forward strand.
TTTTAATTCACTTCATATTATCTCCATGAATTATTTTCAACTATTCATCTTGTTTTATTCCTTGGATTTATCACTAAATATTACAAAAATAGGGCTTTGGTGCATCTATATAGATGTCTATACAAAATAATGCTAGGAATAGGACCTTCTTATAGTTCACAAGGTATTTCAAGGGTTTCAAAATATAATTTAATTCATATAAGTGAAAATTTCTCAAGATCTTTCCCATTGGGATATTTTAGGGTTTTAGAGAGGTTTAGGGAGGTTTAGATTCTTAACAATAGTTCATAAAGGTTAAGCCTTCAACCTATGAAATAAAGAAACTAAATTATATTATAAAGGACCCTCAACCTTACCCATGTGCTTAGGACTCCATGTATATCCTCCATATAGTTATGAGCATAATAAAGTGTTCTTTGGGTGACTGTTTTGTATTATGTGCAATATTAAGGTAATTTTAGGCCAAAATGGCCAATTTTGAGCTCTCCTATATAATTAAATGATTCTTTCACATATGAAACTCCTTGAGATACACTTACATGTGGGTTTTAGTTTGCATTCACCCCTTTCCTTTTTTAACTTCATTCTCCAATTAGTAATGCCTTGAGAAGGGTATTAGGCCAATACACCTAGTGATAGTGTTTCTATGTTTTTTCCTCAATGGGAGTCATCAAAGAATTTATAAACTTCTAATATTAAGTAACCCACCCCTGAAATACCTTGGGTCACTTGTGTTGGCTTGGTTAAGCCACTTGCTTCCTCTTCATACATACACACTCAACTAACTAAGCACTTAGGCATGTTTATAGGTGACCATTAGATGTGGAGACCCATATAGGTTATCATTTTGAAATATTATTAACTTATTTATATCCTTTAACCTTAAAAATTATATAAAACGTGAAAAATTTCTCTAATTTCTTACACATAGGCTTGTAGTAATCCTCTCTAAGCTTATAATAGTCCTCTTTAGGCCTAAACCATATATCATATAGTCTACACATGAAAAATAGTGGCTCATTTGGGTACCCATGAGGCCTGAGAATACCATTAAGACCATTTCAATACTCAACTACCTCATTTTAATGTAATCAAAGGCACAATTCCTTCATCAGGTCCTTATCAGGGTCTATGATAGGTTTTAGTGGCCTACCATCTTAATGATGGTTCATAAAGTATGAGACTTATATCAAAAAAATATTTCCATGTATGTTGAGCCCATAGACCCATTCAAAATTCCATAATAGATTTTGGTTCCATATACCTTGTATGGTAAGTTCTAAGTGAAAGTTGGCTCCCTTCAAGTCTTCAATAAGCATTATGGGTGCATTGATAGTGTTAAAGATCATTCATAGAGTTGAAATCATGAATATAACTCTCTCTACCCTATATATTAAGTGCATATAGGTACCAAAATTTCCTTAAGATAAATGGGCCCCACACATCTTTCCATGTAAGCTATGATCATTTGAGTTGGCAGCTTGAAATGGTAGATTGGGGGCGATGGAGCTCAAGAGGGTAATGAGGCTAAATTGATCACTTCCCTACCTTATTCTATCTAAAAAACCTTCCTCTTTACATGTATCATCATCATATATATTTTTATGACCTTAATTATAACTAGGGAGTTTGGATATGTCACAAGGAGGAAGTTGGGGTTTTGAGGCTTAAGGAGGGTTTTGTGGCTTAAGGAGGGTTTTAGGCCTTATAGGCCTAAACTAAACCTCATGACCTTAAACCACCTATAGATGTATTGATGGCTTAAATTTTATCTTATAACCCTTATTACACATAATTTAAACCTTTTAAAATTGTCTTCAAATGCTCAGACTCTATCTCAATCCCTTTTCTCTTTTATTTCCTCTATGACCATCCTTAGCTTAGTCTGAGTGTTGGGATTAGTTGGTGTTATAAACCTGAGTGGTCTATTTATCTCCTTCCTTATTAAAAATATATTTGGGAGCTCATGTACATACTCAAGGTATAACAACATTCCTTAAACTAGGTTTCCCTCAGCTCTACTCTCAAAACTCTCTCTATAGTCATACACACAAGCCTATGTGTCATGGATGTTCAAATAAGACCAAACAACTCTATCAAGCATGATTATACCTTTAGATATCCTAAATAATATGGATTCCATACATTACCATGGGTTTAACCTTACATATTTTGTTTTTAGTGTCATTTAAGTCATCTAGACACCACAACTGACTAGGTAAACTTGTATTCACATAGCTCATTGTATATGCCTAAGTCAGTTGTTTAATTATCCTTTCAAGTCTCCTTTACTTCTGAAAAACATAGTTTTTTGTTTTTCCTCTCTTCTTGATCTCTCTATTTCATGTGCATATATAATTTCACATTCAAGGTTGGAGGCAAACTACCTCTTGTACTGTAAGTGGTGACTAGGGGTATTTAATTACCAAGGGAGTTCTTACATAGGTCCATGAGAAAGAGGAGGGTTTATATACTATGTTAGAGACATATTTTAGCTTTATTAAAACTCAATAATATCATTTGAGATAATCACTTTCAAAAACATATGGTCCTCTCTTGATTTTGTCTAGGTTTAGTTTTAGATGATGGTTTTGGGAAACTCCTTGAAGGCTATGTCTGAACTTGACTTCCTACACTCTATAATTGACATTTATACATGTACCTAAACTTAAATAAGTTTTATTATTCTCATATATTCATTTATATTCCATGGCATTTTGAAACATTTGACCTTACTTCCATGCCTTAATCTTGGTCATAAGGGATTAAACCTATAAGTGTTGGTTATAGAATCCTATCAAGTTTTAAGTTTGGAATCAAAGCTTATTATGGGGTGGTAATAGGATATTACACAATATATTCCTTTTGAGAGATATTATATGGACTATTAATCCTTATTCAAGACCCCCTATGGGGACCCTAGACATCCCAATTTATATAATCAATAAGGCAAATCATTTGGATCTAGTTAATCAAGCATATGGAGGGAGAAATTGAAACATAGGATTTCACAAAAACCTTAAACAATTCTAGTGAACCACAAACCCTGATAAAAGGCCTATATTATATAGTGTTCTAATGATCTTCAATATCCACCAACCATGAAACACTCTACTCACACATGTAATGGATTTCAAACTACATAGGCAATCCCACTTGAAGATAAAATCTTATAGGTGTTAATTGCTGATTTCATCATTAGGTACACCATCAATGGTTTGATAAAACTTGATTAGAATTTTAAAAATCCATCATTACAATCAAAAAAATGGTTTTGACAAATTTCATGCATTTAAGGATCCAAAATGCCAAGAAACTATTGTTTGTAATGTGCAAGTATGACATATGAAGGTTTTATTGCTCCCATTAGATCATACATGCCAAGTGGAGTCTAAGGATGTTGTAATATATTTTCATAGAACCATGATAATTCATCAAATTTTACATTCTTCTTTCATCACACTCAAAAATGGAGAAATTGAAGGAAACTTGAACCTTGCCTAGATTAAGAAAACACAATGAGTATTTCACCTTTTTAGTGATTATTCATAAAAGAGGGGAAACTAAATTAAGAACTAATACCACAAAATGTAAGATAACTAAGTTACCCTCTTCTACCCAAAATCTTAGGTCCTCATTCTCTCTCCTCTATTTGTACCAAATAGAAACTTGAATGGCTATCTAAGGCTTCCAAGAAGAGCGATGAAGAAAAGGGGATGGTTGTTGACATTTTTGAATTTGAAATTCATGTGTTTTAATATTTTTTTCCTACTTTCCATGAATATTCTTGACTTATTTTCGCCATGACCATATTGTACGGGTCTATACAAACCTAAAAACACCTACAAAACGTGACTTTCCTGCATTTTCTTAAGTTTTAGATCTTGAAATGCTATTGGTGGGTAGGAATATGGAAATGAGGAGTCAAAAATGTGTTCAAAATAGGGAGTATGGGTGGAGGGAAGGTGAATAATCATTTTTTAACACATGTGACCTCCTTTAGTGGTGAGTAAAAGAATATAACTTATAAAAGAAGAACCTATTTCATATGAAATCACTCTATCATGGCATTATGGTGACAATGGGACCCCTTTAAATGTATTTTACCTTTGATAATCATTTAATGGTATCCCAAGGCCACAATAATGTTATTCCCATGGGGTGAATATCCTTTGAATGCAATATACATTATCTCAAGTGAAATTTCAATTGAAATTTACCTCAACATTTTCCAAAAGACCTTAAAACATTCCAAGTATTTAAGCAAGGTTATCACATTCTCCTTATACCATCTCTAATCCTTGGTTTTTCCATATCTTATAGGTTCTCAATATGCTTAGATGAATTCACAATAGGACATGAGATATAATATTTGAGCCATCTTTAATATGTGTGATTTAAGATCATTAGGACCACATCAAGACTTGTTATTGACTCTTCTACATAGTTAACACAAAATGAAAAGTTGACACAAGATTAAACAAGGTGAGAATATGACCACCATGACATTCATTTACATAAGTACACCACTTAAACATGATGCCCTTTAATTGATGACAAGTGACCCTTCCTTGAACTACCCTGACATTTCAAAAGACACAAGAAGGTTACCAAGGTTGAGCTCAGGTGCTCATGGGAATAGGTTGACCCTTTCTAATCCCAAGGAAAGAAAGAAGTAAATATTAATCTTTTATTTCATGTGTTTAAAAATATTTTATTTTGGTTCCATTTGAATATTAACCATGTTTGATTGTTAGTGTGCTATAGTAGCTTACAACATATATTAGTTTATGAATTATTTTCTAACCTATTTCAAGTACTAATCTTGAATATTTTCATCTTGTGTGGTCCACAATCCTACTTTCCTACCCTACCTTTCACTCATTTTTTTATTTATTTTTAATTCCTACCCAAATTAGGTTAGATCTATCATTAGTCCACCCATATCAATTAGACATAAATTCATCTATAGATGACCTATCTTTGGTAAATAAACTAGCTTAGTCATTGTTATTCCACCAACATGTGGTTTATAAAATCTAATACCTAAAATGTGTGCCTTGGAGTGAATACTTCTCATTGATACTAAAACACTAGAGATTACCTCATAAAAAGTTTGAGTGGTGTGCATAAAAACCAAATCAACACCTTTACTCTACCAATTTCATTTCAAAAATAATGGGGGGTTATAAATGTATACACATAATATATGGCCACATTTACTTGACAATGTTAATTACTAATATATTCCAAACCGCACCACTTATTTTAAAATACATGAATATTTTTCACTATTCCTCTAAGTTGTTCATCTATATGTGAGCTTGAACCTTTGTTTCCCATTATAATTAGATATAACATTTTACTGTCAAATACTCAAGATGTTTAAAACCACCATCAAACTATATCTAGCTCTAAATTCAAGTCCTTGAATTTTTTGGACAAGTTCATCTTAGGTAGACATGAGCGTAGTAAACTTTTTTCCACTTAGAACTGTAATTTTTGTACCAAATAATAACTAGTTTGAAATTTTTAATTTATCATTCTATGTCTTCCCACATGTTTCACATGGTCATAAAAATGAAATTTTCAAAAGATTCACCTATAATTACATGTCAAGAGTTCTTAATTTGACACATTTTCTATTCACTTGGAAAAAATCATTTATACTTCTAGATATATAATAAAATCTACACTATTCTAGACAAAATATGCATTATTCATAAAGATCAGTCATAAGCCAAGTCAATATCCTTATAAATCAATTAAATAGTGATGAATTTAAAGTATGAAATACATCTTCTAGCTAAATACATATAGTAAAATGAGCACATATTTCAAATTCACTATAGGAGGGATAACTCTATGGGTATGATTTCCATCCTTGGGTACCATATACATACATAGTGGTCAATCATCAAGGGATTATTGAGGTTATATTATCCCATTATAGTCCCCATTTTTTCTTGTAGGTTTTTAAGCTATCAAATATCCCTAATGGTTTCAAAGATAAGATAAGAAACACATTGAATTATGTGTGTCCAAATCCTAAGTTTGATATATATTATTTATCCTCATCTATAGGTATAATAGGTCCAAAACTTTGTTTGGATGCATAACTAACCTATACAAATCTATGGTAAAAAAACCATTTGTGCTACACCACTATCTACCTACTTCCATCTTGTCTAGAAACATCTTATGATTTTTCATGTGTTTGATCATTTCCAAATTCTTGATCTCTCTATTTTTTCCTTTTTTCCAATTATCATAGTCAACATATAGAAGTCTATGGTCTGTAATTTGTAGTGTACTACATTATCATCCACTTACAATAGACCTATATATATATATATATATATATATATATATATATATATATATATATATATATATATATATATATATATATATATATATATATATATATATATATATATCTTGATCTAGATACTAAACCTACATAATTATCTCATTTTATAATTTTCATAGTAAAAACCTAGAATAGTTAACAAAAATAATTTTTTGAGATAAATATATTCCTTTTTAGTACTTTACAAAAATATAAATTTTCCATACTTATAATTTTTCAAAATCAGAATAGTTTATTATTATATATCTTCAACACTAATATTTCCAATTTTATACCTATATACATATTATTTTTTATTAATAATAATTATTGTTTTATAAAAAATATGGTAAAAAATTATGATTTATTAAATTAATTTAATATATCCTCTTATGGTGATTATTGTAGATAATAAAGGTTATGGGTCTAATACATTTCTTTTTATATCTAACTCAACCTCTCCAATGAGTCTAGACAAACCCACAAGAATATTAGGTAGTAATGATACTTGATCCTTCATTAATGTATTGTCATTCTCTTGTATCACATTACCTAATATATAATGATGCACAACCTCAATGAATGAGCACCACCTCAATATCATACATGAAAAACAACATAAACAAAGATGCACTAGATATTGTATATCAAATAAATCCATATCTACATTATTTCTCTAATTTGTAACATGATTATATATAAGTATAGGAAATGTAGTGATAATATTATAAAATTATATTGAATTTGATCTATTTTATCATCAAAAAAACCTTATAAAACTACTAGTCTCCAAGGACCACATCATTTCCCTTGTCCATCTATCATGCAATAAATTTAGACTCCCATCTCCCCTACTTTAAAATTAAAAGTATGTATGTTAGTATTTTTCAATGTAATTTCTACTCAATATCCCTATCCAAAAAATTTATAATATATATGTCATTGGGTCTCAAGTATAATCTTACAACACACCTAAATCTCCAATTCAATCCCCATAACTAGGGTATCTCATCGTCATATACAAACTCAAGTATTGTAGTTACTTATGTTGTGGAATCATCTTACCTTAGACTCTATGAAAAATTTGGCCTCAACATGTTCAAGTACCTCTTCTTATACCATTTTTACTACCTATACTATATATAATTTTCTCATTCCCTATTTTGAGGAGTGTAAAGGTGTATTAAAACTTGGATGCACAACCCCATGCATCTCTCTATCATGTCTTAACTTATATGGGGGAAAGGTTATAGGTATTTTTTTGTGTGGTATCTTAAATTTGGAAAGAACATGAATAAAAGAGTTTGGTTGCATCCACTAGGTAAAGTTCATCATATTCTCAAAGAAACCCATGTTTTCACTATAGAATGAAAATTCATCCATGCATCTATTATGAATTTTTTTTTGAACCATAAAATATATCCCCTCATAAATATCTCCAATCTCATTTAGCCACTCTAAACCCCCACCAAAGTTCCTCGAGTCCATCATCTAACTTGAGGTAGGTGTCTTTTCACCTAGATTATTTTTCTTGTCCATTTTAACATTTGAAATATCTTAATGATCCACATTTCAATTATGATTATCCTAATCTTTAAGTACTCCCATGTAGATATGTTTTAAAAAATATACAGTAGTTGTACCCACATGAAAACTCCAATGTTGTATGCTCTACCCTCATCCAAATATATCTCACACATCATTATTATAAAGATTTAAAATCCTCCATATAACTTGTGACTCATTTGATATGTCATCATGAAGTTAGTAATATAATTTAGGATATAAAAAATTGGCACATTTGAAACATATCTTAGTTTCATAATGTAATAATGTGGGCATTATTAGTCTTTTCCTATGGTCTATTGGGAGAGTGTCTATTTATCTACATCCATATTTTGGATTTCATGTATCATCATTATTTCCCTAATTTATATCCCTATTATCATGACCATACATCCTCCAAGTTAATATCTACCTTGACTATGTTTCCATCCACAATGAATTTAAATATTACAATGTATGTCTTTGAAAAATTCAATAACATAAAAAATAAATATTTATCTACTTGAACTTGACACATCTTCATGACACCCCCAAAATATAGGCTAATTATAAAATCCATGTCTATATATAAAAATATAACTAGTAAACATAGAATCTAGGAAACATATATATTATACCAAAATTAAAATCATCATTGATCCTTAAAAACATAACCCCATTTATTTCATGTGAAAATAAAATTATAAAAAACATAAGAATAATTAAATATTATTAGTAATTACATATTTATAATGACAATATGTATTTTTAAAATTCATCATTGATCATATATTAATCTTGTAATTCATCAATCATATATAGATTACATCATCAAACATCTCTAAACTTTTAACTACATCAACCATCTAGGAAAGTGTCATTGACCACATTATTTTTCCTACTTCATCATCTTTTTTTGACATAAAATTATCAACCTTATTCCATAATCAACCACATCATACATTTGACTTGATGTCTTCAACTATGTTATGATTTAGTACCTACCAAATATAAATTTTTGTGTTGATAATGCTATGTAGGCACACCATCATACGATCTAAAATAATTACAAATTTTTCCATGTACTATTATAAAAATATCCCATTACTCCTTACTTTGTTTTTAAATTTTGACACCCTTTCAAGAAACATTCATTAGGATTATTTGTCAATGTTCCCATATTTCCTAATCTATCCTATCTACCCATTGTTTATTAAAGTACAAAACCTACTTGATGTATGTTATGACTAGTCATAGTGGTACTTTCTCATGTCCACCTTTACATATTCTAGCCATCACCTCTATCTCCAGCTAAAATGGTTGTCCCAGAGCTCATAAACAGTCAAATTTCGAATTTCAATAGAGAAATTAAAGGTATTTTCCTTATTTATATCATATAATTAAAATAATAAAACTTGAAATAATTTTCTATTTAATTTTATATATTTTCCTTGTTAACCATAACACTTGTCAACAAACTAAAAGAAGAACTATAATCTTGACATCATAAGTAATTTTATAAAATTATTCATTTTTAAATTTTTTTATGGGATTCTAAACCCATTTTAATAACACATTGTCACTTTACACCATTATTATTCTTACAACTAGTCTAGTTAATAAAGGTATGACAATTCATTTATTTATTTTCATTTATCTATTATTAACCATCATTTATTAAAACACACACTTAATATCATGAGGTACTAAGTTATTTTTTGAAAGCATCATCTTGTGTTACACTATTGTGACATGAGATGAACTTTGTATGGGGAATATGTATAGATCTCTTTTTCTCTTACTAGTATTTTTATCTTTTAGGACTCTTTGATGTATTAATCTCCCTAAGTGTACATCCTAAAAAACACAAGTATCAAAGAGCTTAGATCATTTCACTTTTTGGGATATTTTTTCATCTTGATCCATTATTAATACCATTTTCATTCCATAATGACATTATATTTTCTTGTCCAAATGTTCTCTCTTCATCCTCTCTATGCCTTTAATAGATGGCATCCTTGTAATTTATGATGTCTTGTAGTTCCTTTAATCTAGATAACATCATTGGCTAGGTTTATGACATGTTATTTATATTATATACTATTGTATGTCATTGGTAATGTTAATGACATTGAATATGTTCTAATTTTTTATTTTAGAGTTTTGATCCACATTTATAGGGTTTTGATTTTTATTCATCAAAATATAGACATCCAATCTTATATTCTCACACATTATTTTTACACATAAGGAAGAATAAGGGGAATTATATAGTAGGATATTATAGTAATAAAAGATAATTTAGCCTAAGGACATGAATATATCAAGGAAAGAAGTTGAACCAACAAGGTACACCTAGTCTTTCAAGTCCCAATCTTGGATCCACTTCGGTCTTCTTCCTTTCACCTTGATTTTAATTACAACCATTTATAATAAAGTGATAAAATATAAAGGGGATATTAATGCACCTAAATGTCAATCTAAGGTAAATATATCTAACCATACAGTCATTATTTATCACTTTGATAATTATATTAGATAGGTTCATTTTATGTCTAACCATGCTTATTATAGTATATGTTTGTCAATAAATGATTTTATTTACAATATATTTATTTAAAAATCATGGTTACTATATAATGGCACTTATACAACCCTTAGATTAGATATATTATGGTTACTACCTAATAAAAAAAAATTATATTAATACAAATTATGTGACATAAAGGTCAAAAAGTTAAACAAATTAAAAAATACATAAAATACCAATTAGGGAATCAATAGTTAGAAGATAAAAATTCAAATCCCAACTAACACCAATAAGTTACATATAATAGGATATTACCAGCAACTAGGCCAACTACAATATAAAATACCACAAAAAATAAAGACAAACTAATCATGAACATGTCCAAATAATCTATTGATAAATCCCTCAAAACTTTCTTGTGCATCTCCACATAGTTATCTAATATTCACAATAGGTCCCTCTAAGATATCCATATTAACCCCAATATTAACATTTAAAATAGGAATAAAACTTTCACCTTGTTTACCCCCATCATCTTTACCCACCACCCATTTTTTGTAGTTAATAAAAAAAATCATTCACATATTTTTTGGTCTAGTTTCAAACCAAGTCCTAAGTCACCTTTTTTGAACCTTCAATCCATAAAGTATCATATTTTTGACCTAAATGATACCCCCTATAAATAATATTATCCATAAATATTCATTTTTAGGCTCAAGTGAATTCTTGGTAAAAAAATAGTTGATTATCATTTAATTAAGGCTATTTACTCTCCTTTCAAACCAAATTTCCTTAGATTGAATTTAAGATATCATCTTAAGTTGGTTCATTAGGGTGATCATGAATATTTAGAGACATGTTAGTGCTAACCACTAATTAATTCTAAACATGTTATTCAATATTATTGGGGGATAACTTGTAGGATATAGGATTAAGTTACCATATTCCAACAAGACATAAAATAGTCATCCTTTGTACCAAAATACAAAGGTTCATTCCAATTGGGTGGTATAACTATTATTAAAAAAATTATAACTTTCTTCATAACATCTAAATCAATTTAATTAGGACCAAAAAAAATGATTTTTTAAAATCTCATCCCTTAGAATTTACACCTCAACACTAAAATCAAAAGAAAATAAATGGACCATGACTTCAAAGTTGAAGCTATTAACCCCATTATAAATACCTTTATGGAATTATTTATTTATTTATAAATGAAACAAAAAACATTAATAGATAATTCATAAAAACTTCTTAATTATAAAATTATTCATGTAAATATTGGAACTATTAATACCAAAAATAATATCATTTCAAAAGATCCCTTTACGAGAAACAAAACTTCATGAAACAAATAATTTGAACCAAATTGACATAAAAAAGGGAAATGAAAATAACACGTTTAAAAATCTCAACACTAGTATAAAATATAAATTAATATGAAAACACATTTTGACCAAATGCAACCTAGTAAGAGGAGCCATATGAAACATTATTTCTTAGATTCAACAAAAGAGGACTATCAAAACAAAACACATGTCATTCTAAATATTACTAGAATCATATAAATTATACTTTTTATTCAATAAAAGCATCGCATTTGGGGAGAAGGCAATCCATTCATAGATTTGATTAGTAGTTGCTTCAAGCATGGGATATCATTTCAACAACCTACCATGATCCATTAAATACTCTTCATCATCCATGATTATCATGATATAATAAATATTGAGATAATTAAAAAGCATAATATGCATACTAAAATGGGATTATGAGAGGTTAAACATTGCTGTGACTTCATCTAATCTAACCACTTTCCATGCCTATAAAAATATATTGATACCTTTATTAAACCACATATGAGATGAGCATCCTCTAGTCAAGGATAAATTATTATCATTATCTTTTAAGTTCTAACATAGTGATTCATAACCTTGAAACCTAGTGACAAAAAAATAAAAGATAAGTTGTCTCAAATCAAATGGTTTATTTTCTTCCAAGCTTTCTAAATCAACTAAAAAATTTAAAAATTTAGAATTTATAAAAAAAATGAACCAAATAAAAGGATGAACATATGGATACATTTCCTTACCTATTTTCATATGGGAAAACCATTAGAAATGTTGTATCAAGCTAGAAAATTTCATGGTTCATTTCTTGTCATGGATCTTAGAATCCATTTGATTACCAAATAAATGCCTCGAAATATATTATTTTCAATCCCAATCCTACCCAAATTATTTTTTAATACAACATATATCTCATTTGGATGTATGCCTCTTCTCACCACCCTTGGCATTGGATAATATAAATTATCTAATGATTATTTAGAGTTTATTAATGTGTGAATTGGAGAATATATATTATGAAGAGTATTAAATAGAAAAAAAGGAAATGACATTCTCATAAACATGAATGATTCACATAAAGGATATAAATTTTACTTTTCACCTAAAAACTTTATTATAAATTTATTCAAGCACCCATTACCATAATTCACTAAATAATCAAGAGAGTGCATATGAAATACCCAAGTCCCTGACCATTTTTTTAAGCACTCCAAATGACCACCAGATAGAATAAATACAATCAAGAGGGTGCTTAAACCAAAATTAGTACCAATAATTTTTAAGTCTAAATTTTAGATCTAGAGGAAAAATAGTAAATGTCAAGTCATCGTGTAAACTTATCAATTTTTTTTGGGTCTAGCTCTGGAGAAAAAGATGTATCATTAACATATTAGATATAAAATAAATATTCCTAATTGGGTAAAATAGTTCCACTTATAGGAGGATCTAAATTTTAATTCTTAATTAGATATTTAAGATATTCAACCAAAATAATGAATATGTTTTGGGTGAGAGGACAACCTTAGCTAATATATCTCTAAATAAAAAATGAATTTGTGAACATGGGACAACTAAAAAATATATATCACCAAAACCAATAGTTTTTTGGGACACTAATATTTGGTATTAAACACTTGATAATGTTATATTTGACCAATATCTAACATATTTGACTTATCCATGTATACATGACTCTTTTTCACATTATTTCTTAGCCAATAAATAATATGAGAGCTCAAATTCCCCAAATTATTGAGAGTTCCCTAGATTCTCTCTAAATATATTAATATCATCCTAATATTTTTCCAAGATCTCAAGTCATTTTTATTATTATATGGATAGGTCTATGCTTCCTCAAATAGTGTTTCACTGCAGTCCTGTCCACATGGGAAAACCTATTCATGCACCATGTAATAGTAATTTCAATAAAATTAAAATATTTCATATGGAGCAACCTGCATATTTTACATATCATTTTAAATTAGATTACCCAAATATTAAAATATATAAACATACCAAGCCTAATCCTATTCACTTATATCATTTATTTATATATCTCCATAAATGACTTTATAGATCAAGAGGAATTATCCTAAAGTTTTAAAATCCCAATCCCCTTAAAGGATAATGCCTTGAAATAAGTATGAATACCACTAAAAGGTAAGAACATAGGTTTTCAAGTGTTTAAATCCACACATAGGATTACATTTCATTCTACTATTACATTGATTTCACACACTCAGCTACATTGTAAAAATATGTTTACTTTGAATTCCACCTTTATATTAATAGATACATAGGCATATCTTATCCATATGGGTTGGATGAGTTTAAATCAACCCTTCTATTTCACCCATTTTCCTTATTCTACATTGGTCTTGTAGTGAACAACTAGGGTTTGAATAATGGATAAGGATAACAGATCCATTCATGTAGTATCAAATAAATTTACATACATGATCCCTTATTAAATATATAAAAACATTCAAAAGTTTCATAAATAAATACATACAAGTAATATAGTTTCACACCTTATGAAATAGAGTCACACAATGTATGTGTCCAAGAAGGATATACTTATCTTATCTTGTATAAGTATTCATTTTATAGACCTGAACATTAACGCACACCTTATGGAACCATTCTAATGATTGTACCTTGTTATAGACCTACACATTTTATAAATAAGATAAGTAAGAAACTTCTCTAGTTTCTATATAAATAGTAAATAGTAATAAAGTAGTAAAACTCTACTAATTACACTCGTATTTATATTTGACTATCACATCAAATGGTATTTTAATTTTATATAATTTTTTATTATTATGTGAAATTAATCCAAAAATAGTTCAAACATATCATGAACCCATTTATTTTATTTAACACACAAACCCTAGATTGTTAAAGGTTTCCTTGTAATTTTATATGGTTTCAAATCTCTAAATTCATATCTAATTTTCAGATTTGATTTATAAATTCCATCATCAAGTCATTGATATAATGGATATTAAATATATAATATTCATAATAACATGTTTATCTACTTTAATTTACAATATCTTAAAAATATATATAATAAAAATTGGTCAAATATCTTTACAATAATTATAAGGCTAAATCTAATCATAAAGAATCATTAGCCTACATTACTACTTCAAATTTAACTTATTTTGTCCCTCCTCAAGGCTTTGATATATACCATTCCTCCCAAGAGGTTAATTTTATCACTATTCCAAGAGGAATGGTGATCCATAATGTTATTCCTCATCCTGCTTGGCCTCCCACACATCCATTTGATGACCTTTGTAAGAATATTCAATTAGAAGGACCTAGGTTTTGTGTTTGTAAAAAAATTATAGATCAAATTATTAACATGAGAGAGTCCATATAGGAATTTAAAAAAATTAATATGTCTAAGTGATTCATCACTTGAGGATACCATTGAACATCTAAAACATTCTTAAGATACCAATGTAAATTGTATCTTTACCTCTACATTGAAGAAAATTTTACCTCATAATATTTCATATAAATTATGAGTTAATAAGAAACAATAATATACAACTAATAAATAATTTAAAAATTCATAAGGCTAATAATAATTCAATTAAAACTCTAGGGTATATGATTTTAAAAATGTTTTATCTATTTTCTTAGTATATGTCCTATTAAGAGATACATATATTATTATTATTATTATTGTTATTGTTATTGTTATTGTTATTGTTATTGTTATTGTTATTGTTATTATTACTATTATTATTATTATTATTATTATTATCGTAAATTTTGTGGATATCATAAAAAATAAATTTTTATTTTGAACATAAAAACACAAAATATTATTGATAATGGTGATCCTAAATTAGGTACATGCACTTAACCACCACTAGATTTGATCACTCATCCTAAAAGTGAGAAACATACTTAGATTGCATATATATTCTAAGGAAAAATTACATAAATAACTATTACATAAATAATAATTATAAACTAAAATTTTACAAAATAAAATTTTGAAAAATGAAAGGTTAAAATAATTAAAACAACATAAATTACTGAAAAAAACAAGCTATAAAAAGGAATGTAGGCTATATATGAAAGTGTACATATGAAAGAGGTAGCTAATAAGACTAACATCACAATCATGTTTAAAAAGGAGACACATACATATCCTTTTATATTTATAAATCCTACAATAAGTAGTCTTAACATAGATTGAAATTAATGAATAAATGTTAGATTTTATCCCACTTGCAAATTCAATGTGCATCATGAAACTACTTAAATTTATTGGATATGACATTGGAAACTTCAATACAACTATGGAATGCGATAATTTAATATGATTTATTCTATGACATGTATTAATTCATAAAAATTCACAAGCCACTAGATTTAAAAAAAATCTTAATTTAGTCCAATATTGTGTTTTATTAGGAAAACTATGGGTCACATTGATGGGTGCACCATTGGATACAAATAATGAATACATCAAATTCAACATTGGAGGTGATAATTTATTATATTTAAAATATTAGAACAGATACAAATATAGATAATAAATACAAAAATTCCATTCATCTAGAACTTATAAAATGTATCTAATGTATTCAAAATAAAGGTACATGATACTAATATAAAAAAACATATTTAAGAGAAACAAAATTTCAATACACCAATTACACAACATTGTGTGGTTGGTTTTATGTATTATACTAAAGATATAGAAGATTATTGGAATGACATGTCTAATATAAAATATGAGCATGCCAATATAATAGAATATTACAACACTTATCATATAGAAAATGCCTATGATCATTCTCTGTATATGATCTTTGATTTATAAGAACATAATTTGTTAATATATTTTTTATGTTTACTTGATTTATCATCACTTTTATTCTTATATCTTGACACACGTGTATATGTAATTTTGCTTTCATCATTATTCTACCCCTTTATTTTTTTCACTTGGCCCTTACCTTTTGATTATTTTTTCCTAATCTAGACATCTATGACATTATCCTATGATGATACATAATTTTACATCACTTTCATCACAATGCCCTGCTCCACCTCTTACACATCCATTTGATGACCTTTGTATGAATATTCAATTATAAGGACCTAGGTTTTGTGTTTGTTAATAAATTATAGAACAAACAGTTACTATGAGAGAGTCCATATAAAAAATTAAACATGTAAAAGTGATTCATCACTTGAGGATGACATTGAACATCTAAAGCATTCATAAGATATCAATGTAAATTGCATCTCTACCCCTATATTCAATAACTTTTTACCCCATAATATTTCATATAAATTATGGGTTGATAAGAAATAATAATATATAACTAATAACTTATTTAAAAAAATCACAATCCTAATAATAATCCAATTAAAACTCTAACGTATATTATTTTAAAAACTTTATCACTTTTCCTAGTATATGTCCTATTAAGAGATACACATATTATTATTTTTATCATAAAAGGTGTGGATATCACAAATATAATTTTTTATATTTAAACATAAAAAAAAAAAAAAAAAATTATTGATAATGGTTATCCTACATTAAGTATAACCATTGAACCACCACTAGATTTGATCACTCATTCTAAAAGTGAGCAACATACTCAAATTGTGTATATATATTCCAAGGAACAATTACATAAATAATAATTATAAAATAAAATTTTACAAAACAAAAATTTGAGAAAGGAAACTTTACAATAATTAAAACGATACAAATTACTAGAAAAGAGGCTATAAAAAGAAATGTAGGCTAAACATGAAAGTGTACATATGAAAGAGGCAATTAAGAAGACTAATGTCAGAAGAATGTATAACAAGGAGACACATACATATATTTTTATATTTATAAATCCTATGATAATTAAACTTAACATAGATGTAAATCAATGCAAAAATGTTAGATTTGATCCCACTTTCAAATTCAATATGTGCATCATGAAACTGCTTACATTTATTAGATATAACATTGGAAACTTAAATACAATTATGGCATGTGATAATTTCATATGAGTTATTTTATGGCATGTATTTATTCATAAAAAATAATAGACCACTAAATTTAAAAATAATCCTAATTTGGTCTAGTATTGTCCTTTATTAGGAACATTATGGGTCACATAAATGGGTGCAGCATTAGATATGGATAATGACTACCTCACATTCAACATTGTAGGGGATACTTTTTTATATTTCAAGTATTATAATAGATATAAATCAAGATAATAAATATGAAAATTTCATTCATATATTACTTATCTAATGTAGGAAAAATAAAGGTACATGATACTAATATAGCAAAACATACTGAAGAGCAACAAAATTTCAATAAACCAATTACACAACATAGTGTGGTTGGTTTTATGTATTATACTAAAGATATAGAAAATTATCAGAATGCCATGTCTAATATAAAATATGAACATGCCAATATAATAGAATATTAAAACACTTATCATACATAAAATGCATATGAGCATCCTTTGTATATGATCTTTGATTGATAGGAACATAATTTGTTGCATATGTATTTTTTTATGTTTGATTAATTTCTTATCAATTTTATTCTTATATATTGACACACGTGTATATGTAATTTTTCATAGATCATTTTTCTACCCTTTTATTTTTTATATTTGGCCCTTGCCTTTTGATTATTTTCTTGATCTAGACATCTATGACATTATCCTATGATGTAACATAATTTTACATCACTTTCATCCCAATGCACATTATTTATAGCATACTACTTGTTAACCTTTGCATATAAACCATATATACTTTTTATACCATACATTGAGATACCATGATCACATATATATTCATTTTTATATATAATGACACTAACACATACAATAATTTTTCCCATTGGTAGTAATTCTACTATTATTTCCACAAAAACTTATAGTGGGGGCAAATTTCTTCACTATTAAATTCATTGTACATTATGCCTCAACATATGTTTTGGGTTGTTCATATCCCTATAATTATTCTATGTTTGAAACATTTCCACATAGCATTGATTATTTATAAAAATGCATATTAGTTTAATAAATAAGAAACTAATACCTATGCATGAGATTAATTTATTATTTTCTTAATTTATTTATGATTTATCATATATAGTACATTTTATATCAAGTTTGTATATGCACATGAATTTCATGGTATACATGAGTGAGATGCTATACATAAATGTTCTCTATGACATGGACACTGGGATGAAGGATATTCCTATACCTAGAGCTACCTTCTTACATTGGGGGCATGTTCATACATTTACACAAGTTCTATATTCATATTTCCATCGATTATGTTAAATTAATTTTCAACTATTATTCATGAGTTTTTATAACTCATACTACTGAGACTTCTATATCATTTCATATTATCTTTTAATATATGTGATAATCACATTCATTGATTTTTTATGTTATCCTTCCTATTCAATGCATGGTTGATGTTGGTATGTTTTACATAGTGTGATTCTTTATTTTTTTATTACATCACGTGACTCTTTATTTGTTCTCTACTTGATTATATTTTTTTGTGACATTTGATTGTCCTTTTGTGAATGTATTTCCTTGTCTGATATTTGATTGTCCATTTTAAGTGTTTTTTCCTTTTTTTGATATTTAGTTCTACTCCATTTGCTTTATTATGTGTTTCATTGGAATGACAGTGTTTGTGAATATTTTTTATCTGTAGATAAATATAGGATTTTATATTTAGCTTATTTTTTTAATGATCCATATCAAACAATATTATTATTTTATATGATTCAATGCTACATATCATGCACATTATACATTTTTATTACCCAAATTTTAGATGCCTATTTAATGCTACCTATTAACTACTTTTCTCACTATTATATCTATCTTGACATTATACTTGTATGCCTCAAGATGCATGTTTCATATATACTCAAATGATGTATTCTTACAGTGATGACATATTCTTCATATGTCAGTACATGTTTTACACTACCTTATATATATGTGTGTGTGTGTGTGTGTGTGTGTGTGTATGTATATATATATATATATATATATATGTATGTATATATGTATATATATGTATGTATATATATGTATATATGTATATAGATATATATATATATGTATATGTATATATGTATATATATATATATATGTATATATGTATATATGTATATATATGTATATGTATATATATACATATATACATATATATATACACACACACACACACACATATATATATGTATATATATATATATATGTATGTATATATATGTATGTATATATATGTATATATACATATACATATATATATACATATATATATATATATATATATACATATACATATACATATATATATATATATATGTATATATATATATATATATGTATATATATATATATATATGTATATATACATATACATATATATATATATATATGCATACATACATACCTATATAATGTGATGTATGTAACATTTATTATGAGATGAATAATTTACAGGCTACATCCTTCACCTCAAAAGGGGGGTGGGGCATAGATAGTAGCTTGTATTAAAGACTGATCCTTCACAATTAAATATTTTATATTTTGGTCACATATTGTATAATAATTTTATAGGTTTACATATATTATTATAAATATTACTTGAATTATGACAAATTTAGCACAAAATTGGGGGAATATGTAAGGCATATGTCATTACATTGCATGACTATGAGTGACATTGCATTGATTAGATGAAATTATTTCACACATTATATGACTTATATTATATATATAATTGTATTTGGGGCATATGTGAGGCATATGTTCATAGTTTCATAGATATTATGATACTTTGGCATGAGATATTTACTCATATTACATAGACTATTGGATTGAAAACATATGCAGGGGTCAGGGAGCATTCTATGCAAATTACACCCTTGAATTACACAATCATTACTCATTAATCATCCAAATTGGATCATATAATCCAAATAAAATGGGTGATTCAAGAACTTTATGTAAATTCTTAGGCATTTATAAAATTTATTTGAATCCATAGCATATTACACTTCACAAAATATAGTAAGTTGTGCAGGGCTAAGGTTTTACATGAAATAAATTCAAAGTAATTATTTTTTTTTGATGAGGTTTGTGGCATATTCATATCAACCCATAATTTTATATTGAAATCTTTAAGGACCATAATCCCTTATTATCCATTGTTTCCAAAATTCAATTCTTAGTAAGAAATATCTATTCACACACATATATGTCTATTATTTATTTAATATTTCCTTTCATATATTTTTAATATTTTCATTTTAATATTTTATATCATAATTAAATACTTATTTATACATGTTTCATTTCAAATTTTCATGGATTAAGGCACAACACTTAGTTCCTACTTGAGCACACCCATCATGGTTATCCTTAAGTATCACCTTCTATCTTTTTAATCTAGTAATTTCATTAGTAGAATAAAATTCAAATTAAAATAGTAAATTCCTTTTAATATAGTAATCATTTTATTAAATTCAAATTCTTCATAGGGTCAATGCACATGTTTTGCATGTATATTTGAAGGAAATTAACTAGAGAATCAATAATATAAGCATATGAATCTTAATCATATTCATATATGTCACTTATCTATCTATTATTTTAATTCACTATACACATTGAGATGAACATCTTAAAAATTCCAAATATTGAACCCTAAAAGGACCAATCTCTAAGGTATGTTTTAATACTAATACAAATTTGAATCAATAGTTTTCAAGTTTTTGTAACAACCCATTTAAAAAAAAATTCAACTCCAAGTTTTACTCAACATTGTTTCAATCCTAATAAAAGGAAAAAGTAATTCAAAAAAAGTGTGATGAAGTCCATAAATATGTCATACCAAACATAGGTATTTGACTAATGTTAAAAATTCCTATTGATGCTATTTGGAAGTTAATTTAACCAATCAATAAGAATATTGGGATTTACTAGTGTACCATATGTACATTCTTATACTCAAATATGATTACTAAAACTATGGTATTTATAAAAGTACCAAAACTAAATTTTAGCCTTAACTAAAATTTTGTACTTGAAATCAAACAATCTACACTAAAACCATGGAGGGAAGCTAAAATCTAACCAAGTATACATGGCAATATCAATAATATTTACTACAAGATAAGGTAGAAATAATTAAATTCACAATATAATAATAATAATAATAATAATAATAATAATAATAATAATAATAATAATAATAATAATAATAATAATAATAATAATAATCTTTTGCATTCAATGATTTACATAATTATGTTAACAACAAGACTTAATCTTCAAATGTTTTTCCAAAAGTAATACAATGTAAATTTTTTGGCATTAGTTCTTAAATACATGTTACATGAAGTCTATTTCCATAAATTTGAGTTACTTGCTAATGCCATTAAGTCTTGATATAGGATCATTGCCCTTTGTGTCTTTAAAATTTATAACATACAACAAATTTATGCATATAATCTAAATTAAGCAAAAGTACATTGTTGATCCTTTTTATTGATGAACATTACCACCTACATGGATATCATATCAATTGGAATCACCTCCAGTTTTTACATCACATAATAATTAAATCCACATCATTTTACTTAAGTGTATGCATTAGACCATCCCACAATATCATATAGTAATAGCTTACTATATGTAACATATGCTATTCATATGGTCTATTTATATCAAGGTAAAGATGAATAATAATCAAATAGTCCCTTAATAATTAACCATGTTATTGATGTTCCAACAAACATGTATATGTTTTTCATATTGAGAACTTAAATAATTTCATGAATGCCTTTATTTCTTAAGTTTTTTTATGAACATTAATCATTTTATTTATAAATTATACAATGAACTTTTACTTTTATTTATTGAAAGATAATGTCATAAAAACTCTTCTCATTTATTAATGTTTCAACTTATGACATATTATTTATTTATTCCTTAGTATTTTATGATTTAATATACAAATTGGACATAAAATTAAAAAAAATAAAGTCATCTAACTCAACATCAAGAATTATCTTCAAAAATTATTTTGAAGACTTATAAGAACTCAATGACAATGAGAATAATCAACCATATAAACTATCATTAATAATAGTATTAATGAATTATTTACAGCTAATATTTACATTTTATTTTAATCCTCAACCTAATTTATAAATATCAATCCATATATCAAAAAAAGTTATGAAATGAATCTACAACTCAAATACTCTCATGTTTAGTTCCAAAATAATTATAACTTCATTTCAATGAACCCCAACAAAAATTGAAAAATTAAGTAAGATATAATGTTCACATTTAGGTTGTACCATTATAAAACTCAAAAAAATATTTCAAGATCGATATATTTTAATATACATAATATAACCTCATTCTATTTTTTTATGAATACAAAACTAAAAGGATGAGAGCATCATACATATAGTTTCTATAAGTTACATTATAAAACTACAAATCTCTATAAAATATAATAATCAACCAAAAGGTGTCTTATCAACATATTATATTAGATTTTCATTCAATGATGATAATAAAAAATGAATATCACCTCTCAGAATTCAACACCAGAGTACTAAATTTATTCTCCTTAAATACATAAGAAACTACTTATTATCTCCAATTTAAGTAATAAATTCTCTTTAAAAATAAAACATATAAATAAATAATTTAACAAAAAATTCAAACATTAGAATCAAATATTACATCACTTATAGAATGAATTATATATATATTTATACTTATAAAAGAGATAAATAATATACATGCATGCATGCATACATAAATACACACACACACACACACACACACACACACACACACACACACACACACACACACACACACACACACACACACACACACACACACACACACACACACACACACACACACAAAAATATATGTATGTATGCATGTATTTATGTATACATATTTTATAATAAAAATAGAAAATAATATATAGCCAATTTATATCCAACATAACAATGCATTGTTTCCAAATTTGGATAAAATATTCATAAGACTATACAAAGAATTATGATTACTAATGTATAATGAGATATTGATATAAATCATGCCTTACACTAAATAAAAATATAATATAAAACAAAATATAATAAGAATACAATAAATCAAAACATTTTCCTAAGAGCAACATGCAAATTTCCACCTATCCTACCCAATGTGGCCCCCATCGATGGCCCTAGACCATCCCATTCATCAGTTGTATGTGGAGTTAAATAGCAGGGTTCATAGAAGGGTGAAACAATAACATATATTCTAAGATTTGAAATGAAGAAATTAAAGGATTAAAAAGTAAACGACTTAAAAATTAGTTCATGAAGGAAAATTAATTATGATTGTCATTATTACTATCATTCAACCATGTGAACCAATTCATTTGACTTCCTCGAATCAAATAATGATTGTTTTATCCACTGAATTCAAACTAGATATGCATGTATAAACCATATGGGTATTTAATAATAATAATAATAATATATTTATAAATACTATTCTCAATAATTATCCTCCAAAAATAATAGATATTAATAGTCCAAATCATATTGACACTAAAAGAGTCATGATACCAAAAACGAGTCACCAAAATATACATAAAATGAGAAATAAACCAACTCAAATTTTGCATATTAACACTCATAAAAATTCAATGAAATTTCAATAGCATATGAACTCAGTTTGAACATTACAATAAATTATGTACTCACAATCCTTTCAAATATAGAATAGGTTACAAAATCCCTAATGAAAATACAAAATAAGCACTTGCAGCTAGCTTATAACTACATATAATTACTGCCAATAATAATAGTCTAAAAATTTCACCATGACCGTATTATATAACCATTCTTAAAAAAAAAGTCAAAGAGTGAATGACAAGACAAATAACCTAAACCCATTCTTTCAAAAATAATGATAATAACATATTTAATGATAATAATCTCATGTTTTCACCATACTAAGATCATTAGACCATCAAATCATAGTTCACCATAATACACAAAAGAAATTTAACTATACAACTGAGTCTAGACATGTAATTCTCACCACAACCATGTCAAATTAAAAGTTTGAATGACTTACCACAATAACATACAACCTAGACCAAAAACCACCAGAACACTCTAATTAATTCACACACATCATTTGTAATTTCCAATTTGTGTCAATATGTCCCTAATTGGAGTATTACCTAATATCCATCATCATCTTCTTCTAATTCATCTCTAGTTAAATTGAGACCTAACAATTAACATTTTCAACCAATAGTCTAAGACAACTAATCAAATTACAAGAATGACAAAAAGGCTAAATAATATTACTTAACTAAGCAAATACAATTAAATGCTTAGGTGAAAAAACCATGGAAAATTAATTAATATATAATTTTGTAATTTCATAAATATGAAACAATGACATCATCATGACATCAACAAAAACTTGTCAAGCATTGATAAATGAGTGCAAATAAAAAATCTAGATTAATGCAAGCTATGGCTAATGAATGTAATATTAATTACAAATTGAATGCATTTGGCCTCCAATATTGAACCAATCTTAGACCACACATCTTGATCTTGGGATGGATGTTTAATACCATTTTAGGAAACCTATTAAAGCCAAAGTTACCATGAATAAATTACCAAGATTTTTAGCATAAATATATAATTCATAATTTATCTTAAAGCTTTGTCCAATTTTTCTATTTCTAATCACTAGCCTATCTAAATGGTGCATGAGGATATGTTGGAGGTACTTGCCCAACCACATTGATAAATACCTTGAGCTTCATAGTTGAGTAAAAACACAATTGTGGACCATCCTGTGAGAGAAGTCACATGGGGAATGTATAGTTTGTACTTTCCTATTTGTTTCTTACTTTCATTGACCTTTCCCAACTTAGGGAGCAAACCTAATATAATAGTTTTGTCTAGTTATTTATATTTTCATATTAATAAAGAGACTAACCTATTTTAAAATATTATTCTACATTTGGCACACCCAATTAGAATAAAGAATCTTAGAAATACCTTTGCTATAATTTTTATTCTTATAAATACATATTTAGACTATCTCTTGGCATTGATTTTCATTTTTTTATTACAATATTTTTTGTGTTTTTAATTTTCTAGAATTAGCAAAGTCACAATGCATATCAAAGAGGTCACTCACGTAATCAATGAAGTTGACCTACAAATAAGTGAAGTTAATTTTAATATTCTTTGTCTTCTCTATATGTTTTTGATAGATTAGTGAACTCACCCTATCAAATAATTAACTCAAACTTTATATCAATGACGTTAAAATATAAGTGTAAAAGTTATGGATTTGGATTTTTTTGCATTTTCCTACAAATAATAAACTCGACTTGCAAATAGAGAACTCAACATGTAAACAGTGAAGTCATTACAAGGTAAAATCCATTATGTTTATCATATTATTAAAAATTAAAAACTCATCCAATAAATAGTGAGGTCATACTTCTAATCAATGAAGTCACCAAAATTGTATTTCTAGCTTACTATAAAACAACAAGTTTGATTTGGAATAGGTGATATCACCCTGCTAAATGGTGAAGTTGACCTATGTAAATTTTTTTGAGACCTTAAAAATATTTAAATAAACTTCATTGAATGGATAAAACCTTTTAATTAATGATTAATCATTGTGTTATATGTTTTAACATATTTTTAGGTTATTTTTACAATTAGTAAAGGCAAACTTCAACCATATTTCTATTTAGAGCTTAAAAATCAAAAATCACTTTCAACTTGGCTCCTAAGATTACATGCTTTCCATTTTTAGCTTAAGTGTTTTGATCTTTACATTATTATTTGTGTAAACCCATTATGTTTATGCTCTCCTCTTTCCCCCTTTAGGAAGCCTGCATGACCAAAAACACATTGGTTTACTTGTTTGTTTGCCTTACCAGAGATATTCATTTTCAAAGTATGATCTTATCTTGCCCATATGTGGGGTCCTAAGAATTAGAAATGATTTTTTTTTTTTTTTTGGGAATTTGTGAGGTGGATTTCATAGTTTTCCCATT
The DNA here is from genome assembly GCA_037957365.1 of Torreya grandis. NCBI lineage: Eukaryota > Viridiplantae > Streptophyta > Pinopsida > Cupressales > Taxaceae > Torreya > Torreya grandis. The sequence goes on from JARHVA010002358.1 coordinate 1,872,721, forward strand.
GATCTTTAGGGGTGCATTTACCTAAGAAGTGATATAGTATCATCATAGCAACCCCATTATCCACTGGGATGTATAAATTAGGGTTATAGTATCATTATCTTAGTTAGTGGTTCTTGAGAGCATGATTACACTAGTATCACTTTATCAAGACCCTTACGACCAAAGTGGTCACAAAGGGACTAGACCCTTTGGTAAATGACCCATAAAATATCACATCTAATTGATTGATTGTTATAAATAACCCACTTACTATAAGGTATATTGAGACCATATAGGAAATCCAATGAAAAATTATGATAGAAACAACATTTACTATGACATTTTCATAGATACATGGGTGTAAATGTTAACATACATAGAAGATCACCTTGTATTAAAAACCTTTGAGAGAAGGGGTCTTAAAAATATTGCCAATAAATGAAATAATTTATTTAATTAGCCATTAAATTTTATCCTCCCAAAGGTGAGTATATTTTAAGGACTTAGTGATTAATACATAACTCATGACCAATTCCTAAGTTATGTTCATTATTACTTGAGTAATTTGCTGAAACCAGTTTTTTGTTCACAACCACATTCAAACAAAGAATGTCAAGTTCTAAAAATATCAATTCCAAAAATTGAATTATATTGCATAGTCCTTACCTCACTTATGAGATGAGGCATTACCATACCCAATTTTTGGGCTATCTTTACTCCATATTAGTGTTATGTTGTCCAATTTTAATATTGCATTATTTTCATGGCATTGTTATACCACCCAACTAAAAATTATTCAAATCAAGTCCATTTAGACCCAAATCTAGTTTTGAATCCATTATTCACATTTGGGTCACTTATAACCCCATTACTATACCAAGCCATTCTAAGTAAAATTTGGTTCATCTTAAACCATGTGCCAAACCAATCCAATTCCAATTAGCTTCATCTTGAACCATGTATCACGACAATTCCAAGAGAAATATAGTTCATATTAAACCATGTACTGATCCAATTACAATCCAAATCTATTTTTTTATTGAACCATGTAACAAACAAGTCAAATCCAAAATAGGTTTATCTTGAACCATATTATAAAAAATTATAATTATGATATAGTTCATATTGAACCATATACCAAGACATTCTAATTCCAATCCAATTCAGCTTAAACTACATTGAAATCCATTCCAATCTAATCAAGTTCATCTTGAACCAAATTCTTATTCTGATACCAAATCAGGTCAACTTTGAAAAAACTTAGCTTCAAAGCCAAACAATTGAAACAATGCCAAATTAAGGCTATGACCAAATCCAATTATTCTAAACCCATCACAAGATAATTAAAACCACTTCTTATTTTTCCAATTCAATTTCCCCACATATGTCAGTTGTGAATGACAAAGTCATGCCATCCATCATTTATTTCATTTTAATCATTTCAAAAACTAATACTACCCTCTTTCGGCCCCATTTATCTAGACCAAGACTTCCCTCTTTAGGAAATTTTAATGATCAAGATCACCCTCATTAGGACAATTTAAAATACCAATACCACCCTCTTTATGCTAAATTCAAAGACTAAACTAATTCTAACCTCTTTGGGCCAATTCTCCTGAATCTAATTTTTCCCTCTTTGGGCCAATTCCATTTAAGACCAATCCCCTTGCATGTATCCTTGCTTGGGGGCACCCTTTCTTCCATATAGTTCAATGGCATTCTAAACTAATTTAAATAATACCCTATTCAAACAATATAAGAATGCCATTATTTTTTGACTCATAAAAAAGGGAGCCAAATTCTCATTTGATTTTCCTATGGACCGATTGTATATCTTTGTTCAAAAAGAGGAAGTGTCTCTGTTGAAGAGGTAACTTGTATAACCTCACCAACATAACCATGACATTAATTCTCAAGTAAAATAAGATGGTCAATGTTTTTCTAATTAGCTCATGGTTACTATAGATACCTCTCTAGCTACTACTTTATTTAACAATTACATTTCTACTTATCCCATATCTAATCCAATCTTAAAGTCATAGAAGAGATAACCATTGCCCCTCAAAGGGATAATATCTATTGAAGACCCAAATGTGTCCAATTATTATAAATAATCAATCAAGATATGTCATGATCCCCTTCTTTAGCATGATCAAATATGTCCACTTCTAAAGCAAGATCAATATGGTCAAACCATTATTGACATTTTTATCAAATCACGCATCCTTAACCAAACCCAAACCATTATTGGTCCACCTTTATTTGACTAAGGATCTATATATGATTAAGGACCCATATTTGATGGTCCTATATTTGAATATCCCATTATTATTGAGCAACAACCCATTATTCATCCATTGAAACATATTCCCCACTTTATAAAACTCCTTGATCACAAAGCCTTCATTTATAAGTAGCAAGTGAAAAAAGTAATTGTGGACAACAAAATTCAATATCCATTTTTTGTGGATATGTTTACATTAGAACAAGTTCCTCTTTGGAGCTAACATTTTTATCATCCTTAACATCAACATCAACATCAACATATAAATCAAAATCAAGTTATATCTTAGAACCAATATCATAATGAGGTTCCATCGTGGAACCAATATCAAATTTAACAATAGAATTAAAGTCAAAATTAGTTTCAACATTAAATTTAAATCCCATTGAGTTAGAATCAACTTCAATTCAGAATATATTAGTGGGTATTATGACATTGGCTATACACTTCTATTAGATCCACTTAAGTCTAAGTCATCTTAATAATTATCTTACATTCATAGTTATTATTACATTAGTTAAATACTCATTGAAAATCAAATTAAATACATTTGTGGTCCTTATTTGGTTGTTGAGAAAGTTTCCTTGACATCAATGCATTTTTCCTAGTATCCTCTATGAGGATTATGTTTCATTTTACCCTTCCATTGATATTACCATTACGTAACCCTTTGACAACAACCATCCTAGTCATTATATTGATGTTCCACCACCCAAAATTGTGGATTGGGATTGATAGAATCACACATTATTGAAATTATTCCATGGTTACATCTTAGTGGAAGAATTTATAAGGAATAAAGATGAAACAAAAGAATAAGAACAATCTCCTAGTGAAACCTTGTTTGAGGTGATAAGGGACAATCAAAGTCAAAAATCAATAATTTCTAGTGAAACCTCATTTGAGGTGCTAGAGGGTAATCAAAATAAAAATTAATAATCCTTTAGAGAAACCTTGATTAATGTGCTAAGGGACAATCAAAATTAATTATTAACCTCCCTTAGTGAAACCTTATTCAAAGTGATATTTGAAAATGAAATTCAAAATAATAAATAAGAATTTGTTGATGAAAACCTTTTCAAGGCACCAATAACTAAGCCAATTAGTTCTTCATTACTTGATGAAGACAATATTAAATTCAATATCAGCCCTACCATAACCAAATAAAGTTGAATACATAATCATCAATAATGTGTGTAATTAAAAATCCCAATATTCATTTGTCCTTAACCTTTATACATTCCATTATGATCCCATTATTTATTGAAGACCTATATTCCATTATCTAAGTGGATCATTTATTTAATGCCTATCTATTTGTACCTTCCCTAATATCACTCTTTTCCCAAAAGGTTATAAAGAAACATTATTTAAAGGTTTGGAGGAAGTAAAATTTATGGACAAAAAATATCATAATATCAAAAATATAGTTCATACTAGTAGCAGGTTCTTGATAGAGAAACTCTTCAGAGCTGATATTGGTTAAGTAGCATATGGTCTGAATTATGCATCTAATAATCCTCTATTGAGTTGAGATGTTAAAAATCATTAAAATAAATAAAAAATAAAAAAAATAATCAACAAATAAAGATAAATAATTTATCCAATGTTTAAAACCATGCTTATGGAACCTTGGATAAGTACCATGATGAAAACTAGGTTTTTGACATCACGTGTAAATAATTTGTCATCTTCATGTACCTTAACACTCGGGGCATCCCTATCTACATTATGGACTATTTTTTTCAATCCACCTTTACCATTACATACCATTTTCATTATATTAACATTCAAATAATTTAATCCATTTAATGTTATTCAAGCCAACCCATCTTATTATGACCATTAGTATTCCCATCTTGATCTTGTTGTGAAAGTGGAAGGTAAATTGAGACCTATTTTGGGAAATATTTTGGCCTATTACCTACACAATTTTTTTATTAATGGAGACATTTTGTTCTCCTATGACATGTTCTTTGGAGACTCATAGTCCTCTACCTAATTATCATCCATTATTATCTAGCCTTATCCATTTGTCCTTCATTAACTCTCATTATAGGAGGAACTACATTTACCTGAGGTCCATTCAGACTATGTAGGTAGTGCTCATTATTTGAGGTTAGATCATTCACCCTTATTACATGATATTAAAATTTTGAAAACATTCATTTTCTCATGCTCTCTCTAGTTTATGATCATTCTAAGTCACACTCTCATTATTTTTTTATCATTCCAAGCCAACTCTCACCATTTTTTGAGTCACCATTCCCACGCTCTCATAATTTTACAAGTTAAAACATATTGCATCTCTTAATTATTTATTATGTTGAGATGTCAAAATCCTAAAAATATTCAAAACATTTTAAAATACCTAAAAATTGGAATAATGCTTATAATATCCATGAGAGATATAGAAAATACTAAACATTAGAATAAGGCTTAAAATCTCCACAAGAGATATACAACCACAAAATTTAAAAGCATATGTCTTGTCCTAAATCTAGTCATTATTCTTGATTCATCATTGATCCACTCATGTTATCAACCACTGGGGTGTGTCATTCCCAAATTTTCCCTGCTGGGGTATATTCATTATTACTTTTGATCATTTTAGTTACCTTGTGTTGCATCCTCCCCTTGCATGTATCCTTGCTTGGGGTCACAATTCCATTATCATTGTATCTAAACCTTCACACATGAATCTTAACTTGGTTAATAGAAATATGTTTTTTATTTTTTATTTATTTTATTATTTATGTGTTTATTTATTTTTATTATTATTACCTTGTCTCAATCTATTATGCTAACAAGGTCATCATCATGGTGTTCCTTTCCATGTACTTAGACTTGAGTCCATCCATTGACATACATCAACATTATCATCATGGTTTTTTTCATTGAAATGTTATTTCCATTTATCTATTAGATCAAGGGTCAGTCCTTATGCACATTACAACTAATTCATCATGGTGTTTTATATCATGATTCATACTATCACATGATATATTAAAAACTAGGTGATCAAGTATTATATAGCAATGTGTCACCAAAAGCATATCTTAAATCGTAATTTACCTATCTAACATGTGATCAAGATGTAATTTCACATTTACATAAACACATAATAAGATAAAAATTAAAGAATGAGTGGATATTTCTATGCTAATTAAGGATGTGCATCTCTTAATAACATTGTAATTATAGATTCATACTAATTTTACTTTTAAGGTACTTATGGAATGTAAACCCTATGTTGTTAAAGTGATATAATATAAAAATTGAGGAATAAATAAAAAATAAATATAACCACTTATTTATATAATAATTGACCTAATCTAATTATTCTAATAATATAAATGAATCACACAAGTATATGCTTAGTTGTAAATTAACCAAGGTAAAATAAATGGAGAATAAAAATTGGTATAAATCTATTTAGGGTGTCATAAAATCGAATATGGGATCTAAACTCCTCCTAAATAGTAGCTTGGTCTTTTGGATAGTAGTACACTAGGCTAGTGTCCTTAGGGGCATAATAGTGGCACTTTTAGGCATGTATTATTAACTCATAGATATGCCTTTTCCTAAGATTGAGATGTCTATGCATGTGTGTCAGGGTGTTGAATCACTATGTTTGATTGATTCATAAATAAAACCCTAGATTTCCATGTTGATAGGGTATTTGAGGACCATAAGTAGCTAAAATATAATGTTATATGGATAATCTTGGAATGAAATTAATACCCTTTTATGTTGAGAGTTTACTACTTACCAATACCTCAAGAGGGTATCAAACTTGATGTAGCTATACCAATCTAAGTGCTAGTGCAAGTGCAAGTGAGTGATAGTATGAGTGTTAGATTGATTGATTTGAGTATGAATTGAGACTAGAAATATATGCAGAAGTAGGGAAGAAGAAGGATCAATGATCTTGATTTTCATAACTATTTTTTATTTTTTTTATGAGTATTTGTATTTGATTTCCAAGTAAAGGGATAAAACTACTATATAAAGAAGTAGAAATGTGTATGTTATAAAATAAAAGAGCTAAATGATAATATCATGGTACCTTTGTCACTAGTGCAGTGTATTAGTGTTCAAAGGGGTGTGCTAGTGTCTAGGCAGCACAACCTAGTGAACTAGGGGCTTGAATGCCTATGGAATGGTCTAGAACTACTCTTCGTACATTTTGGGATGGGTTAGACCCATAAAAATATATATAAGGATCTAAATATTCCATAAGATAGGTCTAGGGATAAGTTAGGAATAGGGTGGTCTCTATTAACACTCATTACACTCATGTGACATTTTATATGACTACATTTACTAGAAATGAAACAAAGTGAAATGAATGGGATAAATAAAAAATAATCATACTTGGAATTACCTAAGAGGAAAATCCCTTGAATCTAGGATTGAGTATCTGGAGCATGTTCTATTATGTGTCTTATAAATGAAACATGGATGAATCAATCCTTACTGAATAAATATCAAAATAAAAGACAATATTGAATAAAAAAATGAGAGAGAGAGAGAGAGAGAGAGAGAGAGAGAGAGAGAGAGAGAGAGAGAGAGAGAGAGAGAGAGAGAGAGAGAGAGAGAGAGAGAGAGAGAGAGAGAGAGAGAGAGAGAGAGAGAGAGAGATGAAATGAATGAATACACCTCATTGGTTATGTGAATCAATGTAAAAACCTAGTGACATCTTATGTGTGTAGTTGGTGATCAAATAATGAATAACTTGGATTGAGTTGATGGCTTAATCAATCACCATGTGTGGGTATCTAAATAACTCAATCTATTTTTTAATACATCATTTCTCACACCTATTTAGTGGATCATAATATGTGAATAACTTGGATTAGAATAATGGCTTGTCTAATCCTCTTATGTAGGTGGCTCAAGAACTCAAGTAGGCTATGACTCCATCATTGCCTACCCATGTGTAGTAGATTCATATATATTGAAACTACATAATCTAATAGAATCCATGTGATGTAATTAAACTATATATAATGAATTTTGGTCCACTCAAAAACTTTAAAATTAAAAAAAGCTTAGGGGCATCTTGGTCATTCAGGTATGCAACTCAATGAGTAATTGGTAATGCCAACCACTATAGATGGAGTAAGGCATCAATCTAGTGAAAAAAATGGTGAAAATGGTGTTTTTACTACTATCATGGAGAATGGAATGGATTTGTCCATTTCATTTGATCATTTGGTATAAAAGTGAGCATATAGAGACAATGTGCCACACACATGCCTCCAATTCTGATATTTGTGTATATGGATTTTGGGCTGAGTTTTAGTAATTTGTATCTAAGCACATATTAAACTAAAATGGGAGTGATAATTACAAATATTATTCCACCAATCAGATCAAACATGTGTAATTATTCTTCTAACTAATCATAAACTGAACATATCTAATAATCTATGGCTCAAACTATGTAAAATTAAACTATAATTACTATACCTTTCTATCAATTCTATAATTTAATATTTATAAGTATTTTTTAGAGTAGTGTGGTCCCTTGGATAGTATCATATTGTGATAATGTCCTCTATGTTTCATTATGGACCAACTGTGTTGTTTATGTGCAAATCTAAAACTGGTCTATATGTGATTATTTTCCACTATGTTTTCATGAATATTAGCTCTGTAATCTATGTGATAATGATAAAAATTGTGTTCTAAGTGCATTAATATGGCCTAATATGTATTAAAAACCCCTATGAATTCACTCTCTTTTGATGTGAGTTTTTAAACCTATGCAATAATTGTCCTCAAAATAAAATATATGTAAGTTATGTGTTAGCTTGAGTATATATGATATCTACATAATAAACCAATATAGTATGTATACATGATATTTTAATGTAATATAATCTGAGCATAAATTTTTAATGTATGATTTATGTTAGATCTATCATTCATATGGTTGTTAATATTGATGATATAATGTAAGCATGTATATTAACAATGAATCTGAGTATAATCTATGTAAACTACATGGGGGATGGGGCATGATGTCCATCAAGGCACCCAAGGAGGAAGGGGAGATGCATGAGGTCCATCATGGCATTGAAAATTGAGTGAATGTAACAAGTAATAGAAAATTTTCATGGTTGTGATGCATACATACAAACATATGAGGCATGCAAAGGTAGGCCAAGGGGCCAAAATATAAGGGACATGGGCACATGTCACTATGTTTTATAAATATAAAACATATAAGGACATGTTAAAATTTAAACATATGCATATATCAAGGAAGATTAGATTAGATCCACATGGAATGACATGTTCAAATTTCTGCATACACAATCAAGAATGCACACATAAAGACATTGGCACATGACCAAATCATAAACACAATGAAAGGAATTAGCATATTTCCATGAAATAATGGCATATTAAAATGCCCTTGAATACATGTGTAATAAAAGAAACACAATAAAATCTAATCTAATAAAGCTATAAATTAAAGTATGCATGAAAATGCGGTATAAATCTATATAAGAACAAATATGTACATAACTTGAGTCTATAGTAGTGATAGTCGATAAAAAAATTTGTGTAGCATGTGATGATAAATATAAAGACATAATAAATTTTAGATATATGGTATATATTATATATATATTTAGCTTGGTAAACAAAAATATGTATAGTATGATGCCCTCAATGGGTGAATGTATCAATGTTGAAGCTATGTATGTGCCCCTAATGGGTAGATAGTAGTAAATGTTGATCTATGTGATGGACTTGAGTCTTGTAAGAATATGTGAACACTCGAAGAGAACAAGTGAATCATGTACTTATGATAAAAATGACTACACTAACATAGATAACATATGTATTACCTGGAAGTTAGTAGGAATTTAAACATAGAAATGCATACATCTAAAATTTGTATTTTATGAGAAAATATTTGAATGTTTTTAAATTTTAAACATATTATATCATTTTTTTATTTGTTGAGTATAAAATATTAAAAAAAATCATGGAAATTAAACTATATATAAGTAGCATGGATAAAGGTAACTATGTACACTTAGGGAAGAACACAAAGAATCACAATCAATGTGTCCTCTATCAAAGAGAGGAAGAGTGATCATGCATGTTGTATGATGAGTATTAGTGATTTTTGAATATAATAAACTAAGCGATTTATATCTAAAACTAGTTTTGGAGTGGGGATATGAATATGTAAAGCTAACTAAACTAGCCTATCAACCGTGGAACTCTTGGGAACTTATTTGGTAGTAGAAGTTGTAACTAGAGTTGATACTCTATGTTGTGATACTAGTTTAGATGATAATGAGGTAGGGAGAGGCTATCTAGAATCCATAACATGTATATGCCACATGGGTCTCCATAATATAGGTATTTATGGTAAAGTATATATACGTGGTAATGTCATATGAGTATATTTCACCTACATGGGTGGCTTAAATTATATCTGAGGTGTGCTAATATAATTTATGTGATGAGTGGTAATTGGTGTATATTGTATATTTGGATATGGAATAGGTAAAGGATACTCATATGGAAGGTCCTCAAGTGTAACAACTTGATTAACATGTATATATTTGAAACATATGTGTATGGTGGATGAGATAGCTTGATGTTGTTGTATCCAAGTCCTACCCAATAATATGTCAAATGTGTCAACACTAGGTACAACTATGAATTTGGTGGCCATAGTGAAGGACTAACCTATAATATAAGTATTATCTCCCAAATGGAGCTATTAATATGACCATTGAAGCCATGAATAACTATATCTATTTGAGAAATATCCTTCTCTAAATAACCCAAGTGATGTAGAAATGTAATATTACACATATTAATGCTTCACCCATTGTCAACCATGACACTCTAAATAGGATGATGATCAATGTAGGATCATATAAAGAGAACATATAAATATTTGTCATCCTCAACAATATCCTACTATGAGAATGTGATGAGAGGTGTAGTTGAAACTATAGTATGATACACACCAATGATATTATGCAGAGGATGTGTGTTCATTATATATATATATATATATATGTGATAAAATGTTGGCAGTGGTTGTACTTGATTTTTATAATTAATAACTAAAGTTTATAATATATCATTATCTATATGTTTTGAAAATAAATCTAAAAAAAATTTCAATGCTTTTGCTTATGTTGGTTCTACTTTAGGTGCCTTTGTATGGGTGCAGACATCAATGATATTAACAACTATCAAATATTGTATCGTATGTCATAAATTGATGAATTTATTTATAGTATGTCTAAGTTACCTATGATAGTCCCAAAATACATTGGAATCATATCTATTTTTAAGATGCCTAATCATATCAACCTATTTGATGGTAGGGAGAGATAGGATGCTGCACTCCATGAGTTATTTAAGAATATGTTCTAGTGATTTAAGAAGTTTTGTGAAAATTCTCCTTGGATGAGTGGATAAAATTATATGAGGGGGTGACTTCAAAGTTGCATTAACTATTGTTTTTTTTTATCAATCTTTTTTTCAATGGGCCTCACCTTATATGGGGCCTTACTATAACTCTTGTTAGTTGAATATGATCTAGTTATGTACTTTAATTTTTCCATAGAGAAGATTGACTTCCCATTCCTTATTTGTATGGCATAGATATATGAATGTTGGAAAATTATAAAATATAATAACTTCATGTGATATTGGTAAAAAACTTTATTTGAATATGTCCTTGATTTCTACATCTACCAAGGGGCTAGTCATCTTTGATAATATAGTTTTATATTGCAAGATATAGTCCACAAGTGGTTCATTAGATTTTTTCTTAAGTTAAGAAAATTAGTAATAAACACTATAATTTAACTTTTAATGGATTTATGTAGTTTAAAACCATAGGTTTTTAAAGGGTTGGAACATAAAATTAGGTAAGAAATATGTAATAAATACAACCAATAATTAGTATAATAATTGACATAATTGATTTTTTAAATGTGTAAAGATGAGAGAAAAATAATATCTTATCTATAAATAGAACTTTTGGGAGGAATCATATTGTGAAAATTAGTGACCAAATAGGTCTAACTATAAAAAATTAGATTCAAGTGTCAGAATCAGTCATGGATAATAGTGCAATCATTTAGAAAGTACCACAATATGTTAGTGTCTAAGGTAGTGATCTATTATCCCACTTAGAATCTAAAAAAATGATATTTGGGATTTGTATAACAAGCCTTGATCAAGCTCTATTCCAAATTTCAAATCTATACCATCAATACTTTTTCTTGTAGCTCTATTTTCTTATAAAAACCGTAGGTTTTCATGCTTGTAAAGGTATAAATGAACATCATGAGAAAAAGGAGTTAGTGGGGTAGGTTGAACATGACCTTAACACCCCATGTGCTAATTATTAACTACATACAAACCTAGAAATGGGATCAATCATGATGTAGTTATCCCAATCTAAGTGTTGGTATAAAATACAAGTGAATATTGGAATGCCTGATTGTGAATGCATGAGATGATGCCTTGGAATCTGCTTGAGATCTAGATAGCTACACTAGGGATGGATTATTGAATTTATGGGATAAATCAATAAAATATTGGAATAATTGGTATATTTTCCTCAATGTGAAGTGGTAATTTTGTGTGCTTATTTGTGATAATGTCCACCTAAGGTGTAAGAGTGTAAGAGTAGTGTTTAAATAGTGTTTTAATAAAAATGACTTAGAAGGATAACTTAAAAATAAGTCTAATCTGACCCTAACCCTTTTATGGAGATGTAAATTACATTTTTGAGGGTATAAAGATGTAAATCACTAAGGAATTGCGCCGTTATGGATCTCATGTGGTATTCTATAGGCCTAGGTGTTATTTGTCACTATCATGTGATTAAAAGTGGATCAAAAGGGTCCTTAAGACGGGTCAAGTGCTATATTAATGGTGAAGTGGCCTCAAGTGGACATCCAAGGCATGAATGATTAATTTTAATGACTATATTTTACCCCCTTTATTATATAAATGCAACAAATTTAAATGACTAGGATAAAGGTAAAAGAAACTTACCTAGACATACCTATGAGGCGAAGGCTGTGAATCTAGATTTGATCCTATGAAGAGTGATTTATTGTGTGTCCTATGAATGAAAAATTAATAAATTAATCCTTGCTTAAGAGATATTAAATTTAAAGACAAAATTGAGTAAATAAATAACAGATATAGAGGAAATGAATGAATACACCTCATTGGGTATATGAACCAATGCAAAAACCTAGTGACATCCTATGTGTGTATCTAGTGATCAAACAATCAATAGTTTGGATTGAATTGATGGCTTGCTCAATCCCATTATTTGGGTGGCTTAATAACTCAATATGGTTTTGAATCCATCATTTCCCACCTTTATTTAATTAATCATAATTTGAGAATAAATTATAGTGAACTAATGGCTTGTCTAGTCCTCCTATGTAGGTGGCTCAAGAACTCAAATAGGCTATGACTCCATCATTTCCCACCAATGTGTAGTAGATGCATCTATAATAAAACTATGTAATTTAGTTAAAGTTGTGTGATGTAACTGAACCTATATGGAATGGCTCTAAGGCCATTTGAAAACTTTGAAATAAAAAATAACTCAGGGGCCTATTGAGCACTCAGGTATGTAGCTTAGGGACTACTTGGTAATACCAATCACTAAATATGAAATACATCATAAATTTGGTGTGAAACCAGTTCAAATGGTGTCTAGAGTATACAAAATGGAGAATAAAACCAATTTTTCCATTCCATCTGATCAATTGGTATATAAGTGAGAATATAAAATTAACATGTTGTGTGCATACCCCCAATTTTGATATTTGTGCATATGGATTCTAAACTAAGTTATATTAATCTATATCTAAGCATATCTAAAACTAAAATGGGAGTGATCATGTTGTGCATGATTCCCCCAATATAAGAAGAATGGAATGATTATATGAAAATTTGAGAATAAAATAAGCATAACTAATTTTGTGTGATTGATATTGTCCAAACATAAACTATACTTTATATACCTTTCTATCAATTCTAAAATTTCCTGTTTTTGGGGCTACTAGGTAGTAGTGTCGTCCCTTGGATAGTAGCACACTACGCTAGTGTCCTTTGTGTTTTAATAATGTGCATATGTACTATTTTTATGAAAACTAAAAAATTATCTATCTTACTATTTTACACTATGTTTTCCTAATTTTGAACTGTGTAATTTGTGTTTGCATGCTAGAAACTATGTTCAAAGTGCACCTGATGGCTTAATCTCTATGAAAAACACTTATGAATGCCTTCTATTTTTAGGGGAGTTTTTAACAATATGCAATAAATATCCTCAAAGTAAAATATCTATATCTTATGTTAGACAAAAAAATATATGATATCTATGTGATAAACCAATATAATGTGTATACATGACATTGAAATGTAAACTAATCTGAGCATAAGTTGGTAATGTAAAAATTATGATATATATATATATATATATATCATTCACATGGTTGTAAAGATAGATATAACAATTTTAGGATGTATATGAGTAAAAAAAATGAATATAACATATATAAACTACCTGGGGGGATGGGGCATTATGTCTATCAAGGAACCCAAGAAGTAAGGGGAGATGCATGAGGTCCCTCATAGCATTACAAATTGGAGTATAAAAACAAGCAAAAGACAAGTGGGATGGCCATTACACATCCATGAAATCATACATACAAACACATGAGACACAAAAATTAGGCCTAAGGACCAAAATACAAGGGACATGGGCACATGTTAATAAGTCTAAGTAATTAATACATATAAAGACATGTTCAAATATCTACATACATAAAGAGAAACAATGTTGGTTTAGATCCACATGGAAGGACATGTTCAAATTTCCACATACATAATTGATAATTCACACACAAGGACATGGTTACATGTCCAAAACATACATATAGTGAAGGGAAGTGGATTAGATTTATATAACAATGGCATATTAAAATCCACTCAAGTAGATGTAAAATCAAAGAGACATAATCAAATCTAAACTAGGAAAGCTAGAAATGAATGTATACATAAACATGTGGTATGAATTTTTGTAAGAATAAATATGTGCATACACTAAGTCTATAATAGTGTAGTTAGGAAAAAATCTATGTAGTATAGGATGATCAAGATCAAGATATAAATAATTTTAAATATGTGATATAGAATATAGAATGATATAACCTAGCATATCAGAATTTGTGCATAGGATGACCCCAATGGGTTAATGCATCAATTATGAATTTATGTATATGTGTATATGCCCCCAATATGTGGATAGTATCATATTTGGATCTATGTGATGGACTTGAGTCTTATAAGAATCGATGAACACTCAAAGATAACAAGTGAAGCATGTACGTATGATAAAATTAAATTAAACTAACATAGCTAACATATGTAGTACCTGGAAAATAGAAGGAATGTAAACATGGGAATGCATATAATCTAAAATTTTGTATTTTCTAACCAATATTTTATATTTTTTAACATATTATATTATTTTTGTGTTTTCTGAGTAAAAGATATGTAAAAGTAATATGAAAAAGAGATTATATACAAGTAATCTAGGAAAATGAAAGTTATGCACAAGTAACAATATATATTATTGACCAATGAGTATTATGAGATCCACACCCTCAATGGATCTTGTGTCAAAAATAGGAATGGTGACCTATCATGTAGTGTGATTCATATGTTGTATTTGAATTGAGTTATAGTGTGAATTTGAGTATTGTTCATTGTCAGTATCTTGTAATTCATAATAAACTTAATTATTCCACTCATCGTTATCATCTTGATTTTGAATTAATGAAATGTTATTGTTGACTCCTATTGTATCTAGATGAGAATACGGAATTACCTCATACATTGGATTCACCAAATGATTTAACTTTTAAGGGATTTATGGAATGTAAACCCTAGGTTTTTAAAGTGATAAAATATGAAAATTAGGCAATAAATATGTAATAAATACAATCATTGATTTTTACAACATTGATATAATCTAATTATTCTAATAAAATCAATAAAACACACAAATATGTACTTAATATAGAAACTGAATAAGACAAATGAAATGGAGGATATAAATTAGTATAAAACAATTTAAGGTGTCATAAATTAGAGTCTACTCTTATAAATCTTCTTAGATAGTAGCATGGTATTTTGGATAGTAGTGCATCATGCTAGTGTCCTTAGGGGAGTGGTAGTGTCCCTTATAGTTAGGGGATTTTAACTCTTATATATTCATTTTCCTGAGTTCAAGATGGTTGTCCCTATGTCCCTAAATGATGAATCACTATGTTTAACTAATTTGGAAGAAAAAACCTAGATTTCTATGTTGTTAAAGTATTTAAGGAATACAAGTAGGTAAATTGTAATGTTATCTAGATAGGATAGGTGTGATCTCAACACCCCACTATGTTGAGAGTTAACTACATGCCAATAGCTCAAGAGGGGATCAAGTCTAATGTAGTTCTCCCAATCTAAGTGTTGGTGTAAGTGCAATTGAATAGTAATATGAGTGTTGACTTGAGTGCATTGAGTATAACTTGAGACTAGAAATAAGAGTAATATAAGATTATGAATGTTTTGGATATGTGTGTGTGTGTGTGTGTGTGTGTGTGTGTGTGTGTGTGTGTGTGTGTGTGTGTGTGTGTGTGTGTATATATATATATATATATATATATAATTAGGGAAGAATAGGGATCAATGACCTTGATTTTCATAACTTTTTTCAAATTTTGTTCATGAGTATTTGCATTTGATTTCCATACAGTGAGTGAGGGGATGAAACTTGTGTATATATACTAATCTAGTTCTTGTCAAGATATAGAATAGGTCTAAGATAAAACTAAGGTGTGTTAATAATTGTAAATATGTTTGTTAGAAGATAAAAGAGTTAAGGGATAGTATCATAGTCCCTTGGTCACTTGCACAATGTGATAGTGTCAAAAGGGTCATGTTAGTGTTTAGGTGGCATAATTTGGTATACTAGGGTCCTGGATTCCTAGGTGATGGTTTAGGAATGCTCTTGGTACATATGGGTATGGGTTAGACCTACATGAAAGCTAGATAAGAATTGAAATAGGCCCTAAGATAGGTTTAGGGCTAAGCTAGAGATAGGGTGTTCTCAAGTAACACTCATTACACTCAATTTATATTTTATATGACTACACATACATATTCGTCCATCATTATTCTCAATATTGTCATAATCATTTTCCTCATCCATTTTCTCCCATCTTAGAGGAACTACATTTTCATGAGTTTTATTTAGACTATGTAGGTAGCACTTAGTTATGTTTAATTTGTGAGGTTAGTTTAACCACCATTATCACATGATTCCTCAATCATTATTTTTTCTCCAAATCATATCTTCTATTACCTTTAATCATTATCATGTGCCTAGTTTTTCTAGGTTATTAATTATTTGAATTTTTGTTTCACCATCATACCTAATTTATGTCATTAATCTCATATTTAATCTATGCAATATGTTATATCCTTGAGTTATGCTTTCCAATCTACCATAATGGGGCAAGCTATTCAGATCGATAAATGATAAAATATACCATGTTAGGGAATATCATTTAAATCAATGACCAAATATTCCCTACTATGTAAAATCATTAGTCAATCAACATATCTTTTATCTAATTCTAATCTCTATAGCTTTTATCCTCTTTGGGTACATCAAATTGTGCAACTTATTTTGAGATAATTCATTTTCCTAAGCTTGTATCTTTCACCATATTTAGGGTATGTAAAATTACATCATTTATTCTAGAATTCATGCTTCCCACTTACCCCCTTATTAGGGTCAATTTAGTTATATTCTATTCATTATTGGACATCATTTCATGCAAGCATTGACTCATTTGGATTAATCTCATCCATGGGTTAGTTTCACTTTTTTCTTGTTCATTTTTTAATTTTAAATGGCTTGTACATCAATATTAATTTTCACCCACTCCCTCGATGGGGCATCCTAGCCCCCCCAAACATTATTTGAGGCATTTTAATGAACCCATTTTTCTACATATCAATTAGAATTAACAAAAATGAGAGTGAAATTATTTCTTCTAATTTTGATTATTTTGAGAAACCTTTTTATTTTTTGAAAAGTTGTTGATTAGACAAAATATCTCACCATGACCTTTAAAATAGGGGGAAAATGTAGACATCCAATTCTTGCCACTATTGTGTCAAAATTGCAAGTCTGAATGACTTATTATAATAATGCACAAACTAGACCAAAAATCATTGAAACACTCTAATTCATTTGCACACATCATGTGTAATGTCTAATTTATGTTAATATGTCCTTAATTGGGGCATTAACCTATACTAGTCATCATCTTATTCTAAATCATCTCCAGTCAATTGCAACCTAAAAAATTGATGATTTAGACTAATAGTGTAAGACAACTGATCAAATTCCTAGAATGGAAAAAAGGCTAAACATGATTACTTAACTAAGAAAATACAATTAAATGCTTAAATGAAAAATCCATGGAAAATTAATGAATATCTAATTTTGAAATTTCATAAATCTTAAATGTTGACATCATGACATCACAATACATATTTAAAATGATGACATCATCATGACATCAATAAAATGTTATCAATCACTAATAAGTGATGTAATAAAATATCTTGATTAATGCAAGCCATGCATAATGAATGAAATATTAATTGCAAAATTAAATTCATTTGTCTTCCAAAATTGAACCAATCTTGGACCACATATTTTGATCTCAGGATGGATGGTCAATATCATTTCAATAAACTTATAAAATCCAAATCGCCCATGAACAAATTACTTAGATTTTTATTGAAAATGTATAATATAGAATTTATCTTAAAAATTTGTCCAATTCTTTTATTTCCAATCACTATCCAGTTTGAAGGGTGCATGAGGAGATGTTGGAGGTACTTGCCAAACCAAATTGTTAAAGACCTTGAGTTTCATTTACTAGCACAAACATGATTTTGACCATATTTGGAGAGAATTATTATGAGGAAGGTATATCTTAAAATTTCTTGTTTGCTTCTTATTTTCATTGACCTTGCCCAACTAAGGGAGTAAGCTTAATATGTTAGTTTTGTGAATTTGCTTGTATTTTGGTACTAATAAAGAAACCAACCTATTTTGAAATCTTATTCTACATTTTTAATATTTTAAAAATTTGTTTAAAAATATATTAAGCTATTGGTGATCCATTTTTCTTCTTAGGAGGTCTGGTTTTGCCTCATTTATCCATTTTATGTGTTATTTTCTTCTAATTACTCTATTTTTTGGCCTTTTCTATTGAAATATTTGTCTTTTTATTTTGATCAAGGGCCAACCTATCAAAATTAATTTTTCCACCCTAACATTGAGTGGGCATCAAAGGCCTCCCAAATATATTTTATGGCATTTTTGTAAACCTATTTTCTAAAAAACAATTAAATTCAACAAAAACATGAATAAAATTATTACTTCTAATTATGATCATTTTAAGCAACCTTTTTATTCTTTGAAAATAGATTACTTTGATTAAATGTCTCTCCATACCCTTTCAAATATGGGGAAAGTGTATACATCTAATTCTCACCACTACCATGCCAAAATTGTAAGTTTGAACAACTTGTAATAATGCACAAACTAGACCAAAACCATCAAAACACTCTAATTTATCTATACATGTCACATCTAATTACCAAACTATGTCAATATGTCCCTAATTAGACCAGTACCTAATTTTCAATAATCTCCTTCTTCTAATTCATCTTCAATCAAATTGTGACATAGTAAATTGACATTTTGACCAATAGTGTAATACAATTGATAAAATAGAAATAATTATAAAAATCTTAATTAGAATCACTTACCTAAGAAAATTCAATAAAATTAATAAGTGAAACATCCATGATAAATTAATTAATATCTAATTTTGTAAAATTAAAATTGAACAAATATCATAGATGATGATGTCATCATAAAATTTGTCTAGCACTTAGAAATGAATGCAAGAAAATATTTGATTTTGAAATCATGCCTAATGAATAGTAAAATTGAATGCATTTAGCCACCAAAATTGAATTAATATTGGACCACACATCTTGATTTTAATATGGATAGTCAATATCATTTTAGGAAACCTATAAAATCCAAATCCACCATGAATAAATTACCAAGAATTTTAGTGAAAAGATACAATGAAAAAATTATCATAAAGCTTTGTGTAATTATTCTATTTCCAATCACTAGCTATTCCAGATGGTGCATGAGGAGATGTTGAAGGCACTTTCCCAACCACATTGGTAAATACCTTGATTTTCATATCTAGGAACAAACATGCTTATGGATTGTTCTTGGGGAGAAGTCACATGGGGAAGGTATAGCTTATTATTTCTTGTTCATTTCTTATTTTAATTGACCTTACCCAATAGAGGGAGTAGGATTAATATGTTAACTTTGTGAATTTTTTTATATTTTTGTACTAAAAAAGAGACTAACATATTTTTCAATCTTATTATACACTAAGTACCAAAACTACACATTGATTTATATAAAAAACAAACCTAAAATATTCACATATGAGTATATTCAACTATATGTTGACCATTTCATTATGGATTCATCATGAAGTCTATAGACTTCACCATGAACCTATAATGGTTTTTTTTTTTACTACATATACTCCATTTAAAATGAACACATAATAGCTATTGGATTTTACTCCATTTCAAATGAAAATAAATCACTTACTTGTTGAATGCACTAATAATGTAGAAAAATATCATGGCCTCTTGTGAAAAACCACCACCTCTTTTTCCTCTTTTCACCCAATTGAGCCCTCATGAACTCTAATAGCTACCATTAAAGTCCACATTGATCTTAAATTATTACCACAAATAACTAATAATGTGGCCCAACAAACCACCATCATTTCCACCTAAAATATAACTAAAAACTTGAACTAATAGTCACAAACTAGTCCTACTAATGTTTCAATGGCCTTCACCAAAAATTTTAATATATTTTAGATATGGTTTGGCCAAATTATCTCACAAAAATACCAAATAAAAATAATTATAATCCACTTGATAAGTTTACCTTGGGATTTGGTTCATAGTGACCTAATTCTCAATGAGTTTAAAACCAAAAATTTGAAATTTCAAAAATAAAACATATCAAAACTAATGAATACCCCATGACCTAGTCATGGTACCACTAAATAATTACACATTAAAGTCACCAAAATGGTTAAAACACCAAGTTAAATCCATAAAAAACAAAACCAACTTGAATCATCCACTTGAATCCAATACACAATTTCCAAGCATTAACTATATTTTCAAGCTTTACATAGTCTCTCAATTTTCCAACAAAATCATAAATATATTTGTTTCTTCAAATACTAAACAAGTGAAACACATTAAATTAGTTGAATAATAAATAATAAGCCATTCCAAGAAAAAAATACACAGTAAAAGGTGTAATATAAAACAAACCTACTCATTAATAAACTAAACAAGTGAAAATAATAGTCATGAAAAACCTGATCAAAATAAATCTCAAAATCTCTCAAATTAAAATATTATTAACTAAATATTTACCCTTATTGTATCCTCTACTATTGAGAACAAAATCCAACCTAGTTCATTTTCCTTTTCTTGTTCATAAAATCATCAAAATGATACATTAGTAGTTTCTAAATGAAAAATCAATATTTAATATGATAAGTAATTTCAATTTTGAATAACACCAATAAATTCTATAATGAACTACATTTAATCATCCATGTGACATCATAAACATGTCTATTAAACAACATATCATCATAATATCTTGAAAAAGAGTCTCAATAACATCAAACTAATAACTCAATAAATACTAAGATAGCTAGGAAATATGCTAAGTAGTAAACATATGTGCAACCAATAGTGTAAAAGACATAAAATAGAGCATGAAAATTGAGTTCATTACATCATCCCCCACTTAAAAATAAGTCATACCGATGACTTAAATAACTAAGGATAATGATCCCTAAAAATATTCTCATCTTCCCAAGTAGCATTGTATTTAGATAATAGATACCATTGGAACAAAATTTGAGAAATTTATCTATTTCATAGTCTAAAACTATGATGGTCCAGGATATTCACTAGTTCCAACTACACATTTTCCTCTTTTAAAAATTTAATATTTTTCCAATCCAAAATAAGTGAAGGATTAGATACATACTTCACT
Source organism: Torreya grandis (assembly GCA_037957365.1). Lineage (NCBI taxonomy): Eukaryota > Viridiplantae > Streptophyta > Pinopsida > Cupressales > Taxaceae > Torreya > Torreya grandis. The sequence goes on from JARHVA010002358.1 coordinate 1,894,290, forward strand.
AATAAAGGAACATGAAAGACATCATGAATCCTAGATAGAGATAAAGGAAGGTCTAGCCGGTAGGTAATAGGTCTGATTATTTATAGAATGACAAAGGGTCCAACAAATCTATGAGATAATTTAGAATAATTTTTTAATTTAATGGAACTTTTATATGGTCTAACATGCAAAAACAATTTTTGACTGGCATGAAATTCACAAGAAGTCCTTTTTAAATCTACATATCTCTTTTGTATATCTAAAGTAGCCTTCACATTTGGGTGAATAAAATACATTTTCACATCATATTATTAAATAATATTAGGGCCAAAAATGGTTCTATTTTCTAGGTTTTCCCAACCAAGAGGACTTTTAAATTTATGCCCATACAAAGCTTTAAATGGAACCATTTTAATTATAGAGTGATAAGAATTATTATAAACAAATTCAAAAAAATGTAATAAATATTCCCACTTATTTTTTTGATCCATTAAATACATAATTATCATGTTTTTAACCAATTATTTAATCCTCTCTATTTTACCATCCATTTTTAAGTGATACAAAGAGCTAAAGTTTAAACATGTTCAAAATGGTGTAGTCAAAGTTTTCCAAAATCTCAAAATAAATAACTTGTCTCTATCAGAGAGTATGATTTTAGGCATGCCGTGAAGCAAAAATAATTCTTTCACAAAGAATTCCTCAAACATGAAAGTATCATGAATCAGATATAAAGCAATAAAATGACCAAATGTTGTAAATTTATTAATCATAATGAAAATAGTGTCATGCTTACTGCATGGATTTTGTAAACCAACAATGAAATTAAGTGAAATAACAATCCACTTACCTTGTATAATTTTATGAGGATAAAACAAACCTCTTAGATAGAAATATTCAAATTTTACCCACTTGCATTCCAAACATTTGGCCACAAAATTAGAAATATAATTATTAGATGCATCCAATAATAATACCTTTTTAGTTTATGTGTCATATTTTTGACACTTTGATGAGAAAAATGAGGTGTTTTATGCACTTATTTTATCATTATATTCCATAAATAAACTTACTTAGGCATAAAAAATCAATTTTTATGCCTTAATGCCATCGCTTTTAATATAAAAAACAAAAAAAAAAAAAAAAAAAAAAAAATCTATAGGATTTTCAGCCAAACTTACACATAATTCATAATAGAATTCATTAGTAACCTACTATTCAAAAATAATAGTTCTAATATTACTTTGCAAAATAGACAAGACAAAGAGATATGTGCATCGACTGAGAGCATAAAAAACATAATTCTCCTTACCTTTAACATATTCAATGTTCATAAAATAATTATTCATAAATTCTATCCATCTATGTTGGTGAGTATTAAAATCATCCTAGGTGAAAAAATATTATAGGTTATGATGATTAGATTTAAATTTGAAATTATTACTTAGCAAAAATTGTTTCTACTTCTTTAAAGCATTCACAATATTAGAAAGCTATAAATCATGTGTGGATAATTATTTTCATTCTACTTGAGCTTACATGACTTATATGCCACAACTTTGACATCTTGTGTAAGAATACCACCAAAACCCTCCTTAGAGGCATAAGACTAGATTTCAAAATTACCATTAGGATTTGGAATAACAAGCACATGTATTATAATTAACAAAACTTTAAACCTCTTAAAAGCTTCTTCACATGCCAAAGTTTGAATGAAATTTTTAACTTTATGTTATAAAGAAGTAATGGGATTAGGCAATCCAGAAATAAATTATGCAAACCTTTTATAGTAACTAGCCAAGCCTATAAGGATACACACTTCATGTATGCTTATAAGGGAAAACCACTATTGAATAGATTTTATTTTTGTTTAGTCTAAACAATTCCATCCATGAAAATAACATGTCACAAGTAATGTACTTTATTCTGAAAAAATGCACATTTTAAAATCTTCACATAAAGATTACGTTACCTTAGTCTTTGTAAAACTAAATGTAAATGTTGCTCATGTTTAGCTAAATTCTTAGAATAGATTAGTATATCATCAAGGAATACAAGAATAAAATTATCCAAATAATCCCTAAATACACTATTCATAAGGTTCATAAAGTCATAAGGTGTATTTGTTAATCTAAAGGGCATTACCATGAACTCATAATGGCCATACCGAGTATATAAAGTTGTCTTATGGATGTGTTCTTCTTTAATTCTCACTTTATGGTATCTTGATCTCAAGTCAATCTTAGAAAAGACCCTTCATTTGATAAAATAAATCAGCTACCCTTGGAAAAGTATAATGATTATTGATTTTTACCATGTTAAGCATGTGATAATCACCACATAGCCTAAGTGTACCATGTTTATTTTTCAAAAACACAATAGGAGAACCCCATGGAGATACACTATCTAATGCTTCCATTTTCCAACAACTCTTGCAATTAAACCTTAAGATCCTATAAATCAACTACATTTATATACTATGGAGCTTTAGATGCAGGGGCATCCCTTGGCATAACATCAATGGCAAAATAAAATTCACACCTAAGAGGAAGTCCAATCAACTTTTCAAGGAAAACATCAAAAAATTCATTCAAAAAAAGAAAACTATGATAAGTAGTTTCCTTATTTAAGGTTGTGTTTTGCATTTGAACAACATAAATATTATAACCTTTTTTCACCAGCTATTTCAATTGTATGGCTGAAATTATCATTCACACTTAAAGCTTACTAACACCTTAGATTTTAATGGTTTTTACCAAGTAATCATGACATTGAAAAAATATACTAGAACATTCCAATGTGGATTTATGTTTTTACAGCCAATCAATTCCCAAAATAAATTTATAAGATCCCAAAGGTGATAGAAGCAAATTTAATTTAGTTAAGAAAAGCCCTAAATTAAGTTATATTTGCTCTAATCATTAAATGGGTATCCTTTTTCCTGTACCAAATTTGACTTTCCATCCTTATATTAAACTAATAGTATTTACTTTATATTTATTAACAACATTAGGAGAGAAAAAGGCTATCAGTTACACTATAATCAATTAGAACTAGAACTAAAAACCCAACTAGATTACCTTTAATTTCAATAGAGGTGGCCTGAAATTCATCATTCCTATTATCCAAAACTTCATACACCCTATGGTTAGCTAATTTCTCTATTTTAATATAAGACAATCCTTTTGATAGTGATTATCACCACATTCCCATTATAATATAGTCTATTAAGGTTAAATAGGCACATTATTTGCCCCTATGATAAGTAAATTATGAATTCCTTGAGTGTGATTTTTATTGAATGTCCTAGTTTTGGAAGATTTTTGAAACTTAATTTTTTTTTAATTTTGGCCTTGAAAAATTATTAAAAACACTACTGCTCCTTTTAATTATGTGATTCTGGTTAAATTTATTGAAATTCTTGGGTGAAATAGAATTTTTTTTAGCTTTAGACTATTGTATATTAATTTTGAAATCTTATCTTGCTTTTTGTGAAACCTTTCTTTCTCCTTTACCCTATAAGTAGATTCAATAGTAGCAGTCAAAGTTTTTGGGTTGGTCATATTGATGTCATGCATCAATAGTTACCTCAATCAAAGCTTAAGCTTTGTTACCTTGGTTTCCTCATCATGCATATAGTTTAGATGATACAACAACCTAAAGAATGTATTCTCATATTCTATTACATAGAAAGTTTCTTATTTTAATAACTAAATATATTATATATTTTATCCTTTGAAATTGACACTATGATACCTATTTCAAAACTACCTTTCAAAAATAGGATAGCTAACTGTCAAAGGTTGATAACAATCTAAAACACAAATATGGTTCCACCAAATAGATTCACCTCCAACCAACTGATAATTAACTACCATTACCTTCATATTTGAGTGCAATGTTTTCAAATTGAAGTATTTATACATATTGACAAACCATGCATCAACTTCCTCACCTAATCATTCACCTTAAAATGTAAGAGGCAAGTTTTTTTTAAATTCTTTAATGATGGGATGAACCAAAGTTAAATGCATCTCTTGGATTACTTTCTCTCCAACTTGCCCTTTATCTAATTGAGGTAGTTATTCTTGAGGAACACTATCGATATTATTCAACCTACTTTCTTAGGATTCTAACTTAGTTTAAAAGGCATCCTTCTTGATTAAAAGTAGGATTCCCTCTAGTAGCATTTACATTAGGTTCCTTTATATTTCTATCAACATTATTAATAGGAGGTCTTCTCTACCCAAGTTAAGGCTTTAGGCTCTAAGACCTCTAACTCTTCCCCTAGTTCTTCTTCTACCTCTACCTTTACCAAGATTGTCAACTTTTAGATTATTGTCATCATCTAAACCATCTGATCTAGTTCTCACCATCCTGAACTTTAAAAAAACAACTTAGGTAGGTAAAGGTAGTAAACTTATTTCCAAAAGTTCCTTAGATCATGTAACTTTGGCTCTTATACCAAAATTTAACAACCTAATTTTTAAAAAAGTATTCAACTTCAAGTTACTCAACATTATTTCAAGCCTAACTGAAGGAAAATAATTAATAGAAAGCATTATCAAATCCATAAATGTGTCATACCAAACACATGTATTTGACTAAGGCTATTTTTTTTTACTGATACTATTAGGAAGTTAATATAACGAATTAATAAATATATTTGGGTGTACTAGTGTACTAAACATACATTCATACACTCAAATATGATTACTAAAACTATAACATTCTTAAAAGGACTAATACCAACTTTTAGCCTTGACTAAATGCATGTACTTGACATAAAATGATCTACACTATAACCATATAGGGATGAAAAATTTGGTTGAGTGTACAATTCAACATCAAGAAGGTTCACAACAAGATAAGACATAAAAATCAAATCAAATCATAATAGAAGAATCATCATATTAAAATTTTGCATTCAATGATTTACTTAATTATGTGAACAACATTACTTAAGCTTATTATCCATACAATCTAAATTAAGTAAAAGTACATTGTTGATACTTTTTATTGATGAACATTACCATGTATATGGATTTTACATCAATTAGAATCACCTCCAATTTTTACATCACACATTAATTAAATCCACAACATTTTACTTAAGTGTATGCCTTCAACCATCCCACAATATCATATGGTAATAATTTACTATATGTAACATATGCTAGTCATATGGTTTATTTATATAAAGGTAAAGAATGAATAATAATAAAAAAATTGCTTAAGAATTTCAACAAACACGCTTATGTTTTGCATATTTCCAACTTAAATAATTTCATGAAAATTTTTATTGCTTCAGATTTATTATGATGAACATTAATTATTTTGTTTAAAACTTATAAAATGAACTTGTCCTTTTATTTAATGAAAGACAAAGTCATACAAACTCTTCTCATTTATTATATTTATAACTTGTGACATATTATCAATTTTTTCCTTAGTATTTTATGACTTAATATATAAATTAGACATAAAATAACACAAAATTCTAAGTCATCTAACACAACATCAAGAATTATCTTTAAAAAATGTTTTGAATACATAAAATAACTCAATGACAAAGAGATCAATCAAAAACATAAACTATCGTTAATAAGAGTATTAATTAATTCATTACAACTAATATTTACATTATATTTTAATCCTCAACTTGATTTATAAATATCAATCCATATAACAAAATAAGTTTTGAAATGAATATAAAACTCAAATACTCCCATGTTTAGTTCCAAAATAATTATAACTCCATTTCAATGAACCCTAATAGAATTAATAACTGATATAAGATATAATGTTCACATTTAGGATGTACCATTTTAAAAATTAGAATAATATTTTAAGATTAATATATTTTAATATACATAATATAAACTCTTTCTATTTTTTTATTAAAAAAAACCAAAGGGATGATAACAACATACTTATAGTTTATATAAGTTACATTCTAAAATTGCAACTCTCTATAAAATATATTAATCAACTAAAAAGTTATTTGTCAACATATTATATTAAATTTTCATTCATTGATGAAAATAACAAATGAATAACACTTCTAAAAATTCAACAATAGAGTACTAAATATGTTCTCCTTAAAGGCAGAAAAAACTACTTATTATCTATAATTTATGTAACATATTCTATTTTAAAATACAACATATAGATAAATATTTTAACAAAAAAAATTAATATCACAATTAAATATTACATCACTTATCAAATGACTTTCATATACATTTGTACTTATATAAAAGAGAAACTATGTGTGGGTGTGTATGTGGGTGTGTGCGTATGTGTATATGTGTACATATACATATATATAGATACATATATACATACATACATACACAAATACATACATAAAAATATACATATACGTATACATAATAACAATACAAAATAATATATAACCACTTTATATACAACATAACAATGTATTATTTCCAAATTTGAATTAAAAATTCATAAGATTATACAGATAATTATGATTACTAACATATAATAATACATTTATTTAAATCATGTCTTCCACTAAATAAAAACATAATATAAAACCAAATACAATAAGAATCCTAGAACTCTGAACATATTCTAAAGAGCAATATGTAATCACCAACCCATCCTACAAAATGAGCCCCCTTATTGATGGCCCTAGGCCATCCCATTCATTAGTTGGATGTGGAATTTAATAGTAGGGTGAATCAATTATAGATTCTATGTTTTGAAGTCAATAACATAAAGTATTGAAAGGTAAATGACATAATGATATTTACATGAAGGAAAAGTACTTATGATTACCATTATTACTATTTTTCAACCATATGAACAAATCTATTTGAATTCCTTGGATCAAAAAATGATTGTTTTATCCATTAAATTCAAATGAGATGTGCATGTATATACCATACGGGTATCTAATAATCAAATAGTACTAAATATATTCATAAATACTTATATTCTCAACAATTATTTAAAAAAAAATAGACATCATTAGTCCAAATCATATTGACACTAAAAAGAGTTATGAAAATAAAAAGAGTCACCAAAATATACACAAAATGAGAAAGAAACTAACTCAAATTTTATATATTAACCCTCATAAAAATGCAATGAAATTATAATAGCATACAAACTCAGTTTGAAATTTACATAAAACTCTCTACTTGTACAAGTTGTTAAAATTAAGCACATGCTAAAAATTAAAAAAATAGAAAATAAATAATTACATCTGGTTTAGAACTATATACAATGACTGTCAACAATAATAGAGTCTAATTTTTCCCATAAACACATTATCCAAACATTCCTAAAAAATAATTCAAAAATGGAATGATAAGATAAATAAACAAACCCATTCTTTGAAAAAAAATAGTAATAACATATTCAATGAAAATAATCTTACATCTTAACCATACATACATCATTAGACCATTAAGTCATAGTTCATAGTAATACACAAAATAAAATAATCTACAGGGTTGAGTACCAAAAGTAGGTATCAAATCACAACAAAAAAACCCAAAATATTCCCATATGAGTTTATTCAACTATATGTTGATCATTTCATTATGGGTTCATCATGAAGTCTAAAGAATTCACCATGAACCTATAATGACTCATTATTATACTAGTTATACTGCATTTCAAATGAACGTGAAATAACTACCTTACTTTACTCCATCTCAAAGAAAAATAAACCATGTATCTGTTGAATGCACGAATAATGCCAACAAATACCATAGCTTCTTTATAAAAATAACAATCTCTTTTTCCTCTTCACACCTAGTCAATCCCTCATGAAATATACTAACTCTCATTAAATCCCATATTGGTTTTGCATTCTTGTCATCAATAAATGATAATGTGTCCCAATAAACCACCATAATTTATGCCCAAAATCCAACTAAAAAAACAAACTAACTATCATAAACTATTCTCACTAGGCCTTTAATGGCCCTTACCAAAAAATTGGGTAGAGTTTAGTTAGGGTTTGGTCAACTAATCTCACCAAAATTCTAAATGACCAAAAAAAAAAAATTCAAAGCTACTTGATAAGCTGACCTTGGGATTTAGATCATCATGACTTACTTCTTAATCAAGTCAAAATGTAGTCATGGTCACCATAAATCATTACATGCTCAAGTCACCAAAATTATTAAACCACCAATTCAAATCCATAATAAACAAAACCAACTCTAGTGTCTAGTGTGTTAGCTTCAAGATGTTTTTTCATTTATTTTTTATTCTTTTTTTGATACTTTTTTAGTATATGGTTTTTTACATCCTTAAGTAAGCTTATAAATGTTTTTTGGTTTCTGGACCATGCGATATAAGAATTTGACTCAAGATAGGATGGTTAGTATTGTCTTAATTCCAAAATGAAAACATAATGAAATAAACACACTAACTAGAATAACATCTCTAGGCCTAGTCACTAGGGGAGCTTAGTGACAAAAAACCATTTGAGAACACAACTAAAAATGGAGAGAAATGAGAAATATAAACACAAAACACAAATTTCTTAACAAATCCTTGATCACCCCAAAAGGCTCCTTCTTTGGCTTACTTGGCTTGTGTTTCAAGAGATCTTCTTCAATGGAGTATGGCTACCTTCATCTCCTTTTGGCACCTTTGGATTTTTCTTGGATTGGCTCAACAATTTGACATTATAACATCAATTACAATGTATTTTAGAATTATTTTTGTATTATAACTTTGTATTATCCAAGCTTAAAATTTAATAGACAAGACCTCCTATTTATAGATTTTGTAAAATGGTCAGAATGAACCTAAATTGTCCATCTCGAGATGAAGATGTGTGGCTAAGAATTCATTCAATTTTTTAGGCAAAAATAAATAAATTCCTTCATAAATATTTAGGATATAGAGGAAATAAAAAGGTATGGAGGGTCTTAATGAGGCATGGGGTGGCTTGATGAGATATTTTATGCATTTATGGTTTAGGGATGCCTTCCCAAGAAATGATATCATTTGATGATGCAGATATTCAATATTCATTTCTAAAAACAAATAATCAAAAAGCTCCATGGAATTATCAATTAGGCTCATGATTTTAATTAATTCACTTTAAGCATGATTAGTCACTTTGGTGCAAATTTTGGCCCTTTGGTGCACAAATTAATCAAATTGGTCAAAATGTTGTATTATTGGCTTAAAATTTGAGTATATTTGAATTGGAAGTTGATTTTAGATTAGTTGTAATCATATTCCCATTTAGGATGTTGACAATGAAAAATAAAAAAGTCATGTGTCTCATGCAAAAAATTTGGTAGAAAAGAGCAATCCAGAGTACCTAGGTACGAAAATGCCATTTTGACTCAAAATGATCTAATCAAAATTAGTTGCTTCATAAATTATATTGTCCCATTAATGATACTCTAGCCAAAATTAGAACTTTAATATAAAAATTTCAAATTATTTAATTCATTTTAGTGTTTTTAGGCCAAATTATGCATTTTGGTATAAATTGGTCAAAAGCCTGATTAGAGGTCATCGGTGGCCACTTTTAGGTGTCTACAAACCAAGCCTATGTGCTCTATGTAAAGGGTAATGTCTCTATTTTGAAACTCCTTCTACTATTAATAAAAAAAAACCTATTTCATATCATCCACTTAAATCCAATGCATAGTTTCCAAGCATTGATTGTATTTTCAAGCTTTACCTATTCTATTGACTTTCCAATAAATCCATAAAAATATTGGTTTTTTCAAATAATAAATGAGAGAACCATGTATATTTGGTTACAAAGTGGACAAAAATTTAGTCCAAGCAACAAATATGTAGTCAAAGTCTTAATATAGATTGACTTTTCTCATCAATCAAATGAATAAGTGAACAAAATTATCAAGAAGTACCTAATCAAAATAAAGCTCAAAATCTCTTGGCTCAACAGATTAATAACTTAGTGTTTATAATTATTAAACCCTTTGTTACTAAATTCAAAATTCAACCTAGATCATTTTTATTTTCTTTTTTCTGCAATCATGAAAATGATACATCAGTAGTATCTAAATGGAAAACTAATATCAAATATGATAATTAATTTCAATTTGAATAACATCAATTAGTTCTATAACAAATTGAATTTAGTCATCCATATGACATCATAAACATGTCCAATACACAACATATCATCATAATATCTTGAAACAAAGTATCTATAACATCCAAGTAATAGTTCAATAACTACTAACAAAATTAAAAAACATGCTAAGCATTAACATATGTGAAACCACTAGTGCTATAGACATAAAATAGAGAATGAAAACTGAGGTCATGATAGTTTTTATATCCACACATAAGATTTTATTGCATTTTATTATTACAATTATTTCACACTCTTAGCTAGGTGGGATAACTACATTCAATTTAATTTTCATATTCAAAGTATTGGGTATGTAGGAAACACTTAACCACAAAGGTTAGCATATGTCATATCAACCCTTATCTTTCACCCATTGTCCCTATTTTAAATTGGTCCTATAGTGTATAGTTGAGATTTGAAGTAAGGATAATTATAATAGATCCACTCATATGGGACCGAAGAAATTCACATGATCCCTTATTATATGTAAGCACAAAAGTGAAAAATAAGATAGATTAGCAAAGATATATAAGACAATTATACACCCTAATATAAATTTTCATACTTTGAAGGTGTCTAGGAAACACATAATTATCTTAATTAACACCAAAAAAAAATTATTCCCAAATTTGAGCATTCACAAACCCCCTCTTGATCGATGCTTAAAAGTATACCCTATCACAGACTTGCACATTCTATAAGTACTCTATTCCTATAATTGATTCAATAAATAGTAAATTACAATAAATCAGTAACCAAATTCTAGTTACATGTAGATTATTATGTTAATGCCATATCTTATGTAATTTAAAATTTCTACAATTTTATCCTACTAAATACACTTAAGCTAAAAATAGATAAATTATTTTTCAACATGATTTTAATGGACACTTAATTGTATTATAAAGTTTCTCAAAGTACTTGTAGTCACTCAAATTTGGTCATGAATACATGGTAATGTTAATGTTGGCCGTATTTCACTTTAATTGACATGATCACTTAATCTAGACTTATTTCACCACCTCACTCTATCCTATGCACCAATATGGATCTATTTATTTAATACATTTATATGTAATGCTTTAAAAAAAATTCTAACTACTAAAACCCCTGTAAGCATCTACACAAACATATCTAGACCCAAAAGTCACAACTTTCCATTACGGAAAAAAATCTCCATTAGGGAACAATAGTGGAAAATTTTATTATCCCCTATGAGATTTTCATTTCCTTATCTCTTTCAATAATCACTTTTCAAATTTAAATCCTCCCTTATAGTTTGATTCATATTTTTAGGATAGCTAGTGTGATGTTTTCACCATTTTGATTGCTATAAACACACACTTAAGTCACTTATTCTACCACTTGTAAATTTAAATATAGAGGCACACTTACACTACTACACATTATATAAATATTCCTTATTCTTCCCATTCTATTTTTAATCACTTGAAGCAAATCTTAGCCAAATCTGAAGCCTATTTTATCTAATCCAAAGACAAAACATGATTAATTATTTATTCAATTTTTGTATGCATTCATATATTCCACTGAGCATAAATGCAATAATTGCTCTACATAGAAAAACTACGTGGGATTTATTTCTCTCTTTAGAATATTTTATATGTAGGTAATGTTCATGCATAGTGGGGATGATTAGGGTCAGCTCAGTGTGTTACACTATCCCTTTTCAATTTGTAGGTTTTTAGTCATTGTAAATCCCTATGAGGAATTCAACTTTGAATAATTTATTTAAGGAATTGAACACATATATTAGATTAAAATATATTCAAACAAGTGTGATTTAAGTTGTCACAAACAATGGTCACCAAATTTTCTTGATTTTTAGTAGACCAGAAGATTCACCAACTCAAGACAATAGTTGTAGACACTAGAAAATTGTACACATATAGTTCTAGATGTCTAAATGCCTCAAGACCCCCATATGGACCACCTAAACCTAACTAACCTTTAACCCAACCCCTTTTAGCCTAAACAAGTCACTATTAACCTATCATTATTCAAAAAGTACTATTCTAAAACACTATTTACTATCACTGTTCACTATCACTTTTCATGATGACATGGCAGGTCACTATTCATGGTGACATAATAGGTGACATGGCATGTGACTCAGTAGTGACATAGCAATGATATGTCAATAGTGACATGGCTTGGAAGTGAGGTGGCTTGAAGTGGGACATCATACCCCACTTAGAACCCTTGTAAAAAATGCTTAAAGACCTCATTAAGCACCATAGGGACCTCCTTTAGAAGTATGGTGTAATTTAAATTATGAAGCCATCATCTAACAAAAAAAATTGTCCTCATGCATGAAATTGGTGCCAAAGTGGAGTTGCCACTTGTTAAGTGCTTTGTAAAGGACAAAATGGAGTGGTGAAAAGTCTTTTGGACCCATATGGGTTTATGGGCATGATCTCCATTCAATTTGGACACATGTGCAAGGTGGGAGATGCACTAACCAAGTGGGAGACACACTTTTTGAAGTGGTAATCCCACCACCCTTATCCCATTAATCCACTTACCCACCCATGGATAAAATGGTGCCACATTTTCTCTCTCACCACTATTTTCCCCTTTATCTTCTTTCTTGGCACAAAATGCTATAAGTATGTACCTCCTTTCATTCATCTTAGTTGGAATCATTTAATTTTTTAGGTTGATCATTTCTCTTGGAGGATATTAGAGAGTTTTATTTGTAGGATCTATTCTTCTAGCTAGACTTTGCTAGAATTGGTCCAGGCTTCTTCAACAATAGCTTCAATGACATATTCCACAACATCTTCAACAACAACAAATAAACATCAACAATATTTAAGCGATCAACATATTTATGAGGTATATTGTTCTTTATTATTTAATTTAAATTATTTATTTTCAACCTATACCATCTTGACCTCTTCACTTCTTGACCCCTCAACCTCTACCTCTTGACCTCTTCACTTCTTGACCTCTCAACCTCTACCTCTTGAAATCTTCATTTCTTGACCTCTTGACCTCTTTATCCTCTACCATAAACTTCTACCATATACCATATTAAACCTATACCATCTACCAACCCCAAATAAAACCTTGTTTTCTTGGCCCCTATCTCAATATAGAACATAAAAAACAACCTTGACTTGACCCAATTTAGCATAAGTATTGACCTACTTTTGCTAAATGTATTCATTCCTTTTCTAAACATCTATCTTTCTTGTATATAATTTTAGTTACTTTCTTTTATTTGATGCAAGTACCTTCTTTTCTATTTATAAACTTAATTATTTAAAATGTGGGGATTGACAGTCCCTAAGGAAGCTCTCACTTCCAGGATCTAGTTATCACTATGAAATCCACCCAATTATTTATCTAACAAACAAGTTTGCTTTAGTGTTTTATTATCTATAGGTCATCCTCCCAAGCCCGAAGAGGAGATCTTCATAATCTTCTGATTTCAACATGCACACAATCAAACAAGTTTTTCAGCCATACCCATACTTAGTTTCTTATCTTCATTCCAATGTTTTCTTGGCCCCTATCTCAATATAGAACATGAAAAACAACCTTGAATTGACCCAATTTAGCATAAGTATTGACCTAATTTTTCTAAATGTAGTCATTCCCTTTCTAAACATCTATCTTTCTTGCATTTAATTCTAGTTACTTTCTTTTATTTGATGCAAGTACCTTCTTTTCTATTTATAAACTTAATTATTTAAAATGTGTGGATTGACAGTCCCTAAGGAAGCTCTCACTTCTAGTATCTAGTTATCACTACGAAATCCACCCAATTATTTATCTAACAAACAAGTTTACTTTAGTGTTTTCTTATCTATAGGTCATCCTCCCAAGCCCGAAGAGGAGATCTTCATAAGCTTCTGATTTCAACATGCACACAATCAAACAAGTTTTTCAACCATACCCATACTTAGTTTCTTATCTTCATTCCAATGTTTTCTTGGCCCCTGTCTCAATATAGAACATAAAAAACAACCTTGACTTGACCCAATTTAGCATAAGTATTGACCTACTTTTGCTAAATGTAGTCATTCCCTTTCTAAACATCTATCTTTCTTGTATTTAATTTTAGTTACTTTATTTTATTTAATGCAAGTACCTTCTTTTCTATTTATAAACTTAATTGTTTAAAATGTGTGGATTGGTAGTCCCTAAGGAATCTCTCACTTCCAGGATCTAGTTATCACTAGGAAATCAACCTAATTATTTATCTAAAAAATAAGTTTACTTTAGTGTTTTCTTATTTTTAGGTCATCCTCCCAAGCCCGAAGAGGAACTCTTCATAATCTTCTGATTTCAACATGCACACAATCAAAAAAGTTTCTCAACCATACCCATACTTAGTTTCTTATCTTCATTCCAAATTAAGAAAAGCAAGAAATTGATATAAACATTTTGGCATGCCCAGTGGGACCCTAGATATTTTCTTGGGTTCTTAGTTGTCTAGGACATTTAGTTGCATTAGTGAAATTTTCATCCTTTGCAAATTTCATTTCTAAAAAGTAAGCATTCTTTCTTTCATTTCTTCATTGAAAATCTTAGTTTCAATTCTTCTTTTCCAAGGCAAGTTTTAGTCTTTCTTTTAATTCTTAGAAAAGGTTAATTTTTTTTTTATTTTACCTTCATTTCTAGAAAAAAAATCTCTCATCCTAGTATTAGGACTTGCATCTTCATATTGCATTTAGGAGTATCATAATATTTCTTTTACTCATAAAAAATAAATCAAAATTTTCCTTTGGGTTTAAAAATAACTTGCATCCATTGCTTGATTGATTATTTAGTTCACATAGTTTAATTTAAATGGTGAAATTAATCATAACATCACTTTTCTTTCATGCACTAAACCAAACCACCTACATCAATCAACTATCAAACAAACTTGAGACAAGTCCCAACTAGGATTTCATCACCTAGTGGTAACCTTACCCTTTCCTCACAATCCTACTTGGAGGTCATTACCAAGTGGAGAACCAACTCAGCTCTTTGGTTGACTATAAACTATGGAAATCAATATATATTGGCTAAATACCTAATACCCTTATCTCTATGGTGTGTGCAATGAGCAGGTAGGCCCCAACACCAAGCAACTTATTGATTCCAATACAGATTCTTTTTTAGCACCTAAACACAACTTGAAACCAACCTTAGACTACCTCTTTAGTACCCTCTTTATAAACAAATTTTAATCAGACACCTTCTCAAGGCATAAGCCAAAAGTGAGATAAATTAAAAATCTAATGCTTAATGCTTCTTGTAGAGTGTGATTTGTTTTCTTTGATAATTCCTTGTCTTCTCTTTGTTTGAGTAGTAAGGTTTCTTGTGCTTTTTATATCCCTTATCTCATATGGTTCTCACTTGCCAGTAGTGAACAGACCTTGTAGATCAAAACCCACCACTAAACCAACCTACTTCTTCCACCTCTTCATCCATATAACATATTTCCAAACTAGAAAAATCTCCTCACCCTTTGGGAAGTCCTACTTTATCTCAGTTGGTCCCTCCAAGAGATGTGGATTTTACCACTTTCCTAAACAATTATCTTTTATCCTTGAAACATTATCTTAGAACCACATCTTATCATATTCTTGTTTTGACCCCACCCATAGATCTGCCTTGTGGCATGCCTCTCCACCTCATGTGGAGTACCTCCATTACCATGGTTACTACTCAACCATTAACTACCCAAACCTCCTCATCAACTAAAAACCCTGTGAGACTACCATTAATAACCAACCAACCCAAACTACCACCAAACTTATACCTTTTACTCCTAACAACCACTCCTCCACAATAAGAGTACCTATATATAGCAATACCAACCTTCCTCTAGATACCACCAATCTATAAAATACTACTCTAATTCAAAGTATTATGGTTTCCATACCTATACCTTACCATCGATTAGTACAAGGGTCACCACCCTTCCATCAGCCACCAACCTAACTACCACTCTTATCTAATAAGAAACCCTTGGCTACATCCCTAATGTATAATAGCATGTACTTGCTACCCAGCCACCTCATTCTACCTACCCTTATGTATCTTTCACCCAACCACTAGCATCCATATACTAGTATGTGGTAACCTCTCAGCCTTCTACCCATTATCAACATGTCTCCCAACCACCACCATAGTATGCATCTTACAAACTTTTGAGTGTTCAACCCCAAGTGGACCTATAAAATATGCTTATGGACAAGATGACTACCTTAGAGTCATCCATCTTGGGTGCTCACAATATCTTGTCATATGACCAAATTTTTAATGAGCCCATCTATCCATCTATACCTATTAAACCATATCCTCCCCGATGGGAACTTCCCAAGTTCTGTAATTTTAAAATTAAGGAGGATCCCCAACAACACCTTAGAGAATTTAGGAATGCTTGTTATCTCATCACCTATGATGATGTCCTTTTTCTCCACACTTTCCCCATGTCTCTAACCATCCTAGCCTTAGATTTGTATAGTGCCTTACCCAAGCATTCCATCTTCTCCTTTACCCAACTAGCCCAAACCTTCTTAGATAGTTTTTTGATCAATATCTCTAAGAAATTGTCTATCACTAACCTTTACTCTATCTGGAAGTTTAAGGATGAATTTTTGGCCAATCTTGTGGCTTGTTGGATGAGCCTAATTAATGAAATTTCCTTTTCCTTGCCTTAACTTGAACTCATAGAGATCTTTGCTCGGGCATGTGCTAATCATAGCTCCTCCATGCTACATGTCCAAATCTTTTGGACTTTTGCTGAAACTTTTACCATGGCACATAAGTTGGAGAATAGATCCATTGATGAAGGGAAGCTAAAACTGAAGAACAAGAACTCAACCTAAAAAAACAATGAAGCTTCTTCTTCTTAACTGAATAACTAGTCTAATACCAATACCAAGGGTAAAGTAACTACAAATGTAGTTGTCCTTATAGATGCTCCCCCTTCATCCATTAACGAACCAAATTCCTCTAATTCCTCAAATCAAAACCTGAGGAACCAAACTTGGAGCAACTTAGAAGAAATTCACTCTGCTTGGGGAATCCTATGATTCCATCTTGGAGAAGTTATTCTTCCTCCTATCAATCCACCTCAACAATTTGACTCTTCTCATCCCACACCTAGCTGGTATAATGAGAATGATTTATATGCCTTTCATTGAGTGATAAGACATGATGTCAGTAAGTAAAACACCTTCAAGATCCTTATCCAATCCCTCATTGATAAGTGTGAGCTTACATTGGAAAACCCCAATGCACAACTAAACCAAGCCCTTGATATATTCAGGAAACCCTTCTCAAACCATGCTCCTACTAAGAATGAGATCAACAATGTCCAGTGCTTTCATGATACCCATATAGTTAACATGGTTTTTGATGCACTCATTTCCAAACCACCTAGTGTCCAATCTTTTGATTATCCACCATCTATTAAGATAGTGGACTTATCTCCCCTTTATTTAGACACAAACACTTAGGAAATACCATCCTCTCCCCCTCCACTTATTGAGGTAATAGAATCCTTAACCACCCTTTCAAATGATATACTAGAAGAACCAACCATCACCACCTTACCCTTACCATTAACTACCAATCAACTCAATCTTCCCATGAAAATCATTCTCGAAGAGGAAATCTCCATGTCTAATCCTCCCATAGAGGAGCCACCAATCCAAATGTTATATCCTTTGATTGAGTAATAGGACAAGGTTACCATCCCTATGTATCCACCTAGAGGTTTATCTTTTAGATCCATTATCCAAGAAATAAAACCAACCTATAAATCATTCTCTTGATTAGTGTAGAAATTGGAATTTATCTCCAAACCTAACATAGACCGAATCACCTTTTGGTAGCAACTAAGATTCCCCTATATAACCAAACCTAAACCTCTAACCCTTTCTTTTGCAGACTAACCTCTCACCTCTATTAACCAATCTATTACCATATCTACCCAAAAAACCAAACCCTCTAACCAACCATCTAAAACCTCTACCAAACTAACCAACCCTAAACCACTTAAGCCAACTAATACCCAAGAAGCCAAACCCTCTCCTATCACCCCAACCAAATCTACCAAGAACCTTCATATCCTCCCTACACCAAGCCTTAGTCACCCATCTATGAAAATGGACTTAACCCCTTCAAAACTAATAACCAAATTCTAAACCAAAACAACCAAAGAGGTAAAATCACCCAAAGGCCCAAAACCCCAAATTTTATCTCCCTCAAACTTGCCTTCTATTTTGGGAACTCATCCCTCTACCTTGAGTAGGAATCCCATTATCTCTACCAAAACTCCATCACCTCTATTTGTTACACCTTCACATTTGCTTTTTGATGCACCTCTTTTTACTATACTAGTGATACATAAGATACCTACCTTGTGATCTTCTATCTCTAGCTGACCAACCTCCCTACCTAAACCTAAGCCATAAAACAAGTGTACCGCTTTACCTGAGGCACCTATCACCAAATTTTCTTCCAAACAACCTTCTACCTCAACACCTAAAGTAAAGACCGTTAAACCTTTACCACCTTTAGTCGATTCCTACTCAACCATTATCCATAAGTTATTATAGACTTCTTGTTTAGCCTTAACTCTTATCAGACCCTTTAACCTTATTGATTTTAAACCCACTTGATCAATGACCACCATATGTACTCTTACCATAGGACACTTGGCCATAATATAGAGAAATGCAAAGATCTTCAAACTCTTATCCATTGGATTTATGATGAAGATGATCTATTAATAGATGAACCTCCTATAGAACCCATACTAATCCAACCATTAACCATACCTACCCAACACTTACCTACTCCTTCACTCTCACCTAAGAGTGAAGATAAGTCTAACCACTTTACTACCTCAACCTCTCTTTCTATCCATACTATCAACATGGTCACTATATCATAAAAAAAAGATAAAGGGAAGGCTAAGGTGTCTATTCCTTAGACTTACCCTTCTTCAAACTCCCAACCAATCCACACCCAATTATCTCCATATTCAACTAGACCCAAGGTGTCTATTTTAGTTTTCCCCCAATCTAACCTTTTAGAATCCATCCAAAGAGTTATCCTCAAGCAACTTCATTAGACCCTGACAAAAATGACCTTGTATGAATTGATCTCTTCCTCTCCCCATCATCACCAAGCACTAATAGAGGCTTTGAAATCCATTGAGGTCCAACCCAATGACCTTCAACCTTTAGCCACCCTTGTTGGTGCCCTTCAAATTTCCAACCTTGTCACCTTAAAAGATTCAAAAATAATTTCCATCCACCCTGAGGATCAAAATACCCCACTCTTTATTACCACTTACATCAACCAAACCCATATCAAATGGGTCATGATTGATAGGGGAGATAGCATTAACATCATCTCTTCTCATTCCTACAACCAACTCAACTTACCAAACAATGTCATGTATGAATCCTTAGCCATCCTTCACTCCTTTAATGATACCATGGCCACTACCTTGAGATCTATCATCCTTCATATCTGTGTAGGACCTTAAACATTCCCTTGACTCTTTTATGTTATATAAGGTGAATTCAAATACAACATCTTGTTAGGACAACCATGGATTCACTCCATGGGATGCATTCCCTCTACCCTCTACCATTGCATCAAGTTTGAGAATCAGGGCTAGGTCATCACCATCCAAGTGAACCCAATAACTTTAACAACATGTAACGTGACCTATCACCCTAATTATGTCCTCATACCCCCATCTAGTACACCTTTAGTAGTTAAACCCCAACCATCAACCACCAAAGAGGATGTCATATCCCCTTATACTAATGAAGCACCAGCTAGATAATCTATCATTTATTCACAAATCTTCATAGAGGAACCCTTAGAATCTAAGTTTCAATGTCTCTCATTTAGGGAGTATCATCTTTTAGTTCTTGATGTTTTCCTTACTCCTCACAAGTATGGGAAACTCACCAACTAGCTAGAATATGACCCCAATGTTATAACTATTGTTTCCTTTAGACCTTTCAATTATTAGACCCATTTTATCTATGGGGGAATTGACAAACCCCTTGATGCTTCTATAACCTCTTCCTTGGCTCGACCATTTACCACTGATCTCTTACCTAGATAAACTAAGATTTGTTAAGAAATATCTTCATCGGTGTGACTGGAAAAGCTTTGGCCTTGAGTGATATGAGTATGGCCGACATGAATTGGTCACTATCAAAACCAAGAAGCCACATGAGAAGCATGAAATTATTTTCATCTTTCCTAATAAGAAGAAATCCAAACAACCCACTACTACCATTATTGAGGAGGATATCCCTTCCTCACCAAACTCTCCTCCACTTTCATGTGAGGATGATGACATCATACCACCTAACTTTTTTTTCATCAACATGATCAACCTCACACCCCTAACTTATGATAAATATTGGGAAATTGTAACCATCCCTTTGACTTATCTTGATATGATAAGAGAAGACTCTCCTACCATTAACATTGTTCATTGTCAGAATGATGATTATATTCTCACCTACCTTAGTTCCCCAAATTTTTCAATCCATAAATCCCTTCTTCTTGAGTCTTCAACCATGTTAAATAATTCCACAATGGATATCATCTTGGGTATTTTGGATAACCCTTTCATTGTCAAAATCATCTAATTATTAAATACCAAGTAACTTTGGGACTTCCCATCTTTCCTCCAAGACTATAGCATAGACTTTTCTTGGACTTATAGTGATATGCCTAGAATTTACCCCATCATTGCTAACTATAACATATTCACTCACCATGATGCCAAACTTTTCAAAAAAAGCTTTGATGCATGCATCTCCACATAGCCCTTCTTATCAAAGAAGAAATTTAGTGTCTCCTATATATGAAATTTATTTAACCTATTGACTAACCCTAATGGGTCTTGAATTTAATGCCTATCACCAAATCCATAGGGGGACTACAAATTTGTGTGGAATTTTATGAACTCAACCTTACCTACCCAAAAGATGACTTTCCTCTACCTAGTATTAACCATCTTGTTGATATTATAGCTAGACACGAGATGTTATCTCTCATGGATGGATTATTGAGATATAATTAGATATTAATTGATCCTGAAGATCAACACAAAACCACCTTTACCACCTCTTGGGGGACCTTCTACTATAGAGTCATGCCTTTTGGGTTAAAGAATGTTGGTGCAAGTGACTAACATGCCATGACCTATACATTCCATGATATTATACATAATATTATAGAGGATTATGTGGATGAAATTCTCATAAAATAAAAGATCCAAAAAGATCACTTGGTTGTCCTTAAAATCATCTTCAAACAACTTATCCACTATCATGTTCACCTAAACCCCAAAAAGTGTATTTTTGGGGTCTTGTTAGGAAATATTCTAGATTTTATTTTCTCCATTCATGGAATAGAAGTTTATCCTACCTAATTCAAATCAATACTAGACATTTTCCCTCCTACCAACCTTAAGCAACTTTGAATCTTGTAAGGGAAGCTTCAATTTATTCATTATTTCATTTCCCAACTTTTGGACTAGTGCCAACCTTTCCACCACCTTCTAAATAAGGACATCTCTTTCAAGTGGAATAGAAATAAACAAAAGGAATTTGATTCACTCAAAAAGTAACTTTTATCTCCACCTATCCTTACCCATCCCAAAGATAACCAGCCTTTCTACCTTTATATTTCTACCACTGACCATTCCCTAGGGGCAATGTTGGCTCACTAAGATGAGAAACATAGAGAACAAGTCATGTACTATATTAGTCACACACTGGTAGAGTATGAGAATTTATACACTCATACTAAGAAACTCTACTTATCTTTAGTCTTTGTGGCCACCAAGCTTCACCACTACCTTCTTAATCACAAAACCTACATCACTACCAAGACTGACCCACTTAAGTACATGCACTCCAAGCCATATCAAAATCAACATATGGCCAAGTGGCTCATGCTCTTAGTAGAGTTTGACATTGATTTAATCTATTAAAATTAAATTAATGGAAAATTCATTGTTGACCAATTGGTTGAGGCACCATTAGTAGATAAATAACCTCCTCCTCTTGAGTTACCCAATGAATCTATTATGACCCTATCTCAATTGAATTTCACCTATCCAATCACCATGTTCTTTGATAGATCAAAATGTTAATGTGGTGGGGGATAAGGTATCACTTATCCCCTTTGATGGTGAACTACTACCTTTGTCCTTCAATATTGATTTTAAATATACTAACAACATGGTTTATTATGAAGCCCTAGTGATAGGCCTTCAAACTGGCTTAGCCCGGGGAGTCAAAACAATCAATATCTTTGGTGACTCCCAAATTATGGTCAATTAAAATAATATATCTTAAAAATTTAAGAATGATGTTATATAGTAGTAAAAATAACTAGTTAAAAAAATATTAACATCATTGTCGGGCAGGGTAAGACCGACGTCGGTCAGTAGGACCGACGTCGGCAGAATGTAAGACCGATATCGGTCAGGAGGACCGACGTCGGCAGCAGGGACATCGACGTCAGTAGGGTCGATAGTTAGGGACAGACGCATGGAAACTGATGTCAGTCAGATGCAGACTGTGGGGTGGCTGAGGTCAGTCACTGTATCAGATTTTGGGTGGATAACACGCTGTCAAGGAGTCTCAAACACCCATACAGAGGACTGAAGACATAAGTAGGCCCTCAAATTCATTGTTCCTCTTCTTTATACTCATTGCTAATTATAGAGCAGGAAGGATCCAGGAAATAGGTGAGAGCATGGTAGGGATATGATGTAGAACCAAACGGGAGTTTTGGTAAGGTTGCCAGCAGGTATGAAAGCACAGAGACAAAGGGATTCCTTAGTTGAAGAATAGAGTGAATAGACACGTGAGACGGAAGACCAGGCATATGGTCTTGAGGAGCTGCAGGACAGTGGTATAGGTTTTGGCAGGTGGAAGATGAAGCATGGCTTCAGTCAATGTCAGGGTAACTACTGTGGTTTGTCTTACCAGGTGGATGATGAGTCGCGACATCATTCTATTGCTGTATGTGGATGGTATGTTTTGCTAGCAGGATTGTACATACAGGGTTTTGCTGAGCTAAGGGTAAGGTTAGTTCAGTGGCATGTCATGAAGAGTTTGGAGTAGCGGAATTCTTTGACATGGGAGACATGGAGATCATAGGTTGATTTTGTCTCCAGTGGGAGCTGATGTGAATCAGGTGTTGGCGAGGTTCAAGATGCAGAGCCAGAGCACACTAAGGGCTGGATAGGTACAGTGTCTAAAATCACATGAGGTCTAGTATAGACCTGAGTATTCCCATGTAGTGGGAGCTTTCAGAGAGTTAGGAGCCAATTCGAGGAAGTGGATTCTCAGGTATTTGAGAGGGACCAGAAGTAGGGATTCATGCTATGTAGGGTCAGGACTTCACTACATGGGTTTTTAGGTTCGGATGTGGCAGGGTACTCGGACGATAGGAGGTACACCATGGGATGTGTGGTGGATTGTCTTCAGGATTGAGCTTGAAGAGGGATACAAACTAGGAAATAGATTAGATGGGGTACAGGTACAGGTATAGTGCATCTGTTTATCTCCAAGTGGGAGATTGTTAGGTTGTGGAGCTAAAAGCTTCACTAATGTAGACATGGAGGAGGTTGTAGATGAGTTACAAAGTGTCATAGAGACTGGTGTTGGTCTGGCCAACTGACGTTGGTAGGATTAGACAAGAATGCAACTAACGTCGGTCAGAGATCGACCGGCATCGGTGACCCCCAGGCGGATAGGGACCGATGTCGGTCGCCTGTGGCAGTTTGAGAGTGACCTGTAACCAAACACAAAACCTGCTTCCTACAACCTTAGCTCTGATACCACTTTTTAGTGGTATCAAGCTATGAGCCAACAACCTTGCTCTGATACCACTTGATAGGATCGAAACTCCCCAAAGCTCTGACACAACTTGTCAGATTTAAGAGCACACATGATTACCATTGTATAATAAATTAAACATGCAAAATAACTAGAAGAACAAATAACCATCAATGAGAAAACACACATAATATGAGAGGCAACACACAATTGTATTCAACTCATTACAAAGGAAATTACAATAAAGAGATCACACTCTTCTTCCACCTCTGTGAGGCTTCCTCCTCAAGGGCTCCAAGTAATCTTCCCACCTGAGTAATCTTCTCTCATAGGTCACAACACACAGCTAACACAAGATATTTTTCACCTCATTGCACATCTGTACAATCGAGTACACAACTGTACTCCAAGTAGATCTCTCCATGATCCTGCTGATGTATTGTTGTCACCTTGGATCTAGCTCCCCCGCTGATCTCCTTTCTAACCCTCACATTCACACATCCCTACATATCAAACCTGATCTTACTTATACATACATGGAGAATCCTACTTGATTCCACCATGGGAAGAACTCTCCAAGCTTCACATAGCTCTTCTCCAAATTCTCCACTTAACAATACAGCCCATGAGTCTATTATATAGATCTCATGCATACACTGATTAGACTTGCAGCTCAAGACTTTGAACAAGCCTTTAACATGCAAACTCCACATTCACTTAACTGACTATTTGTCAATAGCAGTTTAGACTGCCACAGGTGACCGACGTCGGTCCCTATCCGCCTAGGGGTCGCTGACGCTGGCTGATCTCTAACCGACGTCAGTTGCATTCTTGTCTAATCCTGCTGACGTCAGTTGGCCAGACCAATGCCAGTCTCTGTGACACTCCACAACTCATCTATAACCTCCTCCATGTCTGCATTAGTGAAGCTTTTAGCTCCATAACCTAACAATCTCCCACTTGGAGATAAAGAGCTACACTGTACCTGTACTTGTACCCCATCTAATCTGTTTCCTGGTTTGTATCCCTCTTCAAGCTCAATCCTGAAGATAACCCACCACACATCCCATGGTGTACCTCCTATAATTCAAGTACCCTGCCACATCTGAACCTACAAACCCATGTAGTGAAGTCCTGACCCTGCATAGCATGAATCCCTACTGCTGGTCCCTCTCAAATACCTGAGAATCCACTTCCCCGAATTGGCTCCTAACTCTCTGACAGCTCGCACTACATGGGAATACTCAGGTCTATACCAGACCTCATGTGATTTTAGACACTGTACCTATCTAGCCCTTAGTGTGCTCTGGCTCTGCATCCTAAACCTCACCGACACCTGATTCACATCAGCTCCCACTGGAGACAAAATCAACCTATGATATCCATGTCTCCCATGTCAAAGAATTCCACTGCTCCAAACTCCTCATGACATGCCACTGAACTAACCTTACCCTTAGCTCAGAAAAACCTTGTATGTACAATCCTGCTAGCAAAACATACCATCCACATATAGCAATAGAATGATGTCGTGACTCATCATCCACCTAGTAAGACAAATCACAGTAGTTACCCTGACATTGACTGAAGCCATGCTTCATCCTCCACCTGTCAAAACCTATACCACTATCCTACAGCTCCTCAAGACCACATGCCTGGTCTTCCATCTCACTTGTCCGTTCACTCTATTCTTCAACTAAGGAATCCATTCGTCTCTATGATTTCATACCTGCTGGCAACCTTACCAAAACTCCCGTTTGGTTCTGCATCATATCCCTGCCATGCTCTCACCTGTTTCCTGGATCCTTCCTACTCTACAATTAGCAATGAGTATAAAGAAGAGGAACAACAAATTTGAGGGCCTACTTATGTCTTCAGTCCTCCGTATGGGTGTTTGAGACTCCTTGACAGCGTGTTGTCCACCCAAAATCCGTTACAGTGACTGACCTCGGCCACCCCACAGTCTGCATCCAATCGACGTCGGTTTCCATGCGTCTATCCCTAACTACCAACCCTACCGACGTCGGTGTCCCTACTTCTGATGTCGGTCCTCCTGACCGACATTGGTCTTACATTCTACCGACGTCAGTCCTACTGACCGACGTCAGTCTTACCCTGCCCGACATCACCAGCTTCGGTCTGCACATGACCGACATCGGCACCTGTCTGTTTGATGCCAGTTCCTCTTGACTGACATTGGTATCTGTGTTTACCTGTGAGTGATGAATTTTTACCCACAAGCTCCTTTGAATCAATGCCCATGTCCAAACTGCCCTGCTCAGAAGTATCCAGCACCATCCACTGGTCTCTATCTGCCATCTCCTCCAAGAACACCAAGGCTTTCCAGTTCTTAAGCCTGTCAAATATATCTGTCTTCTGCTTAAGAACATGCATCTCCTTCCTGCTCATGTGACCAAGCCTACGAAGCCACATCTCTGCAACAAAAGAAGAATCAGTAATATAAACAAGTAGATAAAGAGTACCTATTTTCTTACCACTAGCTAATTCAAGTGCATCCACTGTGAGAGTTCTTGTGCATCTCTCATCACCCAATCTTTCTAAAGAAATTAGCCATATCTCCAAACCTGGGACCTGCATGACCTTCATCAACACCTATGTGTTGGCTGCCTACAATTTCAGCTTCACTTCCCCTTTGCCAATTCTTTGGCAAGGCTCACCAGCTCCTCTACCTGGGGCTGCATGGAAAGAGGCAACCAAATCTTTTATCCAAGATTCAACTTTATCCAAGAAACCTCCCAGAGCATCCTGTGCAACAACACCTGCTACATCTACATCTTCAGTTCCTTCATGTTGATCTGTTACCAACCAACAATAATCTTTTACCTGCTCTTTCTTTCCATGGGACCATAAGTGACCATCTGTGCTTTTCAACTCCTCCATTCTTAGCTTACTTTCATCTACCATTGCTCTACTCCCACTCAATTAGAAACTCCTGAGAGTGACCTGTAACCAAACACAAAACCTGCTTCCTGCAACCTTAGCTCTGATACCACTTGTCAGTGGTATCAAGATATGAGCCAACAACCTTGCTCTGATACCACTTGATAGGATCGAAACTCCCCAAAGCTCTGACACAACTTGTCAAATTTAAGAGCACACATGATTACCATTGTATAAGTAATTAAACATGTAGAATAACCAGAAGAACAAATAACCATCAATGAGAAAACACACAGAATATGAGAGGCAACACACAATTGTATTCAACTCATTACAAAGGAAATTACAATAAAGAGATCACACTCTTCTTCCACCTCTATGAGGCTTCCTCCTCAAGGGCTCCAAGTAATCTTCCCACCTGAGTAATCTTCTCTCATAGGTCACAACACACAGCTAACACAAGCTATTTTTCACCTCATTGCACATCTGTACAATCGAGTACACAACCGTACTCCAAGTAGATCTCTCCATGATCCTGCTGATGTATTGCTGTCACCTTGGATCTAGCTCCCTCGTTGATCTCCTTTTTGACCCTCGCATTCACACATCCCTGCATATCAAACCTGATCTTACTTATACATACATGGGGAATCCTACTTGATTCCACCATGGGAAGAACTCTCCAAGCTTCACATAGCTCTTCTCTAAATTCTCCACTTAACAATATAGCCCATGAGTCTATTATATAGATCTCATGCATACACTGATTAGACTTGCGGCTCAAGACTTTGAACAAGCCTTTAACATGCAAAATCTGTGTTCACTTAACTGACTATTCGTCAATAGTAGTTCAGACCGCCACAGGCGACCGATGTCGGTCCCTGTCCGCCTGGGGGTCACCGACGCCGGCCGATCTCTGACCGACTTCAGTTGTATTCTTGTCTAATCCTACTGACGTCAGTTGGCCAGACCAACGCCAGTCTCTGTGACACTCCGCAACTCATCTGCAACCTCCTCCATGTCTACATTAGTGAAGCTTTTAGCTCCACAACCTAACAATCATTTGAACACTACCATATCTCATCAACCTCACGATCTACCAACAAATTCACTAACACCATGGCCTCTGTTGCCTCTCAGATACCATATATACCCTAATATTATAAGATATCTATCATTATTCATATGATTACCCAGCCATATTATGTCAAACTAGATTATCCTAGCATTTTCAATGTGGAGGAAACCCAACTTGACCTTTGGTATCAACAAACCTTTGACTACCCTAACCTTGGCATAATTCTTTCTGGCCTCTCTAGGAATGATAATAAGAAATTAATTCCTTCTAGCACCTCTAGGAATGTTCTGATAGAATTTATTTAAGGTACCTCAAACTATACCATTATGGTAGGAATTTTTTTATAAATGTGGCTTTGATGGTCTCCTCTTCCATTGCTTACACAGTCATGAAACCTCTCATGCTATCAAGGAAATGGATGATAGTATGTGTGGGGGTCACTTTAGTGTCCTTACTATATCTAAGTTCATCCTCCATCTTAGTTATTACTATCCTACCCTTAACCAATATTGTTGTGATTATGTGAAAAATTGTGTTAAGTGTCAATGACACACTAATTTGCATCATGCACCTAGTCATATCTTTCAAGTTTCCACCAATTTTTGACCCTTATTACAATGGGTCCTAGATATTATTGGTGAAATCAACCCTCATGCCTCATCTATAAAACCACTTTATTATCATTGTGATCGAGTACTTTACCAAGTGGGTAGAGGTTATTCCTCTAGTCTCGACCAAAGCGAAGAAGATTGTCAACTTTATTAACCATCATATCATCTATTGCTTTAGTTTTCCTCATAAGATTATCACCAATAATGGTAAATCCTTTAAGAACAAGAAATTTTAGGGTGTATGTGATGCATTTGGCATTAGTCTAAGTTTATCCTTACCCTATCACCCTCAAGTTAATGGACAGGTCGAGGCCTCTAACAAAACTCTTAATAACATGCTAACTAAAATAGTTAATGAATCTAGTTAGGATTAGTATTTGCACATCCCCTTCACTTTATGGGTTTATCAAACTAGCATTATAACCCATATGGGTCCTACACCTTTCTCCCTTGTCTTTGTAATGGAGGATGTCTTACCTCTTGACATCCAAATTCCCTCTCTTTGTATATCTTTATAAGATCTTATTTCTGAGGATGATTATTGTCAACACAATTTAACCCATCTTGAGCTACTTGATGAGCATCATTTATCAGCCCTTACCCATCTCCATGTCTATCAAGAGCATATCAAGTGTGTTATAAAAAACCCCTTAAATTATGAAAATTCAATATCATAAAACTCATCCTAAAAGAAAATAATCATATCACTAATATGGATAAAAGTAAGCGGGGTAAGTTTGATTTCAATTGGCTTAGACCTTATATCATAACCCAAAAGTATGGGTCAAGAGCTTATTAGTTATCTTCTCTTCAAGTCCAACCAAAATCTAAGTCCCTCAATGGTTTACATATATTCCTATTCTTTTGTTAAGAAGGATCAAGTCTACCTTTTGTGTAACTTAAGATCATTCCTTATTATCTACCTACATTCATCTCCTTATTTTTGTGATAACTATTAAAACTAAATCATGTGATTAGCTGTGACTAGCATAACCTTATCTTAAATAATGGGTATCATGGCTCTACCCATGGCATAGTTCTCATGGTACTTTCCATCCTTTTTCAAGATGGATCCCCATGATCGCTATCACCTAAATATTTTCACACATAGTCCACCTTATTGTGCTTATAGCTTTGCCTTCATAAAGCTGAACCACTAAGTCATCCTAAAAAATTCGATGTCAAGTAGAATCAAATCAAAATAACAAAATTACTATCACTAGTAATCATGGGTCATTCCTAGCATTCACAAATTTATTCCTTGAAGGACATCTATTGGAAAGTTATTTAAAATTTCCAAATATAAGGTAGACTATTCCCTTGAAGGATAGCTATCATTAAAATCAAACAAAACACATAAACTTAGACCATTCTCTAAAGGATGGTTAATTAAAGCATTTATCATAAACACAATAATTTTTTGGAAGCTTCCCACATTGATCAACTTCCCATATACAACAAAAGACCCATTATCAAAATCAAAACAAAAATAAACAAATCTTGTAAGCCATAATCAGTTCTCAAAAAACATAATATGATAGAAGCCACATTTGGATTTCACAAGTAGACTTGCTGCATTGATCAATCTATATAATTTTAGCATAGACTTGTTTATAAATGACTCTTTGGGAACTTATAGAAGATGCATTCTGGTCTCACAATAGGGTTCCATTTTCACCTATATCCCATTTACACTATATGTAAGGGATTCTTGAGCTTAATTAACATCATGTGGTTAAAGACACCTTTTAACTCATTAATCACTACTCATACGAAGCATTTGAAGGGCTCATGTTCATTAAGCTGATCCCACTTCTAATCTATTTTTAGTCCTTGTCAAAGAATAAGCATCATGTCATATTCTTATCCTACTATGCTTAGTTGATATCTTCATTAAACAAATTATCTCTTGATTATATTATTTTCTTTACCATCTCATGTTTTTAGTTTCCTCACCTCGTATGCTTTACCTTAAACAAGATAACAATAACCATAATCATAACTACCTACATAACCATAAGCATACTAACATCCAACACAACATAAAAACTAACACAACAAACTATGAAATATTTTATATAGGGTGAAAGGGATTGCACATCGCATATAAAGCCAGTGGATTACACATACCTCACCTAAGGTGTATACATACCTTTTTTTCCTACTTAGGCATTACACTGATTATTTGATGACTCTGGATTTATGTCGAGCCATCCTCCTTGTTTATTGCTTGATAATCTAACCTTGAAAACATTACACATGTTGATAACCATTGGAGGGAGTATTTTTTTCCCCTCTTCCACATTGGTCCCCATAAGATGGGAATCACATCCCACTCTAGGTCTTTTGCCCTGCTCAACCATCACAACCATTTCCTCCCTCTGCTCCAGTTATTATACTTGCATGGGTAATGCATGTTGTTGCCTCAATGTGAATCCCATCAAATAGTGAATATTCCATCCATGAACTAGCTGAGGGTGATGTTATCCAGCCTTGCATCTTGTGAAGTAAAATTCTCACCTTCACTACTAATATTGTGCTTAGAATTTAGGCTCAAGCTCAAGCTATGGGTGCCTTTCCATTTTCCATAAGTTCAATAGTTCTTCTAGCACTACCATTACATGTTGTAGTATATTAAAGATACAAAAATTCACCACATAGATTATTTTAGTTCATGTAGGTTATTGATCATCTCCACCTTTGTTCCTATTGTTCTCATTATTTGCCATCTTTGACCTTTTGTAATTTTCTACATTGTCAACAACCTAAAAAATCAAATGAATTCACATTGAGAACTTGTTCTTAACATGATTATTTAAGTAGAATACTTTACTATTATTCCTCACTGACATGATTATCCGTTATACCAACTAACTGGGTCCTTTGATGTAATTGATTCCATTATTTAGTCTTACCACTTGAAATGGTCATGTCTACTTACCTTTTTGTGTGGACCAGGTAGCCCTCAATCCAACTTGTCATCTTGATAAAGTTATTATGCACCATCATGATTTCCTTTTGTCACCCATAATTGATGTCCTTATCATATAATCCACATCTGATGTCTTTGCTTGTTTCACATCTTGTGGTCTTCTTAGGCCTGGTGGTATTTTGAGTCATTATCACCTTTGCCCCATCTTATTCAACTATATGCGTAATATGTTTGGTCATGCAACTTCTTGATAGTAAGGCCCATCTAGTGAAGCCAACATGTCATTTGTTATGAGGTACTAGGACATAAGATATAGACATGGACACCTTTTTTGCAACCTAACTATACAGCTCTTGAGTTAGGCACAGTCCATCCTCTATCACTCACCATGCTATTGATTTTTTACCACATATAATCTATAAAACCTTCCAAGAAAATATTTTTAGTTCATCACTCTACTATTACCCATAAAAATTGGCTCATAGTGATGATGAATTTTTTTCAAAGAGACTAGATTATGATAGACACCCATCTTCTAAAACTCATCTTTTAGTGATAGATGTTATCTCTATGCTTATACCCTCACATATTTTTATAAGGTGCATCCTCCTCATAAAGGCACCTATTCTTTGGACTAGCTCCATTGAAGGACATTTGTGGTGATTAACATTAGTTTAACTTATTATTTGTCCTACTTTTCCCATCTATGTTTTCTCATCCTAATGAGTGTGGGATCATTATGGTGAATGTTTACCAATCTCTGGTTACTTTTCTTACCATTATGCAAGCGCCTTTTCCATATGCTATCACAATTTTTTGAGAAATCTAGGCCAAACACCCTCACCATCACCTTCATCAAAACCCAAAGTCTCCATTTTAGGAGCCTTCTCCATCAACCCCACCTAAAACATGTGATACATCAAATTGGGGTAACCTATTTAAACACCACTAACCAACCCTTGGAAAAATACATTTTTCCTAAATTTTTGTTGGCTATTACATCCATATAACTATGTAGGTAGTGTCCACTTGACTAGTGCATATGGATACAGGTTGGCCACCCCTACCTAAACCCTTGCATAACACCCTCTCCAACCAACGAACCATTTGCCCACATTTGATTTGATGTTGGCCATTTTTGACCTAAATTATTCACATATTTTAAGATGACCTTACCTTGGTCCTTTTGAAATGAACCAAATTTTCCCTATTGACCATTTGAATTTGACCAACCAGACCATTTGTGTTTTTTAAGGGAACACTTCCTAGCTCAAATATCTATGATCACATTGACCTTGTCTAAGAGATTAACATGTGTACCTAGCTACACTTATGGTCATGTGGTACATTGGTCACTTATCCCTTAGAATTGATCCTTATTTTTTTACCAACATTGTCAACTTTAGTCTATGTGTGATCTTGGCTATCACACTTAGTCACATTTTGTGTGTATGTTTGCATTTTAAATGCCCACCCTTTTTTATCACCCACCTAGTGACTCACCACCAATCACTTATGAAACATGCACTCAATTTTACTTTCCCTCATCAACTCCCAATTTGATGGGGAACACCTCCCCCCCATACTCAAGGCAACCTGACCTTCAACCAACAATTCATTTTTGTTTTGCATCTTGTTAATTTAAAGCTTCATATTAAAAAGGGGAAAAATGTAGACACTTAAAAACTACACATAGATAGTTCTATATGTTTTAATGACTTGAGGCCCCCTAGGGACCACCTAAACCTAAGTAACCTTTAACCCAACCCCTTTTAACCTAACCAAGTCACTATTCACCTATCACTATTCAAAAAGTTTTATTCTAAAACATTATTCATTATCACTATTCATGATGGCATGGAAGGTCACTATACATGGTGATATAGAAGGTGACATGGAAGGTGACTCAATAGTGACATAAAAATGACATGGTAGTAGTGGCATGGCTTAGAAGTGAGGTGGCTTGATGTGGGACATCGTACACCACTTGGGACCCTTGTCAAAAGTTCTTAATGACCTCATTAACCACTACAAGGGCCCCTTTTGGAAGTATGGTGAAATTTCCCTTATGGGGCCATCATCTAATAAGAAAATTTGTCCTCATACATGAAATTGGTGACAAAGTGGAGTTCTCACTTGTTGGGTGCTTTGGAAAGGATAAAATGGAGTGGTGGAAAGTCTTTCAGACCCATATGGGTTCATGGGCATGATTTCTTGACCTCTTAATCCTCTACCATATACATCTACCATCTATCATCTTAACCTCTTGACCCTATACCATCTACCAACCACAACTAAAACCCTATTTTATTGGCTCCTATCACAATATAAACCATAAATACCAACCTTTACTTGACCCACTTTTGTTATATGTAGTAATTCCCTTTTTAAACATCTATATTTCTTGTATTTAATTTTAGTTACTTTATATTATTTTATTTAAGTACCTTATTTTTTTATTTATTAACTTAATTATTTAAAATGTGTGGATTGATAGCCCCTAAGGAAGCTCTCACTTTCAAGATCTAGCTATCTCTAGGAAATCCACCCAATTATTTGTCTATCAAACAAGTTTACTTTAGTGCTTTCTTATATGTAGGTCATCCTCCCAAGTTAAAGATGATCTCTTCACAATATTCTGATTTCAATGAGTACACAATCAAATAGGTTTTTCAAAGAACCTTATACTTAGTTTTTTATCTTCATTCCAAATTAAGAAAAGTAAGAAATCGATAGAAATAATAGTTTCAAATGATCATATCCAAATTTATATGTCTCATTTCTTCATTAGTTTAGTCTCAATTTATATGTACTTTAAAATTCAATACATGTGTACCAATTCCATCCATATTTTAGTTTCACATAGTCAAATCTTAGATAGTAAAAAACTAAATTTTCTAATTTGTTCATAGCAAGCCTTCTTTCATTAATTCACACTTTATCTATTTTAGTATTTCACTAAATATCTTCTTGTTGCAAGTCAATTTAAAAAAAATAATTTTATTTCATTATATTCATTTGAATTGGGGTTAATTATCACATTAATTCAAAATTTTGATAAAACATATTGGTGAACCCACTTTTTTTTTCAAACATTACTTCTAAAACCATTTCTTAGATTTTAGATAAATTCCTGAACATACGACACTACAAGAATTTTATTTTAAATTTGGATCTAAATATGAGACTAAAATAACTTAATTTTAACCTTATATCCAATCTCTAACACTAATATCATTTTATTTTGACATTGGATCCATTATCTGACACTAAAAGCACTATGTTTTGACCTTGGATTTCATAATAATTTACTGATTTCCATACACATAGATTTTACTTTTATTTCTAGCATTTCATTTCCTATTTTTTTTACAGCATCTTTTCCTTTTTGTTATTTTATGCCATTTAAAAAACCTACATTCCTTATTCTACTAATGTGTATTGCTAGGTTAATTGGGACCCATATCAAACACGTACAAATATTTTTTACCCCTATTAAAATGGGTTCCTCTAATGCAAATAATGAATCCATTTATTGTGATGAAAACATTTCTCAATAATATTTTTAATATGATAATGAATTTTAACAAGCTAATAAATATGGCCATAATGCATGATAAACTCATGAAGGCTCAGATATGGTTCATCATGATTAAAAAATGGAGTGGAGCATGTACAAGTTTGGCATTTATCTATATTTTAAGGACTACATAAATTTACAGAAGATATACCTAGATTAATTGAATTCATTTTATCTTATAAAAGTGATAATTTTTTTAAAAAAGAAATAGTTTAAAATCATAAGAACCACTCTTTTGCATTGTTAACCCTACCATAAGTGTTGCTAATTCCACTATCAATACTATAACTACATTTATACCTTTATATTTGGGGTCAAATCAAGGCTTATATTAGATACCTATGCTCATTACTAACCAAATGAATCATATAAGACCTTCTATAGCTATGCACACTACATCACATACCTTGACTAAGACACAATCCCTTTAGTAAAATATTTCACTTTTGCATTCAAAGGTGTTGTAAGAGGAAGGTATACCAAAATATATTCAACCATTGGATTCCTACGCCTTGATTCATAATCTAATGACACCTAAAATTACATCATATCCTTAACATACATGAATTTTAGCTCCTAAAATATCAGTATATGAAGACAAAGGAGATAAAAAACATCTTAGATAAATAGTTTTCTTCTGCAATCAATTACATAATAAATTTATTTTCTAACATTTCAATAAAGTTGAAATATGCCAAGGTCACCATAGTACCAAGACACAATCTGAAGGTAATAAATATTTCCTACCATATGTTTAAGGTGCATTAGAGAAATTATAAATAATTCTTAGAATAAATGGCATCAAAACTTACTTCAAACTCATCAAAACCATTAGGTGGACCCTAATAAGTGCAAATGATCCATGAGAACCTAGGTTTAACAAAGGGATTTATAAGATACAATGCTCATTTGGTATTCCCTATAACAATGAGAATGTTATATAATTTCAAACAAGGATCAAAGAACATGATCAAGATCTACATAGAATAAATATTAAGAGATCAAATTTGGTAGAGTATGAATAAAAAATAATACATTCCATGCATTTGGATGATGTAAACATATTAGCCTTGGAAGGTCATTGGAAAGATAGAAAGATTAGATAAGTGATTAAAATTGAAGTGAGGCTTCATAACCATAATTGAGATGGTGGATTCAAATTGATTTATTTTTTTAAACCTCTTATCCATAAGATCACCCCTTCCTAAGTCATGGCGTTAACCATTTCCTTATTATTATTATTATTATTATTATTATTATTATTATTATTATTATTATTATTATTATTATTATTATTATTATTATTATTATTATTAATGTTGTTGTTATTATTATTATTATTATTATTATTATTATTATTATTATTATTATTATTATTATTATTATTATTATTATTATTATTATTATTATTATTATTATTATTACTATTACTATTACTACTACTACTACTACTACTACTACTACTACTGTTGCTGCTGCTGCTGCTGCTGCTGCTGCTACTACTATTACTATTATAGATAAGGTAAAATGTGGGTTTTAAGGACTACTACTACTACTACTACTACTATAGATAAGGTAAAAAGTGGGTTTTAAGGACCCAAAATCAAAATTAGAATCTAAAAAAGTAAACCAAAAACATACTCTAGGGATAACATGGATAAAAATACCCTAGGGATCCACCAAAAAGCAAACTAGGACTAGCCTAGAGGTAGCAATGACACATAGAAAAATTATAAAATTAACTAAACAAGCAAAAGGTTAAGAAAACTAGACTAAACCAAAAAATATAAAGGCCACAAGAGGGTTGAACATTATTAACTTTTTTATATGCCCCTATCTTGATCTTTCCCATAGTTATTTTGCATGGGCCTTTCATTATTTTAGGTCCCTTTTAGGCTTTAGGTAGCATCTGACTTTTCTCCTTAGTAGCTTTCACGTTGGAACAAACCATGTCATTCTTGATCCTCATGGGTTCTTTTTGCATAGAGAGATCCTCATGGTCCTATTTGTATAAATCTTCCATCTCAATATTTAATGAAGAGCTAGGATTCTTAAAAAAACACCTCTCTCTTTACCCCCAAGGGAGCCCAAAATGACTTACTTATCCAATTTGATTTCTTTCTTCATCCTTTTCAACTCTCTCACCTAACTCATCAATCTCATATAGATAACCTTCAATATTTTATTCACCAAGTTCCTAGAGGCCTCCTTATTATATTCCATCTTTGGATCCTTCAAAGAAACTTCCTTGATCTCTTCTTCATCCCCCATGAACATAGGACAAGAAGGTTTTTCATGTGTGTACTTTCTAGCTCAAGCTCCTAGCCACACCACTTGTCCTCACCCAAAAAATTATCATGTTTTTTCCCTTTTTTATCCTTCCCTTCCTTGATTTTTAGAGTCTTGGACAAAGTATACTTGGATTCCTTGAAATCATCCTCCATAATAACCATCTCCTCAATAGGTCCAACACTATCTGAGTCTTTAGAGTTTTCTTTGATTATAAACTCAACACATTTTTCCATAAGAAGGGCCTCTCTTACTAGTAAAAATATGAGAAACTAATGATTGATAATGAAAAAATTTTCATTTATAAAAGCCACTACCATAGTCTCTAAGTACCTCAGTAGATAAAAAGGTAAGCTCATCTCATACCTGTTTTTCAATTCATTCACTATAATAAAATGGTATGAGTGCACTAGGAGTCTCTTAAGCTTGAAGGTCAAATACCTCATCAATTTCAAGAAAATATTGGGCCATTTGAAAGGTATATTCTCCCTTAGGAACTCTTTTTTACTTTCATGGATTCTTCCTCAGGCTTATAAAAAGTTTTGACCAACTCAAATTTCCTCCTTTTATCTTTAAACACCTTGAAACCCTTGTAATCCAGCCAGTGGCCTGTTTATATTCTTTCCTCTGACACATTAATTAAAATCCACACCTTATCATAACTCTATTTCCATGCATGGGAAAATTCTATAGATAGGATGTAGTTATGGCCCATAATGTGATCCATAAAAGGATTAAGTCCACATTTGATTAGGATGTTAAACAATAAAATTATTTTTAACATCATTACAAAAGACTAGTTAAACATGATTAAGATCACCAACCATTTTTTAAAATCTACTAATAAAATTCATTCCATTCTCAAAGTTTGAATAAATCGATAAGGGAAATGGGAGGATAACTAATTCACATGCTTGGAATTATTATCCTTTTTCCTCCTTAAATAATTATCCTTCCTACCACATAACACAATGATTGACCTTGGCCATGAAAAGGTACACATTCTTATTATGACTTGAACCTTGCACCTACAAAATTTTAATAATTGGTTCAATGATACAATGGGATCATCCCCCAAGGTGTGGGGCTCTTGAGATCCCTCAAATGAACCTATAAATAAGGCCATCATCTTTTTAATCTAAATGTATCTAAAAATTATTGAAAATCAAACCTAAAAGAGTAGAAAGTAAATAAAATTATAATCCTAAGTCTAAAACTATTGAGGGGAAATGGAAAAGGAATTTTAAAATGGAAATGGTGATGCACTAAGACTAGAAATAGAATTTCTACATGTTTTGAATAACACACTACAACTGTAGAAAATGAGAAAACATTAGAAAATATCCAACATAGACACTACACTTTCATAAGTAATTTGTATGAATGTGTAATACACTTGTAAATAACTAAGAGGAATGCCAAATGGTCAACATAAAATGTCTATATAGACATAGGTGTGCATAACATATGACTTGTATTAAAGATCTAAGTTTTGTACAAAGGTGAAAAGGAATGAATAGTAATGATAGGGGTAATAATTACCCTTATGAAAATATCAAAAAACTAAATAAATACATATATAATTCAATAATCATGAAGAAAGTAAAACTCAATTCTCATTAGTTACAAGGCCCAAATGATAAAGGGCCATTGATGGTCAATTTTTTGTAACATTACTATTCCTAGAAAAGTTGACCCTTTTACAAAATAAAACCTTAGTTTTTATAGTCTATGGGAAGCCCATGGTTCATTGATTAAAATCATGAATATTATCAGAATGAGATCTAGGAATAATGATCCAAATGAATGCACTGATTCAATATGTAATGTGAGATGTGTATTGTTTAAGACAATACAAAGTAAATAATCTAGCTACAAGAATGAGCCAAAGAAAAAAAGCACATGGATGAGCCAAAATAATCTACATAATATTTCATTGAAATATGAAATGGGAGAGGTACACATATAGGTTTTAAATGGAAATAAACCACACATTCTAGTGAATGTGGCATTAATATTTCCAATTAACCAACATGACCTCAAAATCCCTAAGCAGGAAAATGCAACTGTGAAGCAAAAACCCATAGGAAAAAGGCCTACACCGACACCTCCTCCATAAACATAGCTTAGGTAGGAGATGATAAAAAAGGTCCTAACAATAAGGCTTGATGAGGTACCCATGTATAGTTCAGTCTCTCATAAATTAGAGAAAATGAGAAAACCCACAGGAAAAACTCCACCAAAAAAGAGAGACAAGGAAGTGAAGAGGATAGAAGGCCCCATTTGGAGATGATGAAGCTGTTAAAGTAGACCACACCCCAAGATGAGATCTTAGATGAATTAACATGATCTTAGTGAAGGGTTTGGTGAGATATCAATAACTTGCTCTCGAGACTAGAAAAATACTAAGTCGATGCCCTATTCATGAATTAGTTCTTGAATGAAGTGCATGTGAATCTTGATGTGTTTGGTCCTCTAATGAAGGACTAGATTCTTGTAAATTTGAATGGTGAGCTAGTTATCATAGAATATGACTATAGGTCACTTGTTATGGATACCAAGCGCAAAAATAATACCCTAAAGCCAAATAACCTTAGTATCTATGTTAACAACTCCCTTGTACTCTACCTCTATGGAAGATAGAGCAATAAAATTCTACTTCTTGGTTGACCAAATGATGGGGCTAGAACCTAATGAGAAACTATAACCTAAAGTGGAATTTTGACTCCTAGTGTTTTCAACCTAATTTGAGTATGTATAGCCAACTAAATCAAAAAATGAACCAATCATGTAGTGTATCTCATACATATGTGAATCTTGAATGTAGTACAAGATCCTTTTAGTTACTTTCTAGTGCAACTCATGGGGTTCCTTCATGAATCTATAAAAAATACCAATAGCATATGAGAGGTTCAGTCTAGTGTGAGTTAAGTAAATAAAGCTACCAATTAGTTGTTGATACAAAGTAGTATTGACCAATGAAGTGGAACAATATACATTGATCTTGACACCAGATAGGAATGGAGTCATAGATGGCTTACAGTCAACCATGTGAAACCTTGCCAAATTATCAAGAGAGTACTTGGGTTGTGAAATTGAAATCCATAAATCTATCCAAGTGATCTTAATGCCAATAAACTAGTGAATTAGGCCCAAGTCAGTCATGGAAAATCTATCTTGAAGAGTTTTCTTCACTAGTGAGATAGTCCAAGAAGAACTCCCTATGATCAAAAGGTCATAAACATACAAAACTAGTATCAACAATGAATCATCTTGTTATAGGAAGTACACATTAGGGTCCAAGTGACATCTTCTAAAACTTGAATTAATAAGTAAGGAATCCATTTTGTCATACTAAGTTCGAGGGGCCTGTTTGACACCATAAATGGATTTCCTAAGTCTACACACTAAAGAAGAATCTCAAACAAAACCAAGTGGCTACTCCATATAGATATCCTCCTCAAGGTCTTTGTGAAGAAATACACTCTTCACATCCATTTGATGTATAATCCATCCATGTATTATGGCTATAACAAGTGTGAGTCTGATCAAAGTCATCTTGGCCATGAGTGCAAAGGTCTCTAAGTAGTTGATGCCAGTTACCTATGAAAATCCCTTGGCTATCAATATAGCTTTGTACTTGTCAATAGACCCATTTATAACATATTGGGTTTGATATATCTAGTGATATCAAACCATCTTATTTCCCTTAGGAAGAGAATTCAAAGCCCAAGTGTGATTTTTAATTAAGGAATCATATTCTTCATTCATGGCTCTATACCATTCAGGTATACCTGAAGCCTCTCTAAAATTTATGGATTCAATATGAAAGCAAAAAAGGCATGTGGTCCACTCTGAAAGTCTACCTAAGTACATCTATCATCATTTGGATCCCCTACCCAAGTGTCTTCCTAGTCTAAAGAGGTCCATAAATAGGTGAGTCAAGTGTCGAATCCTCATCATCTGATGCATGCCTAGAAGTGGATGAGGATGAATTCCCATCACTATGCTCACTATAAAAATTGTAAGAAGAAGTGGCCTCTACCTTAGGAATCTACTATGAATGATTTGAATCTTTGAACTACTCATCTAAACTAAGTGAAACTAATGTAGAGGGGGAAATGTCAAGTAAAGAGTTAGTGGGACTCTCCTGAAACCTAACACTCCTCTCAATGAAAAATTGATGAGTCATAGGATGGAGTCTATAACACTTGACCCCATTTGGATACCCAATAAAGATGCAAGGTTTGGATTGAATCTCCATGACCTTGCATTTCTTTTTAGGAATGTGTGCCATCATCAATGATTTGAAGACCCTAAAATGATGCACCTCTAGTTTTCTATTTTGCTGAGATTCATAAGGAGTGATTCCCTTTAAAGCTTTATGATGAACCTAGTTATGAATGTAACATGCATAATTGATTGATTCTACCTAGAACTATGCAACCAATAATCTAGAGTGAATCATATAGTTAGTCATCTCCTTTAAGGATTGATTCTTACATTCTACTATACCATTATACTAAGTAGTATGCAAAACTATCCACTGAAGATCAATCCCCTCAATGGTACAAACATGATCAAATCTATGGTTGATGTGCTCCCTCTATTATTTTTTTCAAGAATTTTGATGCACTTTCTAAATTACTTCTTAGCTAAAGCCTAAAAGTCTTGAAAATTATCAAAAACTTCTAAATTTTGTCTATGAAATTAAACCCATGTGTATCTATAAAAGTCATTAATGAAGGTGAGAACATATCTAGCCTTGGTAAAAGAAGGATGGGGAAACTGCCCCATGACATCATTATGAATCAAATCAAGAGGTACTAAAGCTCTCCTACATTTTCCTTTATCAAATTTATATTCACGATGTTTACCAATGACACAACCGTCACAAATTCCCTTAGATAATTTAACTCTAGGCAAGCCTATAACCATATCCTACTAACTTAGCTACTCAATATAGTAGTAGTTAAAGTGGCTAAACTGGTCATGCCATAGTCTACTAACTCCATCTAAATGACTAAGAAATGAAATAGGAGGAACATTTGGAGCAAAGTAGGAGAAGGTGTATAGCCTAGAATGGCAATTAGCCCTCCCTAATTCAACTATAGAGTCACTATGTATCTCTTTGATCTCAATTATATCTAGTGTGAATTTCACTTTCATGCCGTACCCTATGTGGGTAATTTGATACACTAAAAGAAGATTAGTTGATAGTGAAGGTACACTTAGAACATTCGTGAATGTTCCAACTTTGACTTCAACAGTTCCTTTTCCTACAACCTCCATTGGAGTGTCATCACC
Source organism: Torreya grandis (assembly GCA_037957365.1). Classification (NCBI taxonomy): domain Eukaryota; kingdom Viridiplantae; phylum Streptophyta; class Pinopsida; order Cupressales; family Taxaceae; genus Torreya; species Torreya grandis. The sequence goes on from JARHVA010002358.1 coordinate 1,936,946, forward strand.
CAAAGTTATTGAGGACATGCTATAGGGATCTAAGTCAAGAAAATCAATCTCTGATGAACCCATATGATATGAAGCACTAGAATCGATAACCCAAGATGCAGAAGATGTGGAATCCACTGCAACTAAAGTTTTGCCTATAGGTTTATCCTTCCCCATTTCCTTTACCTTGGAATATTCTCTAGATGATGATGACTATTTGATAGACTCAAGGACCCCTATATTAGTTTTATGTAAGAGATGTGTAAGTTGGTCTATTTGTTTCTTCATACACTTGTGCTCATTGTGCCCTTCATCTTGCAATATGAACACTTATCCTTTTATTTTTTAGGTTTCCCTTTAGATGAGGAGGTTTTAGATCTAGTTTTTGTAGTGGTTTTATATTATTTCTTCTTCTCAGGATCCTTATGCTTATGTTTCTTATCCTTTCTACTAGAGGCTTTTTGTTTCCTATTCCTGGCAATGAGGACTAAAGGTTTGGAAGATTTGAGGGTTACCATCTAGATTAATTTATATATTTTTTTAGTTAAATATATAATGAAGTCATATAATGATGGCATTGTCTAGTTGGCTCCCATGTCTCTCTTGATCACATAAAAGGTAGAGACAAATATAGAGTAATCAGGTCCTAGTTTTGCAAGTACAAAAAGAACTAACTGATCATCTTTCTTATTAGTTTCACACTATTTTAACTAATATCTAATTCACTTAATCTTGGTGATTAATTCCCTTAAAGTGTTAATGTTGCTATGGCTTAGACTAATTACCTTGATCTCAAGCTCATGACCCCTCATGGTGTTGATTCTCCCAAATCAATTTTTCTAGGGTGTCCCATACTTATTTGGGAGATTTGGCTGACTCTATGTGAAATAGGAGTTTTGATCACACTAAAAGACATAATATTCCAAAAGCTTCATCACGTCTATTAAACCATTTTATCATATCTACTTCAACGGTGGGCTCAACTTTTACCCCCATAGTTATGCGAAACAACCCTTTACTTCTAAGAACCATTATAATCTTACTTTCCATTCTTGGTAGTTGAAGGGTATGAGTGCATTAAAAATTATAAGATCCATTATATAATTAATATTAATGTGTTTGTTTTTGTTGTTGTAGAAATCAAATGTGTGAAAAAAGAGATAATTGCATAATAGAATCACAACCATAGTACAACCCCCCTGAAACTATGTCAGGTCCCCCGCCTCCTAAATTTTGGAACTTTATAAAGTAATGAATTTTACAAGTAAAATTAGCCCAATTTGTGGGAAATAAGAAAATGCACACTTTTGCAAAATATGGTACTCAATTTTTAGTTACTGTTTGCAAGATATTAACAAAATAATTTCTCATAAATAGGCTTATGACTAAAAACATACACTTGAAACATTAAAAAAGTACCCTTGAGAAAGGTCAAATATGGATTCCAATCATTATTTAGAAATTTAATTTCACCATGGACTTAGAAAAATCAATGGAAGTGATAAATAGTTTACTTGATTGCCTCGCTATGTGTGACAGCAAGTCTAGCTTCCTCTTTAAGAAAAAAATATCTAGTTAAAGTAAAAAATGAAATTCTAGTTATGTAAAAAAGAGGAAGTAAGGTTAATAATATGTTTGTTATGCTATAGATCTAAACAAGAACTCCAACACAACATTTAGATAATTGTAGATCCCAAAAAAAAGTAAGAAAGGTAGATCTCCCAAAAAAATGACGTCAAGCTTGTTTAAAAAAAAGACATAGCCTTGGTCTTTTTCAATCAAATTTTGATCTTTTGAAATGAAAAAAATGATCTAATATTTATAGATTATGGTGTCAAGGCTGATCAAGGTGTTGGTTTTTTTCTAATGCCCAAAAGAATTTAGTGCCAAAATTAGAGGGAAAATTCAACACTTTTCTTCAGATCTCCTTCCAATAATGTAGGTCAAATTTATTGGACAATAGAAGCAAGATATATAGGTATAAAAACAAAAGGTTGACTCCAAACTTGAGAAGATGTTGAGTTTTCACTATTTTCAACACAAAAAAGAAAGAGAATACAACCAAAAAATGCCTTTATTCTCCCAACACAAAGCACCACTTCAAAACTACAATACAAATTTGAAAAAATAAACCAATCTAGCATCAAAAGATAACTTATCTGTGTGTTAATGACACCAAATACCAAAAATAAGATGGATCTATTTGAGTATGGATCATATAATGATGCCAAGTAGATATATAAAATGCCACATTTCTGATTTTGATGCTTCAAAAGATGACACCAAGTTATAGAATTCAGTGCTTAGCCTTAAATCATGATTTTAACAAATCTCTTTCTTCTCCATGTTATGATCATATTTTCTCCAAGCAGGGCTTCTCCTTCTCTAACACTTCAATCAGATTTGTGTAAGGATTTTAGTGTAACACTACATCTTAAAATAGAAATAGACAAAAAAGGAATTCCAATGCCTTTCTCCTTAAATACTCTATAGGGAAATTTAATAATGGATCCAAAAAAATTATATTTAAAATAAATCTCCTTATCAGTTAATACATTAGAATTCAAATGCTAAAATGAAGAGATCTAAATTGAAATCAAATGAACCCAAGATTAGAAATGAAAACTTATAGAAAAAAACTTGGCAATCCTTAGATCTAGATCGGTTCTAGTACCATATCATAATGAGCTCTAGGAATACTGATCCAAGTGAATGCATCAATTCAATATGCAATGTAAGACATTTATTGTTCAAGTCAATACAAAGTAAAAAATGCAATTTCAATAATGAAGCAAAGAGAAATAAGACACAAATGAGCTAAAATAATCCACATAATATTGCATTGAAATATGAAAGGGGAGATGTACATATATATGTTGGAGAGGGAAAAATACCACACATTATAGTGAATGTGGTATTAATCCTTCCAAGTAAACAACATGACCTCTAAAACCCTAATTAAACAAATGCAACTATGTAGCCAAAAACCATAGGAAAAAGGCCTACACTAACAAATATATCTAAGAGAATTAAATTGAATATAATAAATTGAGACACATAATATCTCTATAAATCAGATAAGAATGGCCAAATTTAATTGGGATCCTTATTACATTCTCAAGGCATGGTGATGATTTCCTCAAACTTGAACTTTTTAGCTCAACACACACTCTCATTAGTTATACAACAACCAATGTTTAATCACTCAATGACCACTTCCAAGCTTCCATTTTCAATAATGCGACTATAAGTCTTATGTAATTTTTTCCTTGGAATACTTTGGCCTAATTCCATTTTTCTTACATTCAATGCTTCTCTCTATAAGATTCCATGCCATGCTTATCATTAAGACACTCTCATCATGATCTTATTATGCTAGTCACATTCACATTGAATCTTGTGGATTTAGGTTTAATTTAATTTATTGTGCCAACTACAACATCTTCCTCAACCACTCATTATGAAATCATGTTATTCTTGAGCCACCACACTTTGATTCTATAATTATTACTTTTGATGGTCTTGATGGCTAGATGGATCATCAATTTTAGGTTGATGCATAGATGATGTGGTTCTTTCTAAGGTAGACACATGGCACAAATTATTCAATATGGATTCCATGTCATTTATCATGACATCTCCTTTGGATCCTTGCTTGGGATTTGTTAAGTGCCAGTTGGCACTCTTTTACTTGCTTTTTTCTTCTACCATTATGTTCTTGGCACATGCCACCTCCACATGGTATTCTATCATTATATTTATTTTTCTTACATTATAAAATTTTTGACAACCCTGACACCTCAAGAGCCCAAATTTTCTTCCTATGGTGAAGCAAGATTTCACCACATGATGTCATTTTCTCACTCACTACTCTAACACATTGCTAGCTTACATGAAGCACCCTAGGCCTATAGAGTAGTAAGAATTTATCATATGCCATAATCCCATTAACTTTATAGCCTAGAGGGTTTTAAATTATATGAATGGTTTTAGGATGCTGAGTGGTTTGTAACACATGGAAACATATCACTAACCTACTTGTCCATAGTTTTGCTAACTTGGATACCTATTAGGTAACTTTGAATAAATAGACTAAGTCTTGAAAAGCCTTTTGAATTTTTTTGGGACCACTGATACTTATGAATAATTATTACATGGTGATATTTAATTAGACCATAGTCTTGATGAAACTAACAATGTAGGGAGCTATCAATATGTCACCAGGGGGTCATCCAATTAAATATAGTAACATTCTAAAGCCATCACTAGGAAAAACCCCATAATGGATAAGTGTCAAAGAAGTTCATTAAAAATGGAGTTGTTAAGAGACTAAAACTCATATATCCTCTAAGTATATAACTCTAATTTGGGTTTAAAAGCTACTAAATATAATTAAATAAGTCCCAGGAGTGATCAACTAAATATTGAGAAACCTATGAGTGATCCTGAAGACTTGAATAGAAATTGAATGATGCTCTTCCATGGTGACCAAAAATGGTCAACATTCTAGTGACCTTTATGGGATACATGCATCGTAAGCTAGAATCCAATAGCCTTTGAATCAATCCATTACTCATGGATTTGTAGAAGCATCCAAAAATTCTCACACTCTAATAATGCAACCTAGATACAACCTTCTTGGACAATTATTGAATAACTTGAACTGAGTTTCATCCCATAATGAAACAAAATAAATAAGAAATAATAATAATGTGTAAAATTAATTATGTAAATAAACAAACTTGTATGTTATAATAATTATAGGACATAAAATTAAGCTAAACTAATATATACATGTTGAAAAACACTTCAAGAGTAGTGCTTTAGATAGATCCCATTAACTGCAATTGGTAGTTCTTCTCCATTTAATCTTGAGAGTTGAAAAACATTGTCCTATTTACAATTTATGATGATATAAGAACCACTCCATATAACATCAAACTTTGTGTGCTTCCCATATTTTTATCTATCCATGTGCATTTGATAACTTAGTCTCCTTCTTAGAAATTTCAATTAGTAGCCTTATTATCAAAGGTTTGCTTCATCTGAGCTTGTTGAAGCTCTAGGGAATGCATTGCTTTCCCTTTGGTCTATTCTAACTCCATTAAATAAACTAGTCTCACTACCATAAGATCATTTTCAATTAACTCCAGTTGGTGGGCAATCTCTAATAATAGTAATTCAAATGACATAGGCTACCTAGCCTCTATTCCATATAAAAACATGAAGGGAGAATTACCTATTATGCTTTCTAGTGTTATTTTGTATGCCCACATGGCTACTTTGAGTTGTGTATGAAAAAACCTTTAATTATCCTACATGGTTCACTTGATGATGTGGATTAGGTTTTTATTGGTTGACTCAGCCAAATCATTACATTGAGGGTAATAATTTTAGGAGTTGATCAAATATATGTTATGTCTAACTACCCACTCACTAATTTTTGTCCCAATAAAAGACATATTGTTATTTGAGATAATGGTGTATGGATATCCAAACCTAGTCATAATTCCATCATATAAATCCAAGATGGATGTTCCATTTACTTCTTTGAGATATAATACCTTTATCCATATTGTAAATTAGTACGTGGTAGTTCTAATCCACTTGTGTCCAACACTTAAAGGAGGGTTGATAATTCAAATGAAATCTAGACCCACGAAGAGAAGGGTTAATCAGCTTGAAGTGGAAGAAGTGGAAGAGATACTATCCTCTATTTTCTTATGAAGAATGCACATTTATTACAAATTATCAACTTTATGTCAGCATATTTAAATAAACTTGGCCAATAATAACTAGCCCTGATGATCTTGATAGTAGTGGTTTTAAGAAAATAGTGTCCTCGTAACAATCCATCATGTCCATCTAATTCTATTTTATACATCTTAGAATAACTCCATTGATGTATTTTATAAAAAACACATCAATGATAAGCATATAAGTAATAGATTTCAAGCCAAAATGTCTTATTTTGTCTTTGTCATTCCCTTGTGGATACTCACCTGACTAGAGAAATTTCTTCATGCTCTAAGTCTAGCAACTAGGAGGATCTTGGTTAGCTAGTTGTTCTTATTCTAGCATGAGGACTATTTTATCATCAGTTTCTAGGTTATTTTATAACTATTCAATTATCCTCTTCTTATTAAGAGTTTTGTGATTTTTATGTCAATATCATTTTACATCAACTTGGTGATCTAACCCACTCTTTTTTTGTTAATATATTTTTTCAACAGAAACTCTTTCACAATTGGATATGAGACCATCAGTTGAATATTATTATTAGAGAGAATTTTTCTAAGTTTATTAAATGTTATTGTGATAAATAACACTTATTTTTACATTAATCTATACCTTAATTCCTAATCCTTAAGCACTTGACTGAATAAAATAATAGGTTGCACCATTTTGTCATTGTTTTGTTGTACTAAGATTTTTGAGATGTTTTTATTTCCTCTAAAATCATAGATGATGAAATATTTTTCATAACATGGATTCATAAGTGTGGGGTATTTATATATTTTTCTTTTGATTATTTCAAATCTATCCTTACCTTGTTCTGTCTAGCTCAAAGTGTCACTGTTCTTGAGCATAGAGGTAAGCAACTTAACTAGTGAAGTAAAGTTTAGTATAAACATTCTCACATATTTTATCTTTCCCAAAAAGCTTTGGATGATTTTATTATAGTTTTGTAGAGAAAAGGGGCTTTATGTATTCTAATCTCTATGGGTGGCCAATCCATTCTTAGAAATAATCTTCCCTAATAACCGACCTTTATGGACAAGAAATACACATTATTTTGGGTTTAAAGATACCCCAAACTATCGATGTCTATCAAATACTTGCTTCAAATGAAACAAGTGATTAGCTACACATTTCTATAAAATAATGATATCATCAAGGAAAACCATAATCATATCATTGATAAATCTCGTAAAGGCCATGCCCATAGCTCTATGGAAGGTCACACTAGCATTGGTTAGTCTAAAAGGCATCTTCTTATATGCATAGGAGCCCCATTTGGTGGTAAAGGTTGTCTTGAAATAGTTATAATATTGAATTAATATTTGATTATAGCTCGAGTAACTATCAATAAGTGAAAAAATTCCATCCCCTACTATTGTTTGGAGGATATGTTCTATGGGTGGAAAGGGATAGTGATCCTTGAGGGATGCTCTATTCAAGTCCCTAAAATCCACACATAGCCTAATCTCTCCATTTTTATTTCTTATTGGGACTAGGTTGGATACCAAGAGGAGTGATTGATAAAAAATATAATATTAACCTCTATGATTTTGGTCAACTTCTTCCTCATCATCAATTCCAATTCGGGGTTTAAGGGCCTTTAATTCTACCTAATTGGCTTATCACCAGGGTCTAAGTTAATTATATTCTAGGCCAAGGTTGGGTAAAAACCCTTAATATCTTGATATATCCATGAAAATATACCATCATAGTTTATACAAAGGTGATAAAACTTTCCTTTTCAGGTTGAGTGCATACCTTTCTAGTCTTTAGGAGCTTATAAGTTGAGATGACCACTTGTTCATAATTCTCTTTCTTTACCATCATGTCCCTCACCTCATCTTTAAACTAATCATTAGAGTTAAGATGATATATATAATTAACAATTATTTGGGCATATTTTTTTCCTTTTTATTGGATGATTTTATCCTCATATTGTGCCTGCAACCCTAATTGGTTTTTGGTAAAAACTCTACCTCATCTTTTAGAAAATTGATGAGTTATTCATCATTATAGAAGACCTACCAAGTAACATTATTATCAAGAACTGTAGGTATATATTTTAACCTTTTAGGAGTTATTGAATGTAAATCCTATGTTGTTAAAGAGTTGAGAATAACAAATCAAGGTAAAAATATGCAATAAATACAATCACTGATATGTTATAGAATTGAATAATTTGACCTTCATAAAAAATAGTAATAGATAATGCCAATAAAAAATTAGTTGGAAAATGATGAAGATATAAGATTTGGAGGCTTAAAACTAAGGTATAGATTGATCTAGATATTGTAAATAAGATCCATCTATTAAAATCTATCCTAGATAGTATCACCCTAATTATACAGTATCACCTTATGGTGCTAGTGTCCTTATTTTGGCAGTATTGTCTTTTGTGTAGGACTATCTTGAGCTTCTATGTGCACATATGTTTGGATATGTAAGGTATATTCTTGTGTGCATGATTTTTTAAACCCTTTAGATTGCTTACTTTGACTAATTTTATGAGCAAACCCTAATATTCCATGTTATTAAGGCATGTATTTGATACAAGATGAAAAGTGTGTTTGTTAGTGGGGTAGGTTGGCCATCTTTAACACCCTACTATGATGAGAGATACATACAAACCAATACTCCAAAGAGTGATCAATCCTAATGTAGTTCTCCCCACCTAAGTTATAGTGAAAGTTTAATTGAGGCTAGTATGATAGTTGACTTGAGTGCTTTGAATGTGCTTGAGACTAGAAATATAAGTAATCTAGGATTATAAATGTTATAGATTGTAATATGTAGAAGGAGGGAAGAATAGGGATTTATAACCTTTATTGTGTAAAACTTATTTTTAGTTTGTATATGTAATTTTCACATGATTTCCATCTAGTGTTTAGAGGGATAAAATCACGTATATATTGTTCTAGTGCTTATGTGGCTATTAAAGGAGGTTTAGATGGACCCTAGGAGGTCTAAGATTTGAAAATATATCCATTTGGGAAAGGAAGAGGGAAAGGATAGTAGTGTCATTATTATGACACTAACATCATGTGGTTTTATTATCCCTATTATGACACTAGTTGGCTAAACCCTAGGCATAAAGGGATAGGATGCAAGCATGAGGGTTTAGGACTACTTTAGGAAAGAATAAGAATGTGAGTGGCCTACACTAAGTATAGATAAGTGTAAAAATAGGATATAGGATATGTCTAAGGATAACTATGGATAGGTGGTATTAAGTATCACTCTTAGCACTCATGTGTCAATATTAGGTTATTACATTCCCCCCATGTTTATTCTAGAAATATAACAATGAAAAATGACTAAGATAAAAAAAGAGCATACATGGACTTAACTAAGAGGTGAATCCCATGAAGTTATGTATAAGTATGTGAAGCATGCTCCAATGCATGTTATATAAGTGAAACATCCATAGATCAGTCCTTACTTAAGAGATATAAAAATATAAAGACAAAAATGTGTAAATAAGTAAAACTAAGTAAAATTGTGTAAAGATAAGTAAAGGGATAAGATAGAGGAAATGAATGAATACACCTCATTAGGTATGTGAATCAATTCATAAACATAGTGATCTACATGTATATAATGATCAATCAATGACTAGCTTGGACTAAGATGATGGTTTGCTTAATCCTCATGTGTGGGTGGCTAAAGAACTCAATCCAGTTTTGACTCCATCATTTCCCACCCCTACTTAGTGGATAATGACTTATGAATAGATTAGATTGAACTGATGGTGTGTCCAACCCTATCATGTAGGTGGATCAAGAAATCAAGTAGACTATGGATAAATAATTTCTTGCCCATGTGTAGTAGATGCATTTGAAATTGAAATTGCATCATGTAACTAGAAATGTTAGTTATGCAGCAACTCAAGTATATTAAGTGGATCTAGGTGATTTAGGAATGCCAACCATTATAGATTGAGTAAGTTATGAAACTAGTGTGTAACCTAGAAAATGATGTTAGATGTATAAAATATAGAGAATGACATGGAATTTTTCATTCCATATAATCAATTAGTTTTTAAGTAAGCAAATGGAAAGAATGTGTTGTGCATATACCCCCAAATCTAATATATAAGCATATGGATTATGGAATGAGTTTTAATATTTTGTATTTGAGTATCTAAATTTAAAATGGAAATGGTCATGCCATGCATGATTCCCTAAATTTGATAAAATTGGTATGAATTTGAGGTAAAATGGTAAATCTATATCTAAACACGTGCAAACCTAGACTATACTTAATGGACATTTTTTAGCCAATATAGATTTTTTTAAAACTAAGGCTACTAAAAAATATCACCATATATTAGATAGTAGTACCATGTGGAACTTGTGTCCCAATTTGGGTACTAAAGTTTGTCTGGTCTAATTTCTATGCAACTGAATTAATCTATGTGTCACTATTTTCCCATTGTGTTTACTTGAGTTTGGTTACTATAATATACACTTGTGTGTTGGAAAATGTATTATGAGTGTAATCTTGACCCCTATGAAAAATCCTTGTGAATTACCCCTTTTTAAAGAAGATTTGTTGAAGCTATGCAATAATTTTCCTAAAAAAAAGCTCTACAAGATGTGTGTTAGCCAGAGTATATAAGATATCTCTATAATAACCCAATATAATGTGAATACATAACATATTAATTTAATATAATATAATTATATTTTAATAATTTATGGTTTATGTCATGTATATTATTCATAAGGTTGTCAAGATAGATACAACTTTACTTTATCATTCGTGAACTATCAAATCAATATAGTGAACTAGAAACACATCAAAAACCATTTATATGAGCATGAGACAAGAGAAAACACATAGAATACTTATTTGAGTGGGAAATATTCAAGGAAAATAAAAATCACTAATGTATACAAATGTAATATAGTCATATAAGACAAAATATCAAGTTTAGTGAATCACCAACTTCACATGGAGCACCATCCCCAATTACCTAAGCACCAACCTAGCTAGGCTTTATCAAGCACCAAATTGGAAGGAGACACTAACCCCCTCTATGAATCAGAACCAAGTAATCCACTTGATTTATTTTTTCACCTTTAAAACACCTTTTTTCTCAACCAAATGATGATGACCACATCTTTATCTCTTCACTCTCTTATCCCTCTCAAATTGCCTTATAGGCATCTTCTCTTGATTGGGTCTCTTCAAGATTGATTAGGTCATATGACATTTATATTCATCTACATTACCCATGTTATATATTCATGATAGTTTATCTACACCCTTATTATGGTATATAAGACCTCCTTGAGATCTTCAAATTATTATATCCTTTGCTTCCAATCATTCACACTCTAACTAGTTAATTAGGCCTATTAGGCCTTGTTCTTATACTAGGCTCTTGCTGACATGCCTCTTGGTTGGGCACACACAATTGATAAGTTATATTTTACATAAAATAGGCCTTAATTCATTCCAAAAATATGAATAAATCATTACATTAGGTTGGCCATAATTTAAATAGGACCAAAGCTTCTTGTAGGCCTTAAGGAGACCTAATTCAATTAGGCCTTCATTAACACACGTTACCCTATGATTTCCTTGAAATAAATTAAAAATCTGTAAATATAATAAAAATATCATTATACACTCAAATATACCCATTTTAAGCTCATATACGCTCCATAACACTTTTTAGATCCAACCACCACTTGAAGCACACCATTTGTACTATTCACAATTAGGCCTTCTCATACACAAAAAGTCTATCTTAAACTACTAGAGATTAAAAAAAAATTAGATAAATAAACATGGAAATAAATTACATATACAGAAGCTAAAATACCTTAGGGTCATCACCATATTATTTAGACACATCAACTCAGAGCATAGAGCCTCAAACTCATCATTACAACTTACTTACCTAGAACTATCAGTTTACCTTAAAGCATAGTCAAGATGATATTGACCTTCAACACCTATATGACAAATTTAAAGGAATCATAATGCATGTGTATGATCATATTTTTTCACTATACCATTATTAGATATAAATATAATATGGTTAAAAGGAAATATTAATCTTGCAGACCAATCTCATGACCTTACATCTCACTGTCTCATTTACACCAGAAAGGTCAACTTATAAGCAATTTTTTCACTATAATCACTGAAATCCAAAAATTATACTAAAAATTATTATGTATTAAAATTATTAAACAAAATTTCCATGCACTTTATTTTATAACTAAACCATGGTATCACATCCCTAATCATCTTCCCACTTTTGCTTGGGTTTCTCACTGTTTGCACCATTAGGCCTATTAGCGACCAACTAACTTGTATGACCAATTTATTAAACTTGAGGGATATATTATATCCATATAACTTCATATAAACTAAACATGAGTCTCAATATTTATCCACCAACCATTTTCATACTTTGACTTGGTCAAATATGATTGCTACAATAAATCTCCAAGAAATTAGCACTTTCCTATATGGTATACTCACACACCTAACAACTCAATCACACCTAGAGGTAATTGAGAGGGTTTAATATAACCTCCAATATTTTAATTTATAATACCAATCCATTATAGTAAATTTTGAATAATATATTCAACATCAGATCCTTATTAGGGTTCTAAGAGGTTTTAAGCTTGTTTCCATTTTTAACAATCATTCGTAAAGCATACCTCCTCATTTCATTAAAAAAATATTGGAGTTTTAATCAAATACCTTACCCATATAATATTATTATTTTAGGTTTCTATTCATAATATTGATGAGCTAATGAGAACAAGAAAATCCTTCTTAGGTTGAGAACCCTTCATTATGTGCAGTCGAGAGACCTCTAAACACATTTGTGTGTTTTGTTTTGCAAACCAAGAAATTAACCTTGGTTAACATACTTGAAAAAAAATGAAATAATTATGATAATACTCACCTATCCATAATTTCCTTGTAAATAGAGCCTTATACCCCATTAGGCCATACTCTTTCTCTCTTTGCTCTCTTAAACCTTTACCTACAAACCATATTAGGCCTTAAAACTAACCTTCATGCCTCTTTCCATGCACTATCCACCTCACCTACATACTAAAGAGACCTATCTAATTCTTAAATAATTATATACAACCTTAATATACCCTTACAATAGATCATGATGGCTCATTAGGCCAGTCATGGTCTAGAAATGGTCTAGGTGCATACTAGGTTTAATGGTTCTACCCCTATAGGCTCACCCTGAGACTCTCATGAGTGTTCCAATTATTCTCATAAATTTTTTAGAAACCTCATACAACCTTTCATGCTTCTGTGCATTCATATTACCAATCCATCATGTTCCTTCATGCACAAGACTAGACATCCTATGCACATACCTTCTCAAGACACTTCAAGGCTTAAGCACTTGACAACTTTGAAAACAAGGACCTTCCATGCTAACCTTCACATAACTCATGATTTCATAATAACATATAATAATCATATATTACACTCTTAGAATCACTATAATACTGATCAATATATTCTCTTTTCATAGCTACACTCTTCAATTACCTCATGAAGACATTCTTAAGAACCTTTGACATTAATGAAAACATCAATGCTAAACCTAAATAATAGGAATAATGATAAAAAATCTCACCCTTTATCATTGATGTAAAAATACACTATAAACTAATCATTCTTATCTCCCTATTTTGGTCTTTCTCCCCCTTTGAAATAAATGATAAAGTGATGTCTGCAACTCCTTAGTTTACACTCCCTATAACCAAAATAATCAACACATAGGAATAATATTTTATGAGACATAATACAAACATTCTCCCCATATGTCACTAAATATTAGAAATTAAGAAATATAAATACATGTTCAAATATCAACATATGCAAGAAACAAGCAATTATGCTTAGAACCAAATAGAAAAGATTGTTCAAATGTATGCATACACAATCAGGAAGGCACACACAAGGACATGGGCACATGTCCAAATCATTCATAATGTAAAAATAAATGGCATATATCCAAATATTAATGGAATATTCCAATTCCCTCACATAGAATACGTATAGACATGCAATCAAGTCTAAACTAGGAAAGATAAAAATGAAAGTATGTATGAACATGTAATACAAATTTATGTAAGATCTAAGATATACAAATATAACATCTAAATTAGTAATAGATAGTAAAAAAATTTAGTAGGTGTGGCATGATCAATATCAATATATAAAAATTCTAAAGTTGTGATGTAAAGTATAGAAAGATGCAACTTGGTAATCGAAACTATGTATAGGGTGCCCCCAAATGGGTGAATGTGTCAAATGAATAACATGTGTATCTATGTAGATGCATAAAATGGGTAGATAATATAAAATATGGATCAGTGTAGTGGACATAAATTTTGTAGTAATCTACAAGCACTCAATAAGAATAAGTGAAACATGAATGTATGATAAAATTGACTATACTAAGATAGCTAGCATATGTAGTTTATAGAAATTATAAGAAATGTAAATATGGAAATGCATACAATCTATAATTTTTTATATTTTGAATAAATATTTTAATGCTTTTGTGTTTTTTAAATATTATGTTGTTTTTGTGTTTTTTAGATATAAGCTATGTACAAGCAACATAAAAATGAAACTATGTACAAAGATTAATAGAGAAGGAAAATATGTAAGAGAAAGGAGGAATAATACTAATTGATGAGTCTCATGGGAGACTCATTATAAATATTTCCTATGTAAAATAAATAAATAATGATCATGTGTGTTGTATGAAAAGGTAACTATGGTCCTAAAATCTATTATACTGAGTGATCTATATTTGGTACTACTTATGAGTGGTATTAGGAATCAATGAAACTATGTTTTCCTATGAACTATAGGGGTCTTAGGGACCCATATGGTAGAATATGTTATGTCTATATTAGGTTCCATTTGCTGAGAACCTTGAGAATTCAATAAGACTAATCTCAGAAGAAAGTGAGTAGAGGAAGGCCCTCTAGAATCTGCCACATATCTCTAACATAGGGGTCTCTTTAATAATGGTATCTATGGGAGAGTATGTGTATGTGTCATTAATGTAGGAGTAGACCTCAAATACATTTGTGGATCCACTAAACTCTATGGTTTATTGATAGGAATTATGCTTAGAACATTAATTGATAAATGTGTTGTAACTTATAAATCTATTGTAATTGGTAATTGTGTTATAACTAATAATTATGGTGTAACTACTTATGCAATAGGTAAAGGATACTCATATGAAATACATGTTATCACCTAAATTTTTTCCTTTAAAATATTTATCAAGCTCGAATTTGGGGTAACATGGAGACAATCTTGGGCTCTAGGTGACCTTTAGGTGGATTTAATCTCTAGGTTATAGGGCTATCTCCCCTTGATGTATCACTTAGGATCATTCACTAATATATCAAATTTTTAATAAAAGAGAGAGAAAACTACTCTAATGGAGGCGGTGCACTAAAATAATTGACCATTACCAACTAGTTTCATGTGTACATCATCATGAGACTAACCTAAAAAAACACTACTCTTAAAATACCTCTTTGTATCAGCATTTTATTTTGGAGGTTGTGATAGATGCTTGGGATAAGAGGAATAATCAAAAGGTCATGGAATGAAAATAATTATTAGACAACTAACTCAACCTTCATACTTCACTTGGACACTCCACATGACTTGAAAAGATACTTTCAAACTACATATGAGTGTTAGAGAATGACACATGCCAAAGAAGACTAAGCAAAACACTTGACAAGATCAACTAGTCATGAACATATACTAAAACTAGTCAAATGAATAAGTAAATATATTATATTATCATTGATAAAAGGCATAAAAATGGGCAGGGATTCACCATACCTAGGTGAAGGATGAATACAAATCTAATCAAGGTTAAATTTATATAGAAATGAGAGTAAAAGAGAGAGAGGAACGTAGAAGTTTGATATTGATAAGTGTCAAGTGAGAGTTATAAGCAAGAATGGAGTTGTAAAAATTAACCTAAAATCCTCAATGACATGTTTTTCTCTCCTAAAGATGCATTCCTATTCCAAATGGGGTGGGAGTTTCATATTTGTTTGACACCTTTATCATCTTCTTCAAAACTACCCTTCTCTTGGTTTGCGAGGTGATAAGTGGAATACATTATCATCAAGTCATGTTGAGTTACATTATTTATATTATTTTTTACACCTTTCACTTACTTGGGATATCTCCAAATTGACATCTCAATGGTGACCATCACATAACTCTTTAGGTGTCTTGAAACCCCTTTGGCTTCATTATGCCTCTCCTTACTTACAAGTGTCAGATCTTGATTTCATATTCACAAAACGAAATATCTATCCATAAAATTAATATATAAATAATAATATACTTAAAACAAATCATTTGGATTATGAAATACTCATCAATAACTCATTTTTCACCTTAAGCTCTCAATTCTTTATAGCCTTGAAAATACACAATGATCATTGTGTGGAAGAATATGTAAATTATATTAGAAAAAAAAGGGTATTTTTTTAGTACCAAATATGCACTTATAGATTCATTCCAAGTTATATGACTCAAATATGAGTGGAAGTATACTTATTCACCGAATCTCTCTCTCTTCAATAGGCCTCAATTAGGTCTCAATGCCAAAAAACTAAAATTTTGCTCCATAGACCTCCCACAAATTTGAAACCTATAATAAGTGTTTTATTAACTTTATCAATCCTATAAAAATGATCTAGGCTAAATTTAGGATTATAATACCTTGTATAGATAGGTGAACCATGAAATGGCCAAAAAATCTAGCTTTTCACAAGCCCTTTTCACATTACCTTCAACAATAAGACTTGGAGGATCACTTTTAGGGGGATATGTATATATTTTTTGACTTGATAAGGTATAATACACCTCAATTAATCCTGTAAAATACTTTTCATATATTGATTAGGTAAACAACCTTGTTTTAAGCTCAATTCCTTACAAAAACATAACATTTATTGCATCTATATAGGTTCAAGTACAAACAAGTGTCATGGTGATACTCTTCTTGGAGTGAAGAATGATTTAAAATTGGTTTCAAGGTCAATATATTTCATCTTAATCACTTGTAAATCCCATCTCTCTCAAAGGGTCATTACTAGTCTTCTTGGGAACCAAGAACATTTTTATCATCTTAACAATGATTCATAAAGTACAAGCTCTAGATGGAATATTTAATTCCCCAAGTTTATAGTGAATATACCCCTATATATCTCCATAATATATCCTACCACCATGCATATTATCTTGGGAGATTTGAGCAAAAGTTAGTGCATCTTAGGTTACTAGTCCTACATTCATGAACTTGAGGGAGATAGATTTGTGTGAAAAGATGTGAAAGTACTTAGTATGAATTTATAAAACCCCATAAGGTATATTAAATTAAATATTACATGTTAAAATTTATTTATTTATCATTCCTCCTCTTTAGACCCACTATATTTGATTTTTTCATGCCTAGGGTTCTCTAGCAAACCTATTCTAGTGACCCTAGTGTGATTTTCCCTATATTATTTTCATTTTGAATGGATATAAAACATGTATATTCACCTTGAACCACATAAATAAACTTATTAATACACTTAAATCATCAATATGTTTCCAAAAGAATTATACTTTTACAATGCTTTAAACACAGGCCTAAATGGTTTTCATTTAATGTCTTAACTGAGCTCTCAAAAATCCTCTATTTGATGGTTTTCCTATTTTTATATCTATATCTCCTTCTGAAAAATCCCATAAATTCCTCCATGAAATATAATTTTATGTAAAAAATAACTCTTATTCATTTATTTCCTTCAACAAAGAACTCTTCACCATTTAACACGTATGCCTAACCATAGGTGGCAGTTGGACTAATCTCCTTGGTTGTATTTTATCCTTTTAACTATAGAAGATTTGTTTTAGTCCTTCCCTCTTATTACAAGTGTTATAAACCTCATTTATATCCTCTTATTAGGTCCTCCTAACTTATCCTAAGTTTTTACTTCTAGAATCTTCCTAGAACATGCAACCTTTCTCACTTTCTCCTCACAAACCTGTAGGTAATCAATTAGGATTAGCTAGCACCTTCAGATTAGAATTATTTCAAAAAATTTCCATGAAACTTTTTATAATTTTAACACTTATGATATTTTATTCAATTCGTTCTACATATCCTTGATGTCTACACTTCTTCACATGATGCAAGGCCTTTTGAGAAGTTTATACATAGTTATGTGTGTGCAAGTTCTAAGCCTAATAGGCATAAATAGAATTCGCTAATATTGAAACCTACTTATATTTACCTTGAATATAATATTAAGGTTATTATATATTTTGAGAATATATGTGGACATTATCTCCACTCTTCCCAGCTTCATCACTTATGATACCATTATCATCTTAAAAAGCATGTAGGTAATCATTTGGGACTTGACTACATTTGGAGTTTCAAGACCTCAATTGTAAAAAATTGAGAATTTTAATGACCTTGTTATAGTGTTGATAATTTATTTGTATTATTTTTAACCTTTTCAACTTTTTCAAGACCTTGCATCCTCAGCTTGACCATACATGTATACATCATTTTACATAGCTCGTAGGATTGTTTAGGTTCTTAAGTATTAGGTCTTGAAACCACACTTCCTCCACTATTTTTAGACATATATAAGTGTAGGTATAGTAAATTTTCCTCAAAATTTAGGTTTTCAAAATCAAATATTGATGCAAAATTCATTAATTTTTATTGATGATTGCCACTGATGTCAAAGGTGCATCTTGCATGAGGTTAATGCCATTGAGAAAATGTGCCTAGTTGGTAGTATGTTGATATGACAATGGGAATTGATGGAGTGTTGTAATTTAAGGATGTTTCCATGTAAGATATTTTAAATTAAAAAATTACCTTATGGTTTCATGAAGGTATAAGTCTTTGAGTAGCCTAAGCCTAATACTGGCATGAAGATATCATGTGAGAAGGTATGAGCTTGCTCGCTTGGTAAGATGAGTACACATAGTCATGAGTGGATGTATGAGGTTTATTGAGTATGTATGTGAGGAATTTGATCAATCATAAGAGTCTTAGGATGAGCCTATAGTGCCAGGACCTTCATACCAAGTCTGTACTTAAATCACTTCTAGACCCTACCTAACCTAATGAGATATCATGAGCTATTGGCAAGGCATACAAAGGATTTATGACTATTTTTAATAATGAGAAAGGTTGCTTGATTATGTGAGTGAGGTGGATATTTCATGGAAAGAGGCATGAAAGTCATTTTTAAAGCCTAATATGTTTCATAGGTCAAGATCTAGAGAGTAAAGAAAGATATTGTCACCCAATGAAGGGTCATGATCATATTTTAATGTGTTTGATCCCATACAAGAATTTCCAAAGGTGAGGTATCTTGTTTCAAGTATGTTCATGTAGTTTGAGGTCGTAGTGTGAAGGATAAGGCATACAAATTTGTTTATAGGTCTCTCAAGTGATCAGAATGAAGGGTTCTAAACCTGAGAAGGACTTTCTTGTGCTCATTATCTCATCAACCCTTTGCATGGGAAACTAATATATTCATGTTAGATGGTGAAGGATCCTGTTGATGCCTAAATGTGTACCACATATGACTAGAGTTTTTGAGAATCACTTCTCATTTCATAATTCCTAATAACTCAACACATGAGTTTCAGGTTGTGATAATCCTCTTATCTTTTATGGAATAGAGGTAGGACAAGTGACTTCTTCACAATATTTATAATATTTGGTGGTTGGAAGCCACCAGGGCCAAATAGTAGATCTATGTAAAATATTTATTATATTATGCTAAATATGGTGAATTATGATCAATAACTAATCTAATATGAATATTTGTAATGACAATTAAACTAAGGTGATTGGGTTACAAATAAGCAAAAATAAGGGTAGGGTATAAAGAAATGTTGTTAATCTTCATTCCAAACATCATGACAAAGTTTAGATTTCATCTATACATGCACTTAACCAATGTGTAAAATAAAATAACTTAATTACAAATACTATAAACATGAGGTAAACTTATAAGGAAGGTGGAAATAATGTAAATTAGAACTTGGTTCACTTTAAATATTTACCCCTACAAGAAAATAGTATTGGCCCAAATGTAAGAAGACTAAGAAAATGAAAGGAAACCTAAGGACTTTTAGTCAACCTAGCATTGTCACAAGTTAAAAACTCTACAATAAAATGTACACACTAAGAATTAATAAGAACCAATCAAATCTTGAAATTAGAACAAACAAGTGAGATATAAGCCATGATAATAATGAAGACAAGTAAAAGATGGACAATATTTTCAAAATTCGTTGCTTATATTAATTAATCTAAGTTTACAAAGTAATTTAGCTCTAATAACTCACCCACTTTTTTAAAATTTACAATATCCCTTTTATACTAGATCAAGGTGGTATATTGGTCTGTCTCATCCAATTAGATTTGCATAAGTGTATAGGATAAGTTTCCTTGTTGTATTCTAGAATAAATGACCTTTTCCTTTTAATAAACTGGTCTATAAATAATCTATTTCATAGTGTTATTAATAAGTGATTAAAATTAATTAATTATGTTATAATATGCAACACAAAAATCATTCCTCAAAATCACAGTAGTAGAGACATATGGAAGAAAAATTTAGATCTAAGCAAAAATACACACACAACACCAATATAACATGGTTCACCCAATGTGGGCTACATCCACCAAGAGGATCTTAATAATATTATAAAAAATAATAAAAACAAATCTAAAAAAGAAACCTCTCTCAGAGATCATTTTCTCCATCCCAAATTCATAATAGAATTCTTGAGATGCAAAGCTACACCTCAAAACCAATCACACTGACCGTAGAAAGAATGCATAGCTCAAAACTCAATGAATAATGTGTTACCCCTCTCCCATATTTATAATTTTAAAAATCCCTTAAAAATGTGACATAACCATAAGGATAACTATATCCCCACAAAATAATGCACAAAATAAGGGAGGTTTCAACCACATAATCTCCCAGTTCTCTTGACACCTTTAAATCATACCCACTTCAAAAAAATGTGCCACAAAAAAAGGAAGTGGCTAAAATTCATCCCACCATTTTAAAAGGTAAATATTTCATGATAAAATTGTCCTAGTAATTTTATTTTTACCTTAGGGGTGTTAAAATGAACTCCACATTTAACAATCTCCCACTTGGAGTTCATTTTCCCTTGAACAAAATTTAACACTCCTCCATGATCTTCATGAATGCCAACCAAATCTAAAAATAGTCTCAACTTCGCTAATGTGACTACCTTATTCATCATATCCATAGGATGTTAGATCATATATATCTTCTCTAGCTTCACCATGTTATCCTCCAAAGTTGTCTTGATGAAATGATAATGCAACTATATGTGCTTCATTCTCGAGAGGAAAATAGAGTTCTTGAATAAATGTATAACACTCTAACTATCACTATGTAGTCCCCCAACTTCCTGCTTATAACCCAATTCATTAAGCAACTATTGTAACCAAAATCATCTCATTGTTAGCCTCTGTAGCAGCAACATACTTAGCCTCTATGGTTGATAAAGCCATAACCTTATGTATCCAAGAAATCCAACTAATAGTTGTATCCTTGATAGTAAATACATAACCCATCATACTCATGTTATCAAAATAATTGGCCATATACAAGTCCACATAACCATGCAAAGTGGTGTCTGATCCACCAAAACATATTGTTGTACCCATTGTTCCTTACAAATATCAAAGAATCCATTTCACTGCTTATCATTGCTCATAACTTGGATTACTCATGTAACTACTTACTACTCCCACTGCATGGGAAATATCTATCCTATTACATACCATAGCATACATTAGGTTACCAACCATTGATGATTAAGGTACCTAGACATCTTTATCTTTTCTTCTTCTATCTTGGGACACTGCTCCTTTGATAATTTGAAATGGCCTACCAAATGAGTCCCAACTGGCTTAGCATCCTACATACTAAACCTCTCTAAAACTTTATTCGCGTACTCTTACTAGGATAAGATCAACTTCTTATCCTTCCTATCTCAAGTTATCCTCATACCAAGGATTTGCTTTGCTGCACCCAAATCCTTCATAAAAAAGGAATCACCAAGTTGTTTTTTGAGTACTTGAATCTATTGCATGTTTTTTATTACAACCAACATTTCATATTCATATAAGCATAGGATAATATAATTACTATCCTAAAATCCCTTGACATACATGCAATGGTTATAATGACACCTAGAGTAACCCTATTCCAACATAAAACTATCAAACTTTTTATACCATTTTTGTAGAGCTTGTTTAAGGTCATACAAGCTATTCTTTAGTTTACACACCAATTTCCCCTTTCCTTTAACCTCATAACCCTATGGTTATTACATATATAATTCCTTCTCCAAATCACCATGAAGGAATGTAGTCTTCGCATCTATTTTTTCTAAATGTAAATCCTCTACTGCAACTATACCAAGCTTAATTCTAATAGAAGTCATTTTAACAACATGAGAAAAAATCTCATAAAAATCAATACATTTCTTCTGTGTAAACCCCTTGAACACTAACTGGGCCTTGTACCTTTTCCTTCATCCATTTTCTTCTTTGATTTTTTATACCCACTTATTATACAATGATCTCCTGCATTTAGGTAGCTTCACCAAATCCCACGTCTGGTTCTCCATGAGAGAATTATGTTATTCTTCCATGGCTTGCTCCCACTTATTCCTAGCATTCGTCTACATTGCTTCCTCAAAACATTATGGTTCTACACTATCATTAAGTAACAAATAACTCAAAGATGGGGGAAAATGTTCAAGATATTTTATTACCCTAAGAGACCTTCTTACTATAGGATTTTTGGGTTCCTATGTAGGAGGTTCTTGAACTATCTCCTTGAAAACTTTATTATTCATAATATCATCCAACACTGTGTACTCTTTTTGTTCCTATTCCTATAACTGATCCTTCTACATTAATTTTTCTTTAAAGATAACTTCCCTAGATTAGAATATTCTCTTGTCTCTAAGACTCCAAACTCAAAAAATAAAGTCATCCTCACCATAACCAATAAAGGTGCATCTCTCAGACTTAGCCTTTAACCTAGTCCTATCCTTCTTGGGAACATGAATCAATGCCTCACATCTAAATACCTTAAGAAAACAATAATTAACTTTCTTATCAAACTAAGATTCCTTGTGTATGCCTCCATCCAAAGGCACTAAAGGTCCTCTATTAATTAGATATACCGATGTGCTACTACTTCTACCCAAAACATTAGGGGAAGCCTTGCATGAAACCTCATGATCCTAACCTACTCCATGATTGTCTTGTTCATCCTCTCTGACAGTCCATTCTCTTGTGGTGTCCCTGGAACCATCCTTTGCCTATGAATTCCATTATGTGAACAATAATCATCAAATGCTTTGCTACAATACTCACATCTATTATCTGACCTAAGATATTTTAACTTGAGACCTATTTCATTCTCAACTAAATTTTCCATCTCTTGAATGTTTCAAACACATCATATTTCTTCTTATTGCAATAAACCCAAAATTTCCTAGTTGCATTATCAATAAATGTAACATAATAATTTGAACCACCAATAGAATATACTTGAGCTGGCTCCCATACATCTGAGTGAACCAACATTAACTTATTCTCCTTCTTTGTAGGTCTAACCCTTAATAACTTAACTCACTTCTACTTCTCATACACATAATCATCATAGAAGTCCAAATCAACCTATTTCAATCCAGGCAACTTGTCTTTCAAGATCTCCATACCCTTTTGGCTTATATGACCAAGCCTGTAGTGCCACAAAGTTGCATCTCCATCTATGAAAAATAAATTATAGTGATCAACACTACTATTTAAATACAAATTACCAATTTTATTACCTCTCACAACCATAAGAGCACCCTTGGTAACTTTCTAAAAGTCTATTGAAAACATCATCGAATAACCCTCACTATCTAATTACCCCACTAAAATTAAATTCCACCCTAACTATAGGACATGTCTAACATCCTTTAGTATTCATGTGTTCCCATTTTTCATCTTCACTTGAACACAACATTTCCATACTATACAACATGATTCATCATCACCAAGATAAACATGTCCAAAATATCCTTAAACATAATCCATGTAATGATGCCTATGTGGGGTGGCATGAAAAGAAGCCCCTAAATCTAATACCTAAGATTCAGAAACATTATCTAAGGAAAGAATTAAAGTATCCTAACTAACGTTACCTATTTTCATATTTACCTCCTTAGTCTCCTCATGTTTAGTCTTCTTGTCTTGAATTTCCCAACATTCCTTCTTTATGTGTCAACTTTTCCCACAGTGCCAGTACACCATCTTGGTTCTAGATTTAGATCTTCCCCGACCCTTTGAATTTCCATGGTTTCCTTTGCTTCTATCCTTTTGTCTCCCTCTATTCTCCACTATCAAATCATTCCCTAAAGATGATTCCCTAGTGCTCTTTCTTCACATTTCCTCACTAAGAATCACACCTATAACATCCTCAAACTTTAAACTTCCCTTAGTAGGGATGACATTACTCATAGCCATAACCAAGCTATCCCAACTATTAGGTAAGGAGCACAAAATAAACAAATCCTTAAATTCATCTTCAAATTTAATACCAATAAAAGTTAGCATACTCATAATCAAATTAAAATTATTCAAATGATCAGTTACATAACCATTTTTAGACATTTTCATATTAAATAAACTTTTCATCAAAAATATTTTATTATAGGTAGAGGTTTTTTCATATAACTTCCCTAATTTCTTCATCAAACCAAATGTAGTAATCTCCTCTAAAATATTTAAGGCAAATGAAGATGTAAGGCACAGTCGTATGGCTCCCAGTGCTTTTCTAATGAGAAAATTATAATATCCCTGATTCATACCTAAAGTTTGTCCTATTTTCCTCATCAAAGTGAGATGAAGATCCTTTTCAAATAAGTAATCTTCCATTTGCATCTTCCATAATCCAAAATTTTACCCATTGAATTTTTCAACTCTAGATCTGCCATTATCTGCTATAGCTCCCACTCAAGTTAATATCTTTCCCTATAATTCACCACTTTAAAAAAACCACTAAAGCTAGATCTGATACCAATTATTAGGAATACATGATTAAAATTAATTAATTATGTAATAATATGCAACACAAAAATCATTCCTTAGAATCACAACAATAAAGACATATGGAAGAAATATTTAGATCTAAGAAAAAATACACACACAACATCGATATAACGTGGTTCACCCAATGTGGGATATGCCCACTAAGAGGATATTAATAATATTATAAAAAATATTAAAAACAAATCTAAATAAGAAACCTCTCATAGAGGTAATTTTCTCTAGCCTGAGTTCACACTAGAATTCTTGAAATGCAAAGCTACACCTCAAAACTGATCACACTGATCGTAAAAAGAATGTAGAGCTCAAAACTTAATGCAAAATGCAATGAATAATGTGTTACCCCTCTCACCTATTTATAATTTTAAAAATCCCTTGATAAATGCACCATAACCATAAGGATAACCATATCCCCAAAAAATAAGGCATAAAATAAGGGAGGTTTCAACCACATAATCCCTTAATTCTCTCAACACCTTTAAATCATACACACTTACAAAAAATGTGCCATAAAAAAGGGAATTGGTTAAAATTCTTCCCACCATTGTAAAAGGTAAATATTTCATGTTAAAATTGTCTTGTTAATTTTATTTTTACTTTAGGGGTGTTAAAATGAACTCCACATTTAACACATAAATTTTAAGTGGCCATGAAATTATATTAAACTACTCACCAGTGGTCCACAATCTAATTTTGAATTAAACTATACTCACACTGGTGATAGTTCAATTCCTCAGGCTTGATTTGTGGCAATCATAGGGTTGAACTGAGGCTTAGCTAAATATTACATAGTGCTCAAATGGTGGTAGCATTTGGACTCAAGTGAGAATTATTCCTTGGATCATGTATTTGTATTTTGCTTTTCATGGGTCCACTAGATCTCTAGTTCCTATTACTTTTATGCTTATGTGGAATCATCCTGGCACCTATGTGGCATCCTTGTGTCACTTTCATGACAACACTACTCATCAATGTTCAAATAATGATTGTTGCCTTTGAATTTGGATCTAAGTAGCTATCTTAAAATTGATGGCCTTGCAACCGTCATTTGAAATCTACATGAATGTCATTCTCAAGTGCATGACCATCAATTTTAAATGCATCATCATAGATCTTTGTTGTCTTAAAATTGAAATACATGTAACCATCATTTGACATCCACATGCATGTCATTGATGGGTGCATGACCATTAATTTTAAACACATCATCAAGATTGTTTGCTAAGCTTGCCAGTTGTCATTTTTTTGTTCGCTCTGTACTCTGTCAATTATGCTAGGAAATGCCTTTTTGCTATGTGGTGGTCTTGAATTTTTTTGGGGTTCCATTAAAAATTATATGCTCATCTCATTCCATCATATTTATCTCATTTGGATGAACATTTGTTATTAGATATTGATCCAATAAGTGGACAACCATTAGCTACTCAATATCCTTGAAATTAAATGGTGACACTTGTCACCACCTTTCTAGTCCCAAAGTTTCATTGAAATATTAACTCAACACATGCCGTTATATCAATATACTATTATCAAATGTAGACTTTATATTGAGATCCAATTTTTTGAACATGATTGGTCCTTATGGTTGTTGAATATATTAAGTTAGGCTTGAGAAACATATAAAATTTGGACTAAGGTTTTGGACCAAGGTTTTATTCATGTTAATGAACATGAATAAAAATTTAGGCTAAAATTTAGACCTAGCTCAAAGCATAATGAAAGGGACCTTGTGAGTAATTAAAGGGACTGACGGTAAGTATTTTAACCTAAGATTTTAAGCTAGGCTAAAACATAGTAAAGTGACCTTGCTAATTATAAATGTCATAACATAACGTTTTCACCTAAGATAGGAACATGAAAAAGGACCCTACATAAAATGACTTAGCATAAAGTTTTAGAATAGGGTTTCATTGAATAAACAAATATGATGGAACTTTTGGATAAGGCCTTAAGCTAAGTAATAAAAGTGACCTTGTATTTTTAGTTGGACCATGCTAAAATAGAAAAGGGACCAAACATGAATTTTTAGACTAAGGTTTGGTTGTGTTAATAAACATGACCAAGCCTTAGTATAAAACTTAGACTAAGTCCATATCATTTTTAAAAAAATGTCCCCATGTAAATTTAAATAAAGAATTCCCACCAAATTTAAATTTTGAATTAAAAGGTCCAGGTAAAACATTAGGCTAAGGTTTTAAAATATGAATTTAATTAATCAATTATAGACCAAGGTTAGTAAAATATCATTGTAATATTGAATAAAAAAACCTAAGCATGTTTTTTTCCAAATGGACTCCATGAGACCTATAACTATAAAACATAAAGATCCAATGTTAGAAAAATCAAACAAGGGAAAATGAGAATCATGCATAAATATGCTAGTTGTGTTAAGTTTGGATGATCTTAAAATAAAAATAATGTGCAGTCATGCTAGTGATACTCTAATCAAATGAATCTTCAATCTCAAAGTACAAATTTATATAATTTGACACATGGTTCCCCATTTTTTATAAATGGGGTTATGTTGACCTCAATAAATGGTAACTTCTAGGGGAAACATAACAATATGTTAGAATTTAGAGACTCTAGTTTATATTAATAATTAATATACTTATTCCATTTGATTAACAACCATTATTAAGATCATTTCATGGTTAGAATAAATATTTCATATTAAAAATTAGGATCAAACATCAAAACTCAATCATGATGTGTGTGTGTGTTTGGATTCTATTTATTGTTTGCAAAAGGATTTAGAGAACAACTTCTAGGCTCATGAGTTTAATCATTAACATCAAATTTTAACATATTTAAATATTAATTACGAACCATTATTTAGCTCAAGGAAGGCTTGGGACTTGCTTTGATACCAACTAGGCATCCATAACCCCAACAAAGATGCCTTTGGCTCCACTTAGAGCCTTGTTCCATTGCTAGTCAGGCATCCATAACTACATGGAGATTACTTGGATCACCTCTGATTATAAATATATTTAAATTTTGTAATAAGGATCTTATTTTTTTATTTTTTAGATCATTTTGGCTTTCTATGAAAGATTAGGAACCAAGTTAGCCAAGTTTAGGGATTCGATCAAGTGTTTGATTTTTAGACAATCATCCTTTGTTGTAAGCTTTATCTCAAAAAATTAATGTTTTTTAAGTACAATCATGATTATGTCCTAATAGTTTAATATTTCATCCTACATGTGTCATCCTTCTTAAAACCAAGCTTATATTAGAACAAGGTTTAAAATCTCAAGTAACAATTAACTTATCCATCAGTATTGACTAGCTTCTTTAAACTACAACATCAAGCTCATATTTAAAGAATCCATTATAAACGAATGTTGAGAAGTCATACTTGCATTTCCAAACTATGACGCTCTTAATCAGTTAGATGAAAATTGAGTTGAGGGATATCCAAAAGGACTTAATTAAAAGTAAGGAACAAAGCACAAAAATCAAACAAATATATATATATATATAATTTATAAATAAGGGATAGGAAGGAAAGAAATAAGAATAAACAAATCTAAAGACCTACACTAACTCTATAAAGAGCCTACCTCTATGATCAAATGGAAATTTATTTAGCATACTATGGAATCTTGAATCATGATTGATTTCACTTAGTGGCCTATTCTTCTAGATATGATCACTTGTATGCTTATGTCTTCTAGGTAATGTATCTTGGCCTCCTATTATCATTCTCATATGTATGGATCAAAGATATGAATTTAATACCAAATCATCTTCTTCCTAAATCCTTTAGTCTTACATCAAGAGTGTTAATTTTCCTTATGTAATAGATAGATAGTGACTTATATCCTTATCATTAAATGATGGAATCTTAGTTATCATTCTTATCCTAATGTCTTCATTAAATTTAGCTTGAAATGGGGATAAACTACCAATATTTAGACCAAAACTTTCAAATTAATCTTGAAAGGTTACTTCATCTTGATCAACTAAAGGAGCATGAATTTATCTACAACTTTACCATTTGAATCAATTTTATCACATACTTCTACCCTTTCGAAGGTGTCATATGAAAATTCATGTTTTGTTTCACTTGCTTCATCCTTATTCTCCATGTAGAATGACATCTCAACTACACAATCAAGTACCAAATCATCTTACTTTGGAGTCTCTATAATGATATTGTTGTCTTGAAATACCTCAATTTATTTCAAGAAATCCTAGTATAAATGTTTCCACCAGTCTTCTTCTTCAAGGGTAGACTGTATTTTAGCAATGACCTCATACGAATTACCTTCACAACTATCTTCTAAAGAGAAGTTAGCTTGTATCTGATATGGGTCATGGGGTTGCTCATCTTGAACATCCATTTCATCTCATAGATTGTATTATGGTTCACTTTATTCTTCAAATGGAAAATCAAAAGCCTAAATGAAGGATTTAGAGGTTCTTGAAAAGCTAGATGTCCTAAAACAAAATCTTGATAAAACATAGATTCAGATGTAGTATTTTCATTTTTATATTCTTCAAGGATATTACAATGATCAGCTAGACCTATATCACAAAGGTTGATTTCATGTATGTACTCAAATGAATCATTATTATTGTTATCATGAAATATATTTATGGATCTATCAAACCTTTAGGAATCATATATTTTTTAAATCCTTCCCCAATATTGCCCACTTGCTTCTACAATTGAAGTAAATCAATGCTCAATCTTTGAACCATCTCAAGTATGCATTCATCCTCATTATTTAGTGCTTCTAAGTTATGAACTTGATTGTCATTACTAGTGGACACTAAGGCTTTATGTCCTTTTGAATGAAATCCATTTATATCATTGTTGAAGAAAACCAAATTTTGGCTAGGATATGCATGGCTTAAGGACAATTGGCTCAAGACTAATGTCTGATTGAAGGTAGATGCATTGTGATTGGCATAAGAAATGATATTTAATATTGGGAAATTAGGGTTGACATTGGGAATACTATATGAAATCTAACCTTGAGGCTACATTTGATCATTGATTATTACATCTTTAGCATACTCCAATGTTAAAGTGTTTATGACATGAACAGACCTCTTAAGAAACATAAAAGTCATGGGATCCAAAGCATCCTTGTAAATATCTAAGGCTAAAACCTCATCAGGTCTATAAGGAGCTATGCTTTTAATATACAACTTATGGAATCTAGCATTAAAGGCCCTAATGGTCTCACTAACATCTCTCTTAACAGTGGTGAATTACTGATACAAAATGTATGGACTAAATATTTTACCAAAATGATCAATAAAGATTTTGTTAAAACCATTCTAGTTAGCTATGTAATCCTTTGGAAGGTTAAGAAACATTCATAAGCAACATATTTGAAATTAAATGGGAACCATCTACATACTACATCTTCACGAACAAAATTTAAGAGCCTTGAAGCAACCTTCAAGATTTTAACATGATCTTCAGCTATGCCAACATCATTAGGATTAAAATAAGGAAAATATCTTTCAGGATTTCTTGGTAAGTCATGTACCTGACCAAGCACATTGATATAAGATCCACCTATCCAAGTCATACCTTGAATACATGAGCACCCTGAGTTGGTTATGTTGGTTGAGATGTTAAAAGTTTACGCTTACCTCAGTCTCACTTTTGGTAATTCTAGTTTTTGACCTTGAAACCTATTTAAAATATGATATATCAAACCAATCTTTGTAAAGTATAATTATTAAGCTTGCACATTAAGCAAATTTTGGAAAAAACCATGTAAATCATGATTATCTTTAAACTAAATAAGTTCAAATATACATCTATATTGATGGATGAGAGGGATGTTTACACTTATAAGCTTGAATAAACTCAAATTTTCAAAGAACCAGTCAATCTTTATACAAAATTTATATTACTAACCTTAAACATGGGGAATACACAAATCATGAACTACCTTGGCAAGAATGTCTATGGATCTCCAAAGAATATTGATCTTTGTCTAAAGGAAGCACAAAGATTGGTCTAATACCATCAAGATTAATGATCTTTACACAAATATATTAGAGTTATAATCCACTAAGAGGCACGGGTGAATCAATGGTGGCAAACAATCTAATTCAATTTCCAAACCCTTGAAAATACTTAAGTATTCAATACAATCATTCATGAAGTATACAAATCATTCATAGAATTGAATAATAAATAGAATGCAATATCACATACACAACATAGTATCTATGTGGGAAACCCTCTTGGGGAATAAAACTCACTCTCAAGCCTACAAAAACATGGGCTAGTGTGTTATAAGATGATCATAAATAGGAGACTAATCAATTCCTTCTAATCAGTAACCTTTGATCAAGTCCTTCTGACCTACAACCTTGATCAAGTCCTTATGACCAAAGATCTTTAGTGGAACCCTATTCCACAATGAGCAACTTCCCCTATAGAAGGTCAAGTCCTTTAGACTTTTTTGAGAATAACACTTCCAACTTAGAACTGATATCTTCAAAACCTTATGATGGACCTCTTGATTATCTAACAACTTCATAAACTCTCTATCTTAAGAAAGCCTCTCACATAGGCATGTCACAAACTCTTTCCTTCTTCACACAATCTACAAATTCAGACCTCTTCACATATCCAAAAATTGCAAGAGCACTATCATGACATTAGAAACATGAACTACATGTCACACACACACACACACACACACACACAGATATATATATATATATATATATATATATATATATATATATATATATATATATATATATATATTTGACCAACTATTTTACTCATTAACTCCAACAACAAGCACACTACCTATTCTTCACGCCACATATCACACACATAAGCTTGTCACAAACTCTCCCTAGTATCTCACTTTCAAGTCTAGAAACCAACACATTTGGTTTCACTATAAATAGAGAAATCATGAATTAACAAGATAAAAATATTTATTTGTCAACCAAAAGACATGCCTTCACCCTTAAGGCATCTCATATGGGTCACACTTAAGCACAATATCCTTTCAAAATAGACCTAAGTCACTTTTAGGTCTTATGGAGACCCATTCACCTTTTTGATACATCTGTGAGCAAATTAAGAACATAGGACCATTTACAAATGCATAGCTCCACTCCCTATGTCCATTAAGACATTCTCAAATGATCACAGTCACCTTCGCTTACCTTTATGTATGCTCAAAACAACTCAAACATAAACATTATACATAGGAACACCATTATCAAACATATAGTCAATTTATTAAACATTGTTCATAGTCAATATATATTGATAATACCTCCAAAATACTCATAGAACATTCTCATGGAGTCTACAACACTGTCAAATAGAAAATACATCAAGAGACATCGATATAGCATCAGAATGATCTCAAATATCCTTCTTGAGTTATTTGTAGAACAAGCATGAACACATAATCAAATTTGAACATTAATATCATTGATTATAAACACTTATATATGTTTAAATGAGTTTCATTATATTCACCATGGATTTATCTTCATATTTTATTTTTACAACACCAACAAATTTAACTTGTATTAAAAGATATGG
The DNA here is from genome assembly GCA_037957365.1 of Torreya grandis. NCBI lineage: Eukaryota > Viridiplantae > Streptophyta > Pinopsida > Cupressales > Taxaceae > Torreya > Torreya grandis. Next base: position 1,969,462 of record JARHVA010002358.1, read on the forward strand.
ATAAAATATAGAGCTCTGGTTTTTCCCCATGTTAAATTTGTTGGGAATTTAAGGAGCTAATATAAAGAATTTAACACATGCAATGGAACAATTGATGTTGCAAAACATAGAGAGCACATGCAATATATTAATTTCACAAATAATAATATTATACTCTGATTAAATAACAATAGGGACTATAACATATGTATATGAATATTATTCCCATATTTATGGAGAACGTCTCTCCACTAACTTCTCACCCAAATCCCTCTAATTAAGTAAAATCATATTTATAATATATTTTTAAAATAATATAAACAATATATCTCAACAATATATTCAAACCTATATTTTTAATATTATTTATAATAATATTAATACCAAATATAACTATCCAGTTACTATTTACATCTTGATAAATACTAAAACATACACAATGTAAAAGCTAATTCCTAACATTCACACTGTTATCTATAGTCTGCAAACCCATTTTATCATGCCAAACTATGTGTCTCATGCCCCTGATATAAAAGGAAGACACTCCTTGTCAATCCTCCCATGGTTTTCAATAGGTTTATCACAAACCTAGATGTAAAGAAGGACCCATCAACCTATTCACCTCGTGTAGTTTTATGGATTACTATAAACTATTTTATAATCCATGAACTATCTTACATTGGTGCTTTATGTCCTTTCACAATGTTTTCACATAAGGGAATCATGTTTAGAATTTGTATACAAATTTCATATCCTAAACAAGCATGTACTTCTATTCTTATTCAAACACATAAAAAAACTATAATAACACACCACACAACATGTCACCAAATCATTTGTGTAGCCCCATCATTGATGACTAACAAGAGGTTTATAAAATAATTCCAACCTATGTGTATCCTCCAACCTCCAATGGATGTTGTTTATTCATCTGAAAATCTCATGAAGAGGATTACTTCCCCCACAAGACTGATACATTTAACATTTGACTTAGGATGTCATGATCACCCAAAAATGTGTCTATACATGAAAATTTGATTTTGACACGCTCTTTTGACATTATAAAACCACATGACATAAATATAAATATAAAAAATTTAATCTACCCTAAAAATATTTACAAAGATATATTGACTCAATATTTATAAAACTATAAATGGAATGACCAAACCTAAGAAACTAAACAAAAAATGACTTTTTAAAATAGCTGCTACTTTTCTTGACACACCATTAACAAGAAAAAATGAAACTAAAGACACTATTAACAATATAAAATAAAATGACCAATTAAAATTTGAGTTCATATTAACATTACCTCTGCATACATTATCTTTTTGAATGACACAACTAACAAAAATGAATTCATAATGAACCATAAATCATATATATGAAGCTTTGTGATTCTAATGCAACATATATCATCAGGATTCTATGGCATGTTTGGTTAGTGACAAGGAAGAAAGAATACATATAACATATACATGGAACCATGAACTTTTCAAATAATCAAATCAGGTTTTCATAGTCTATTTTATTGAGGATATCTTTTTTTCCAAGCACATTGTTTAAGAGGAGACATCTTTTTGAACAGTGTTTGAACAACACATTAAGTTTGAACAAATAAAAAATAATAATCAATGCATGAACTATATAGGACCAAAAAATAGATAATGAATGGATATTTTTAGATGATAACATGTAATTAGATAATAAAACCATGCCACATGGAATGGATAAACATAAATTTTGCTCAAAACTAAAACTTGCTTGGATGGTAGACATACATGGTAAACAGAAGATCTAAAACTTCTTAATGATGGAGGTAAAGAATGAATGAAACATTGTCGTATCTCGATAAAAATTTCCCACTCAAATATGACACAACATGCACATGAATCAAAACATTTTTAGCTAAGATTGATAGCTATGCAGACATTAATTTACAAACTGCCATTGTTAACACATAAATAAATCATGAGCAACAAGCAAAGAATGAGTAGAACTAATTTGAAGTTACTCTCATCATGATCTAAAGCCTACTATGATACCACTATTGGGAATTTAAGGAGTTGATATAAATAATTTAACACATACAATGGAACAACTGATGTTACAGAACATAGAGAGCATAGGAAATATATTAATCTCATAAATAATGATATTTTACTCTAATTAATTAATAATATAGAACTTTACATGCATATATAGGAACATTATTCCTATATTTATGAATAACATCTCTCCACTAACTTTTCACCCAAATCCCTCTAATTAATCAAACTCATATTTATAATATATTGTTATAACAATATAAACAATATATCTCAATAATATATTGAAACCTATATTTGTAATATTATTTATAAAAATATTACTACCAAATATAAATATTCAATTACTATTGACCTCTTGATAAATCCTAAAAATTAAATAATGTAAAATATAATTCCTAATAAAATTCAAAATTTTGAATAGAAATGGTCACAGTTAAACCTCAAAAAATTTGCTCACATCTCATGTCATCTCAGATTAGGATCGATCTCGCACCGTTGATCTTTTTTGAACTTTAAAGCATCATCTACCAAATCCAAATGTTAAACAATATTTGATTTGAACTCATCTCATGAAATATTTAAATGTTGAATCAATGTGATCTGTCGATCTTTATGGATCAACTAGGTCTTTAGTAATCAACGCTCACCATTCAATCAAATGGTATGATCACCCGCTCACTGTTGGATCCTTATCTTGTACTTTGGCTCAGTTTTTAAACATCATGAACCTATCCTCATATCAATACTTCCTAAATTATTGGATGAATGTTTACTATTTATCTTACTTGAGCTTTAACTCTTTCAAAATTGACTAAGTATGGGGACCCTTACAATATGCCCGAGTAGCCATTTTTAAACATTAATAACTTCTTTTGCGCTTTAAAGAAAGATCTCAAATTTGGACCAAATAATATAATAACATTATATAATATAACCATATGACATACTACATATTAAAACTTCACATGTGTGATATATAATGACATTAAAGTTCATTCTCAGTATCTTTTGTCACATATATAACTATCTCTATATTTTATCTAGGATACCAACTTTGTTCCTTCATAACTTTTATTGAACTTCAATGCATGATCTATAATTTAGAAAAAATTAACTAGGATGAACATTAAAAAAAACCATATGATCCATTTCTCTTGACACCTTAAAATTTACTAGATACATTACCATCAAAATGCTCACTCAGTTCTTCTCACCACATTACAAAATTGTCTAAGTATGGGAAAACACAGTCAAATTGCCTAGGAGCCTAAATTTGCATATGTATATATTTTGATGAAATTAAGTGCATGATATAAATTTAGCACAAATAAAATATGTACAAAAATAAACAAACCCATATGATCACCTTTTCCATCATCAAATTGCATACTCATATTTTTTGCCATTAGACCCAAAGTGTCTAGATAAAACTATGGACTGCCAAATGAATTCCACTTATGCACACAAGCTCTAAAATCATATATAACATATTATTCAAATATTTAACATGTTTTAATTATCAAAACCTTAGGGGTTTTGGTTTTAATATATTTAAAGAACACAAAAATAACACAATAACAATGTTTTCTTTGAGAAGAGATGTTTTATTACTCACAAGATTGAAAATGCTTGCATATGCTTATCTCTGGGAAGAGATGTCTTATCTCCTTCTTAGGATACATCTATTTTTATACATACTTTTAAGGTAGGATGAGGATGTGTAAGGTAACCAATCTTGAGGGAGATAAAGTTGTTTGACTTCCATGATTTACAACAACATAGAATTTGAGAAATTACTATTTTTAGATAGCACTATTAAAATTTTAATTATGGTAACTTCCATTGGGTTTTTAGGGGTAAAAATTCACTTATCATAGCTCATTCCATCTCATCACATTCTCCTCATTATTATCTTTCCAATAGTTCAAACAGGGAGTCAAACGAAGTGATGGTTCAAAATTTATGGCTCCCAAAAGTTCTATCACCAATTAGGGTAGAACCATCACCCAAATTGTTGCTTGAAGTGTCCCCTGAAGTGTTACCCAGATCATTTAATCACCATACTCATCCCTGCACATGTCTAATCATGCCAAAATTGAAGATCAACTAAGCCAACTTTAAGCACACTAGTATAAGCACATTTCACACTTTGTCATTATTACTTAGGCTATTAAAGCACTTCATCCACTCACCAGGACACCTCCATGACATCACCATGACATCAATAAAAAATATTCAAAAATATCCTCCATTGTCATTGATTTCAACAATTAACATATACAACTCACCTTCTCTCTTCAATTACTCCCACAATAGGAACATTCTCCCCCTTTAATACAATGATAAAGTGGGCACAAACTAATCTTGAGGACTTGAAAAGATCATAAATAATAAATGACCATCTTATAAAGATGATGCAAACTCCCCCTTAAAAAACTTTATCTTTCTCCATTCCAACACTCTTCTTCAAAATCACATTAACTAATGAAGATAGAACACATAAAACACTAAAATATAAGATGGACTCCCCCTAATATTTTTGAGCCATTCTACCATTTGAGTATCTTTAGATCTCCACACACCATGAAGAATCATCATGTAGGCTTACCAAAATTCTTTCTCAAGACACTTCCATGACCACTAAAAAATCATTATTCAATTCACCAAATATAAAACATGCTCTAAAATAATCCTAATAACTTACCTTAAAATGATCATACCTTGCCCTTTTGGAAACAGTGAGCAAAACATCAAATCTTGACACTAGACTTGTCTTGCCTCCTTGCAGTGCTACTTGGAAATTACAAAGCCTAAAATTTTTATTAGACACATATTTAGGTCCTAAAACTTTATATCTAGAGAACTCTCATATTCCCCCTTGAACATACCAATTTTGAAACAACAAGATCATCCTCTGCAACATACTTCCTTCACAAACCTACTATCTAATTAGGCCTCCAACTTGACAAAAGCTTGAATAAGTTGAGAACCACAAACCTTTAAATCTTTGTGAATATCTATTTTACAACCCATTTATCCCATTCAACATATTAAGAAGCCTCAGACCTCAACTCATAAGCCAAACCACTTTTCTAGTAGAACCCAAAACCCTAGAATCTCAAAATAAACAAAGTCAACATAACACCTTCCAGTCAACATCCACCTCTAAAACTTCTTGTACACCTAGATACAACCATTACAATATTATGGACTGATTTTTGAGCTTTCACACAATTTTATAACCCATTTTAGGACCAACAAGCTCTTAAACACAAACTAGGAAACTTGAGAGAAAATAAAGAAACTTAAATTTGACTTCAACATACCTTCAGATCACAAAAACACTTAGAGTATGCTAGAATAAGGTCAAAAGACCTTTATATGTAAAAATATTACCTTGAAAAATCACAAATCCTCCTTTGATAGCTGGGAACCTTCAATTTGACCCTGCAAACTATTCCAACTAAGAAAACACCATAAGAACACTTGCTTCTCTACTTGAAAGGAGTCTCTTAAGAAGCATAGATAGAGACACCTTCTATACTTGAATGCTCTAAAACAAAAACAACTCCTCATATTCCTCTTCCTCCTTATTTAATTGATACTTATAGTTCTTCTTCTTTGGATTTAGAGAAATAACTTCCTTAACTACTATAACATTCTCCTTTTCTACTATGATTAGATTATCAATACATCGAGATAACATATATTAATATCATACCTCTTCATATTAAGAATATTCCTTATATCTTATAACCTCATCACTAGGTATAGATAATTGATGTTCTTTACATGAGGCTTTCTCAACAACATCAGGATGTTCACTTGGATCTACACTTACCTTAGAACTAGCCTCAAACAATACCTTGGTCTTTTCCTTAGGCTTAGTCTCTTCATTCTCAACATGAGTAAACAATGAGACCTTTTGGGACTCTTCACCTTATATAGTATTCTCTTCCATAACATATATATTACTTATACCTATAGACTCATCATAATTCATACTTATCACCTTTGGTCTCCATGAGTTCACTTTCCTTTTATCTTATACTCTAGGAGCCTGATAAAACCTATTCTATCTTTTATGCCTTTGCTTATTGAATATAGCAATGTGAAATTTCTAGTCAAAATTGAAGCACACCATAATTTTTACAACAAGCTATTTCTACCTTTCTAGATTTGGATAAAATATTTCAATGTATCCTAGTTCATAACAAATATAGAACTCAATATCTCTTGAAGGAAACTACGCTTGACTTAACTTAAAAGAGCAATGTTTTAAAAAGTGTCCCATATCATGATAGTTGAGACACTCAACCTTGATTACACCTTTTTATTGATGGCCCCCATCATAGTTTTGAGAAAATTCATTTTTAATAGGTCTTCTACATTCTGTAGCTTTATACCCAAACTAATTACAAGTATAGTAGTAACCATTAAACTTTACAATTCGACTTACCAATGGGAATTGCAATAGCATTGATTACTTTTCCCATATGGTTTCTCAAGACTCCTCCACATCCTACATTCCCCAGGTTCCCTTTAGCAGTTCCATCAAAGTTCCCTTTGATCCACCCATGAGGGGGGACATTCCAAGTTACACCAAGTCTAGTATTTTCATTTTTTACATTATACTTTTCTAATCTTAAAGGATTATCAATTTGAAAGGTAGGATTAGGATCCCTTTGTAATGAAAAATTCTCCTTGATAGCTCTAATGATGTTCTGCCCCACTACCCATCTTGGAAGTTCTTTACTTCTAAAAATACAATTATTTCTTTCTTTCCATATTCCCCACCAAATATGGGGAAGAGTTAGTTTCCATAGAAAAAGAACATCTAGATTCTTAGAGGGACAGTACCAACTTTTAAAAGATAGATCCACACTTTTATGTTGAATCCAAGCAATACCCCAAAGATTGAGGATTTATTTCCAAACTAGCTGCGTAAAGGAACAGTTCACAAACAAGTGATCTCTGTCTTCAAAACCTTTTTTTTGCAAAGAAAGACACCTGTTCACTATGTTTATTCCTTTTTTCTGTAAGTTATCAAGAGTCAAGATTTTGTTTTGGAGAAGGGTCCAGAAGAAGATTTTGATTTTAGGGATGAGTCCCTTGATCCAGGCCTATGTCCACAGTGGTTGGTTACCATTTCTCTTTGAAGTAAAGATGGTAGAAACTTTAAATTGTCCGCTAGGCTCGTCATGCCAAACAATCTTATCTTCAAGATTAGGATAGAGGGAAATAGCATTAAGGGATATTTGAATATTATTGAATTCTTGATCAATATCATTAAGGTTCACCCATGAATTGTTTTGCCAGTATTGATTAACCATTATTCCATATCTTTGCTTACAACGGTCAATTACTTCTCTATCTTGGAATTCTTCTATCAAAGGGATTTCTTTTAACCAAGCATCCTCCCAGAAATTCACCTTTTTTCCATTACCTACTTTCTAGGAGCTTCATTTTTCTAAGATTTGTTTAGTACCCTAAACAGCCCCCCATATAGAAGATGGATGGGTTACGTCAGGGTAAGAAAAGAATCTAGAGAGGGATTTTGCATTAAATAAATACTTTTGCTTCCATATATTGCTCCATTCTTTGTTTTCATGAAAGACCCTCCATCCCTATTTTTCTAAGAGAGTTGTATTCATAATTCTTATTTTCCTTATTCTGAATCCTCCTTCCCTGAAAGGTTTACAAATGTTTTCGCAGGTAATTAGCGGCATTCTTCTTTTTTCCTCAGTACCTGTCCAAAGAAAGTTTCTCTAGATTTTTTCAATTGCTTCTGCAAATTTGTTTGGAATTCTGAAAATACTTAAAGCATAAGTAGGTATGCTTTGAAGAGTTGATTTGAGAAGGGTTAGCTTTCCTGCCTGACTGAGAAAATTTCCTTTCCATCCCGCAAGTTTCTTGCTGAATTTATTAATGAGATCTTCCCAAAAGGCTTCAGGGACTTTCATCCCTAGAGGGAGACCCAAGTAAGAGGATGGGAAAGAACCAATAGAGCATTAAAGTATTTTATCTATTTTGTTTTGTCTCTAAATAGGGGTATTAGTGAAGAACACTACGCTTTTGTTCTAATTAATCAACTATCCAGAGGAAAATGAGTATAAATTTATAACTTACTTCAAAGTTCTAGCTTCCTTGACTTCAGATTGCCCTATGAAGATAGTATCATCAACAAATTGTCTATGGGAGCATATTAGAGGATGAGAAGAGGGTTTAAGACCCTTAAATAAACCTTTAGGAATTAAGTCTCCTATATATCTTCCCATACAGTCAGCCATAATTACAAACATAATGGGGGATATAGGGTCCCCTTGTCTCAATCCCCTTGACGGATTAAAGAAATGGGATGAGCAATTGAAGTAGTAGATACCAACTAATAAATCATATCTACCACCTTTTGTTCAAAGCCAAAAGATGTTAAACTATTTGAAAGGAATAACCAGTCCACCCTGTCATAAGCTTTTGCAATACCAACTTTCATAATGAATCCCTCATTGTTAGAACTAAATAACGAATGAATGTTCTCATGAATAGTAATTATAAAATTGAGGATTTTTCTACCTGGGATAAATCCATTTTGTTCGTCGGCAATAATTGAAGGGATCACTTGAATAAGTCTAGATGTAAGTACTTTAGATATGATCTTATAAAATGAGTTGCACAGGTTGATCGGTCTAAACTGATTAGGTGAGTCAGCTCCTATCTTTTTTGGAATCAAACACAAAAAAGTAGAATTAACTTCCTTAAGTATCTTGTTGGCTCCAAAGAATTCCTTCACTGCATTACTTACATCTCTACCAACAAATTTCTAGAGTTTTTGAAAAAAGAACATGGGAAATCCATCTGGTCCCAGTGATTTATCTTTTCCTAGAGAACAAACTGCTTTGAAGATTTCCTCGTCCTTTGGTATTAAGCATAACATTTTGTTCTGTTCCTTCGAGACCAGTGGAGGAACCACGCGAAGGATATCAGCCTAATTTTCTAGATTGATATTTATGTCAGCCTTCATCAGGGAAGAGAAAAAGGATAGCATTTCCTTCTTGATTTCTTTTTCCTCTAAAATCTTCTGATCTCCCTTGTTTAGGTATTGGATTTGAATTTTAGCTCTATGCTTCAGAGTGGAGAGGTGGAAAAACTTTGTATTTTTATCTCCTTCTTTCAACCATAACACCCTTGATTTTTGTCTCCAATAGATTTCTTCCTTGGTTATTATTTCTTGATATTGATCCAACTTTTCACTTTCTTCAGTAATGAGTTCTAAAGTGTATCCATCTTGCTGAATTTTTTCCTAAATTCTACCGATTTCCTCCTTGATTGTATTCTTTTTCTCAAAGATATTTTGAAAACAATACTTATTCCATTTCTTAACTTCCTTTTTAACATTTTTGAGCTTGGAGACAACTCTAAAGAGGGCCGTACCCTCAATAGGTATATTCCACCACTCTTCCATTTTACTTTCAAACTATGGGTGCTGCAACCACATCTTTTCAAATCTGAATGGGTGATTCTTTTTCAAATTCATTTTGGCCATTGTGAAGAAAAGAGGACAATGATCCAAACCTATTCTATGGCATGCTTCCAACTTACATATGTATTCTTTTGTCCAATCTGGAGAGATAAGGGCCCTATCAAGCTTGGTTTATATACATTCATTGCCAATTCTCTTATTGCTCCAAGTAAACTAAATTCCTTAAAGTTCCATATCCATTAGTCCTTTTTTGTTTATAAACTCCATTAGATCAAATCTCCCTTCCAATTGAATAATATTACCTCCCTTTTTCTCATGATCATATAGTGGTACATTAAAATCTCCCATTATAATCCATCGACCACTATAGTCTTTGCTTTTGAAATTTGAGATAGTCTCCCAAACCTTTTTCCTTTGGAACTTAACATTAGGAGCGTAGATATTTACAACATACCACCTTTCCTTCTGGTCAACACTAGTTATTTTAACAATCATAAGATTTTTACTTTCCATCAAAATTGATCCAGAGTAATGATTCTTCTTCCAAAGTATCATAGTACCCCTTGAAGCACCTTCAGAACTACTGGCCTTAATGGAATAATTTTTAAAGTCTTTGATCTGTTCTACTTTCTCTTTACTCATCTTGGTTTCTTGGAGCAAAAGGAAATCTGGCTTTTGGTCTCTGACAAAATTCCTAACTATATTCACTTTATTAATACTATTTAACCCCCTAATATTCCAACTTAATATTTTCATTACTGTTTAATTAGGTATATTCCAGCAGAGTAGTCTGCCTTCCATCCGCAATATTTTTTTTGCTTTCCATCTCTCTGATCTTCCTTGTAGATTTTTTTCTAACTTTATCCGTAGAACCAACATCTAGTTTTATCTTGGATTGCGGATTAGTTCCTTTTCCTTCTTTTTTCCACAGATTCCCGTTAGGTTTCCCCTTAGAACTTCTTATCTCAACATTCTTTGTATTATTCTTTTTCTTGTCTTTTTTCTTTTGTTCTTTTGTTCTTTTTCCTTCCTCTTTCTTTACTTTTGCAATGGGGGTCCCTTTCACTGGAATGTTATTATCATCCTTGGTTGACACATGACTCTCCCCCGACTGGGTAACAGGCATCTCTCCTTCCTCTAATTTTTTCCCCCCTTCAGGCTTCAATTCTCCTTCCTCTATCCCATCATTGTCCTTTACATCATTGTCAAATTGCCATATTACTGAAGCTTGTGCTACCCTCCAAACCATTAAGCTAGTTTTTGAATCAGGATATTCTAAATTATGGTTGGAAGGGGACTCCTTGAATATCATAAATATCTTAAATAATAAAAATTCTGCCTCATGGTCAATAGAGGCTATGGTGATGGAAATGAAAAATTTAATTAAAAAATTTGAAAAAGTCACTATTACCCATACTTACCATGAAGTAAACGGAGTTTTTGATTGGATAGCAAATTATGCAGTTCGAGCAGGACACAAGGTGAGCTAGCAGGAGACATTAAACAAGAACGTGGATCTTAGAGCGCTCATTCATCATGATGTAATTCATGCTAAGGAGGGAAAGATCAGATTGGAATAAAAAACTAATGATTTGGGGGAGTGGATCCATGGAGGAAGATATACACTCATTAAACAGAAATGTTCTAGAGTACACGAGGAGGATTCAAAACATGCCAAAACATAGGCGAGTTCTGGTCCAAATTGGTAATAGTCGGGTTCATTGTTTAGCTGACAGGGTTCAGGAATTAAAGGAGATACGTATGGCTCATAATAGGAAAGGAGAACCAAGGAAGCAGGAACCCAAATATTGTGAAGAGTGGAAAGCAAAAGAAGATGTCTTGAAGATACTACAGAGAGGAAAGGTTGTGAGTTACATGGAACGGCTTCATGGCTCAAAACCCCATATCACAATGGCTTTTTTCAAAAACTAGACTGATGATAGGGTTACCTTGCATGGCATTATGGTGAATCTCACTGAGGAATTCATAGTGGAGGTGATGGGACTTCCAATGGAGGGAATAAAATTTTCAAAGCAGACAAGCATTTCCAATGAGGCTTTTTTCAAATTCCCTAAAATGGATGCTGAGGAGCAGCAGCTAGAAAAAAGTAGAGATTTTTTTGAATTGGAGCAGATTAACGGCATCTAGAGGGACGTCTTATGTTGCATCCATGAGTACTTCATACTTGATGGAAGAAGCAAAAGATTCCACAAATTTCACTTTGTATTCCTCACTCACTTTAGACACAAAGTAAGAATCTCCTTTCCTTTTTATCTATGTTTTTCCTTGCTCCAAAGTCTGTTTGCTCATAGGAAAAAGGAATCTCATCCCATCCCACATGAGGGGTTAATTCTTATAATAGAAGGGCATTGCAATAATAAGGCCATTGTAAATAATCCTTATTTGAGAAAATACAAGGACCAAAGGAGTAATAAGAAATAAATAGTAAAAGGGAAGGAAAAAGCTAAATTCAAACTCCCAAGCATCAAAAACTAGACTGCTGATGAGGAAACAAAGTGGGAAAGTTTTGAAAACACTGGGGAGGAGAGTCTAAAGGAAGGAGGTACAGAAAGTGGGCATTCAAGTTCCAGTGAGGAAGAAGAAGTGCAAGATAAGAATGAGAAAGGAGTCAGTATAGAGGAAAAGTCTGAAAATAGCAACCATGAGTCTGAGGAAAACTAGCAAGTGTTTGAGGAAATGGATAAAGATCTAGATGATCCTATTGTGGACCCTAATCCGATTAATGAGAAGGAAAATCTAGTTCAGGTTGCTAACCAAATATTGGAAATGGGAGCTCAAGTAAAGGAAGTAAGTAACAAAAATGTAAGCCCTACTGAAATAAAGGAATAAAAACGAATGGAAACAGAGGATTATATTAAAGAAGTTGGAAGCAGTCCTAAAAAGAACATAGAAGATTGGAGTGATAAAAGGCAGAATGACGAACCTACTAGATTGGCCAATTGTAAAGTTTATACTACCCTTTAATTTGATTTATGGACGTATAAGGAGATAATGGAAATCAATAGGAAAATGGAAATAATGGAGGGTAGACAGGAGGTAATTTGGAACAAAATCAATAACATGGAAAAGCAGATGAGGGATATTCCCATAAAACTCAAAGAGTATGAGAAAAACCTAAGGGAACTCATAAAGGAAAGCAAAATAAAGATGGAGGAGGTAACCTCTAGCATTTGTGTTGCTACGGTAAACATTAGAAAAAGAGAAAATGAAGAAATCCAAACTTTGGAGGGGCCTAGCAAGAGAACTAGACAAAGCTCAAGAAAGAAAGTAATGCAAGAGGGATCTACGCAGGCGACTGCTGCCATCCAAGACACTATTGTGAAAGGTAAGGAAGCAGTGAAGATGATATTGGAGCTAGAAGAATAGTTTATGGTTCTACTAGTTGGTTGTGTTTTCTGGTCTTGGTACCTGGTTTTTTGAACTTTTACTATGGATTTTATAGATCTCTGTAAAACCTAGGGGCTATCTTTGGTTGTTCATTTGTTAGCTTCAGGTATTTGTATCTTGGTTGTGTTACTTCAGTGAAGTAGGCTTAAGGCTTGCCTATGGACGTTTCTATTTTATCTTTCTCTTTTTGTTCAGGGTTTCGGGGTCCCTTCAAAACCTGTTTTTACCTTAATCTAAAACCATTAAACTTTGCATACCTTATATAATTTGGCTATCTAATCTGATTTATTTTTATTCTGATAGCACCTTCATTCCTTGTTTGATGATTTGTCTTCAAAGGCCGATCTACCTTGTTCACATTAGTCTTCATCTTTTCTTGAGTTGCAGTCTCTAGTTCTTTTTTGTATCCAAGCCCAGTCTTGTCACTTGCATGATTTTGATCATTCATAATGTTGTATAGATCACTTGAGCTCTTTAAAAATCTCACAAATAATATTAAATTACTAGAAACATTCTCTAACTCAGATTTTAATGACTCATTTTCAATTACATACCTTGCATATTCATCTTCTTTAGCTTTTAGGCTTGTAGACAAAATTTCTAATTGAAAACTATGATACTTGACCATATCTTCATGATCCTTGACATTTTCATCCATTTTTACCTTAAACACACTGAATTTATCCTCAAAGTCCTTGATTTTATATTTCATCTTATTATTTATCTTCTTCTCAATATTTAGTTCTTTAAGAGCATTCATTAATACAGTCTCATAGTCTACCTCGTCTTCATCATTATCTAAATCACTCTAAGTAGATTCCTTCTAATTTGAGAAACTTCCTTCCTCAACCATGAACAAAGCTTCATATTCATCCAAACCATCATCTTCATGATCATATTCTGAGTCACTATCTTCACTCTCATCTAATGAGTTTCAATCCTCTTTAGTGTAGAGACTATTCTTGTCCTTGATGTACTTATTGTTATCAAACCTTATGATTCCCTTTTTGATTTTATCAGACTTGAAAGATCTCTTTACATTATCATGAACTTGATCATGCTCTTCATCATCATCCTTTTTATACTTATGAGCACACTTATTAGAAAAATGTCCTATCTCACCATAATTGAAGAATTTGAGGGGTAACTTACCTTTATACTTGCCTGAACTTATTCTTAATTTAATTGAAATCAAAATAATTAGTTCATCCTCATCTATAGCAGGAATTTCATCCTCCTTGAAATTATTACCTTTGAGCTTCTTCTTTTTCTTCATTTTAGTCTTGAAATTTTCTTCTTTCTTTGGTGGTATATCATCATTCTTTCTCATCTAATAAGTAAGGGTGTCATGCAATTGATCCATATTCAACTGCGTAAGGTCATGACTCTCTTCTATAGAAAAAAAATTTATATCAAATGTGGGGGATAGAGACCTTAATACCTTTTAACACAATAGTATTTTCAATGTTTTCTCCAAGACCTTTAATGATGTTCACAATCTCATCAAATTTCTATGGAAAGAATGCCATTTGTATAGAAATGATGCCACAATATCTTCTTTGATCATGTTGAGACTTTCAAATTGCTTTCTATGAGTCTATAACTTTACTAACTTAACCTTTGAATCTACTTCAAAAATAGAATTCAATTTATACCATATTTCCTTAGTAGATGTGTAATGAATTACTCTAGTGAGATTAGTTCTAATAAGACCAAAAGTGATGGTATTAATTACCTTATAATTATTCTCAAACATCTTCTTGTCTACAAAACTAGATGGAGGAGTAGTAGGAACAACATAACCATCCACAATAGATTGATGTACACTAAAACCTAGGGACATAATGTGTGTCCTCATGATAGCACTCCAAAAAATATAATTGGATCCATTGAACTTTAGTTATTTCTTAGTAGAGAAAGCACCTTGCATATTCTAACTAGCCATTGTACCTTGGATCACCTTCAAGCTATCAAGATTTTACCAAAATACCTAGCTCTGATACTAATTTTTAGAGGTAAAATCCACTTTGGGGGTGGGTGAATTAGTGGTGTAACACAATCCAATTCAATTTACAAACCCTTGAAAATACTTAAGCATTTAATACAATCATTCTTGAAGCATACAGATCATTCATAACAGTGAATAACGAACATAATGCAAGATCACATACACAACACAAGATCTACATGGGAAACCTCTTAGGGAATAAAATCCACTCTCAAACCTAAAAAAACATGGAATACTATCTCATAAAATTATAAAAAAAAGAGACTGGTAAATTAATTTTGATCAAGAATTTTCAGTCAAGTCCTGACCTAAAACATTGATCAAGTCCTTCTAACCAAAGGTCTTTAGTGAAACCCTGTTTCACAAGGAACAACTACCCCTAAGGAAGATCAAGTCCTTTAGACCCTCCTTGAGAATAACACTTCCACCTTATAATTGATATCTTTAACACCTAATAATGGACCTCTTTATTATCTAACAACTGCAAAAAATTTCTATCTCAAATAGGCCTCTCACAAACTCTTTTCTTCTTCACATAATTTGCACACTCAAACCTCTTTACATATCCAAAAACTATAATATCACTATCATGAAATTTTAAATATTACCTATAGGTCATACACATAGTTAAATAATTATTTTACTTATTAACTCCACCAATAGTCACACTACCTATTCTTTGCTTCACAAACCACACACATAAGCCTCTCACAAATCTCTCCCCAATCTCTCAATTGCAAGTCTAGAAACCAACACATTTGGTTTAACTATAAATAAAATAATCATGAATTAAAAACATCAAAATATTTCATTTTTGGCCAAAAAGAATGCCTTCACCTTTAAGGCATATCATATGGGTCACACTTAGTCATAATCTCCTTTCAAAATAGACCTAAGTCACTTTTAGGTCCTATGGAGACCCATTCACCTTTTTGATACATATATAAGCAAATTAAGAACATATAACAATTTAAAAATACATATGTCTAATCCCTATGTCCCCTAAGATATCTTCAAATGATCACAATCACCTTTACTTACCTTTGCTTATGCTAAACCAACTCAAATAGAGACCTTATGCATAGGAACCATTATAAAATATACAATCAACTTTTTAAGCATTTTTCATACTCAAGATAAATTGATCACACCTCCAAAATACTCATAAAGCATCCTCATGGAGTCTATAACACTCCCAAATAGAAAATAAATCAAGAGACATCGAAACAACATCAAAATGAGCTCAAATATCCTTCTTGGGTTATTTTCAGAATGAGCAAAAACACATAGTCAACTTTGAACATTAATATCTTTGATTGTACACACTTCTAGATATTCAAATTAGGTTCATTAGATGTTCCATGGAGTCTTCTTCATATTTTATTTTTATATCACCAAAATCTTTAAATTTTAAAGAAAGATGTGGATAAAATATAGAGCTATGGTTTTCCCCTATGTTAAATTCAAATATTTAAATAACAATGATCATAGTTAAGCTTCAGAAACATTGCTCGCATCTCATGTCATCTCAACTTTAGATCAATATCACACAATTGATCTTGTTCAAACCTTAACACATAGTCTAATAAATCCAAACATTAAATAATAGTCACTTTAACCTCATCTCGTGCAATCTTAAAATCTTGACTCAGTGCGCTCTGTCGATCTTTGCAGATCAACTAGGTCTTTATAAATTAATGCTCATCATTTGATCAAATTGTATGATCACCTACTCATTATTATATTTTCATCCTATGCTTTTGATTAGTTATTAAACATCATGCACCTATCCTCATCTTGATGATTATTTATTTTTTAGAGCAATACAAACCATTGATATTGATTGAGCTTTAACTCTTTCAAAATTGACTAAGTATGGGGACCCTTTCAATGTGTTTGAGTAGCCATTTTTGAACCTTAATAACTTCTTCTGTGTTTGAACACATGATATCAAATTTAGACTAGATGATATCATAAAATAGGAGAATCCAAGAATGTGACATAATAAACCTAAAACCTTCCCATGTGTGAGATATAATTCCATTAAATTACCTTATCAAAATCTTATGTCACAGAGCCAACTATGTCTAGATTTTATCCAGGAAACCAACTTTGTTCTTTCATAACTTTTGTCATGCTTTAGTGCATGATCTATAATTTAGTGAAAACAAATTAGGCTAAAAAATGAAAAAACCCATATGATAATTTTATCTTGAAACCTTCACACATTCAAGATAAAACACCATTAAAATGCTCACTCTATTTTTCTTGCCACATTGCAAAATTGGCTAAGTATGGGAAAACAAAGTCAAATTGCTTGGTAGCCCGACTTTGCATATGCACATATTTTGATGCATTTAATTGAAAATAAACTAGGTGCAAAACTAAACAAATCCATATGATCACCTTTTCTTGAAACGTCAACACGTGTGAGATATTTCATCGTCAAACTACCTACTCAGATTTTTTGCCACTATACCCAAAGTGTCTAGATAAAAACTATGGATTACCAGATGAATTCCATTTATACACACAATCTCTCAAAGAATATATAAAATCTTATGGACCTATTTCACATGATACTCATCCTTGAACATGTCTAATCATGCCAAAACTGAAGATCAACCAAGCCAACTTCAAGCACACTAGGACAAGCACATTGTACACTTTGTCAGTTACTTAGGATATTAAAGCAGATCATCCACTCACTAAGACACCCCCATGACATCACTATGATATTACTAAAAAATTTCCAAAAAATTATGCTAAAATAAGAATAAAAATGCAAATAATACATTAATATTTGATAAAAACACTAGAATTAACATAGATTCTACAAATTCATAAAGACCTACTTAAGCCTTCCTTCTAACACTATTGAAGCTCCTCCTATTGATGCCTAAATGTGTATCATAGGTGCCTAGAGTGTTTAATAAACACTTTTCATTTTATAATTCCTAAGAGATCAATACATGAGTTTTAGGTTGTGATAATCATGTTATCTTTGATGGAACATAGGTAGAACAAGTGACTGCTTTACACTATTTATAATATTTAGTGGTTGGGAGCCACAATGGCCAAATAGTATATCTATGTAAAATATGTTGTATACTATGATAAGGATGGTAAATCATGATGAATAACTAATCTAAGATGGATATTTTCAATGATAATTAAACTAAAGTGATCTGGTTAAAAAGAAATAGAAGGAAGGGTAGGATAGAAATAAATGTTGTCAATCTTCATTCTAAACATCATGACAGAGTTTAGATTTCAACTAGATATGCAATTAACAAATGTATAACATGAAATATATTAATACCAAATCCTATAAAACATGAGGAAAACTTCTAAGGAAGGTGGAAATAATACAAATTAGAACTTGGTTCACTTTAAAGATTTACCCCTGTAAGCAAACAACATTGACCCAAATGCAAGAAGAGTAAAAAAATAAAAGGAGCCTAAGGACTTTTAGCCAACATAGCATTGGCACAAGTTAAAAACTATACAATCAAATGTATACACCAATAATTCATATGAACCATTTAAATCTAAAAACCAGAATAAACAAGTGAGAGAAAAGCCTTAATAATAATGAACACAAGTAAATGCTAGATAATATTTGTAGAATTCCTTGCTTATATTAATTTCTTCAATTTTACAAAGTAATTTGGCTCTAATAAATCCCTCACATTTTTACAATTGATAATATCTATTTTATATCAGATCAAGGCAGTATGTTGGCCAGTCTCATGCAATTACATTTGTTTAAGTGTATAGGATAGGTGCCCTTGTTGCATTATATAAAAAATGGCCTTTTCCTTTTAATAGACTAGTTTATAGACAATATATTTCAAAAGTTACACATGGACTTGAAATTTTGTTAAAATGATCACTAGTGGTCCACAATCCAATTTTGAATTGAACTATACTCACACTAGTGATAGTTTAATTCTGCATGAATTATTTATGTTGATCACAAGTTCGAACTAAGGCTTACCTAAAGATTTCTTAGTGCTCAAATGGTGGAATCATTTGGACTCAAGTGAGCATTATGCCTTAGATCATGTATTTTTATTTTGCTTTTCATGGGTCCACTATATCTTTAGTTCCTATTGCTTTTATGTTTATGTGTCATCATCCTAACACCTACATGGCATCCTTGTGGCACTTTCATGGAAAAAATACTCATCAATGTTTAAATAATGATTGTTTCCTTTGAATATGGATAAAAATATCTCTCTTAAAATTGGCATCCTTATGACCATTATTGACATATGTGAGAACATCATTGATAGGTGCATGACCATCAATTTTAAATGTATCATTGAGGCTCTTTACTATCTTAAAATTAATGTCCATACAACCATAAAATGATGTCTGTATGAATGCCATTGATAGGTGAATGATCATAAATTTTAAACACATCATCATGAATATTTGCCAAGCTTTACACATGTCATTTTATAGTTCACTTTTCACTCTATTAGTTCTATCAGGAAATGCCTTTTTGCCTCATGGTGGTCTCACATTTTCTCACAGCTTTGTTCAAAAGTCTATGCTGATCTCACTCTATTTGATAAATATCGTCTAGATGAATTCATTTTTAAGATATTGATCTAAGAATTGGATCACCATTGGCTACTTAATATCCTTTAAATAAAATGGTGACACTTTTTACCACCTCGCTAGTCTTGGAGATTCATTGAAATATTGACTCGATATGTGTCATTAGACCAATTTAGTGTGAGTAAAAGTGGATTGTGTATGGGGATCTAAGTAGTTGAACATGATTTGTCCTAGTGGTTGATGAAAATTTTAAGTTAAGTTTGATAAACATATAGAATTTGGACTAAGGTTTTATTCATGTTAATGAACATGAATAAAAATTTAGGCTAAAGTTTAGACCAAGATCAAAGCATAATAAAAGGGAACTCATGAGTAATAAAAGGGACTGCGCATAAGGATTTTAACCTAAGATTTTAAGCTAGGCTAAAACATAGTAAAGTGACCTCACTAATTATTAAGAACCTGGCATAAAGTGTTTGCCTAAGTTAGGAACATAAAAATAGACCTTGTGGAAAATGACTTAGCATAAGGCCTTAGACTAGAATTAAATTGGATAAATAAATATAATGTAACTTTGGGATAAGACCATAAGCTAAGTAATAAAAGTGACCTTGGATTTTTAGTTGGATCATACTAAAATAAAAAAGGGACCAAGCATGAATTTTCAGACGAATGTGTTAATAAACATGACCAAGCCTTAGTTCATACATAAATTTAAATAAAAATTTCCCATGAAATTTAAATTTGAATTAAAAGCTTTGGGTAAAACATTAGTCTAGGGTTTTGAAATATGAATTTAAGTAATCAATTATAGACCAAGGTTAATAAAAGACCAATTTAACATTGAAGCATAAAACCCTATGCATGTCTATTCTAAATGTACTCCATTAGAAATAAAACTAGAAAAATAAAGATCCAATGTTATAAAATCAAAGGAAAAACTAGAATCATGCAAAAATATTCTAGCTATGTTAAGTGTGGATGATCTTCAAATAAAAATAATGTGCAATCATGTTAAAGACACTCTGATCAAGTGAATATTCAATCTCAAGGTGAAAATTTGTAAAATTTGACACATGGGTTCCTATTTTTCATAAATGGGGCTATGTTGACCTGAACAAGTCCTACCTAAAAATTCTAGGCATTTATTTTTATATTGAGGGGTTATGCTTTATGAATGATTGTTAAGAATGGAAATAGGTTTAAACCCTCTTAGAACCCCAATAAGGACCTAGTATTGAATATGTTGATAAAAAGTTCCTAGAATGGATTGGTATTCTTATGTACAAAATTAGAGGTTGTATTCAAATCTCCCAAGCACATATAGGTGTGATTGAGTTGTCAGGTGTGTGAGTAGACCCTACATGAAAGTGCTAGTTTCTCAGATATATGTTATAGAAGTTAGATTTGACAAAGTCAAAGTATGAAAATATATGGAGGATAAATATTTAGACTCATGTTTCATGTACATAAAAAAATTTCACTAGTTTTATCCCTCAAATTTTCTAAATTGATCATCCAAGTTAGCCAGATGCTAAGAGGCCAAATGGTGCAAATAATGAAAAACACAGGCAATAGTGAGAATATGAATAGGAATGTGTTATCATAATAGAGTTATGAAACCAAGTGCATGAAGATATTTTTTTGGACTAGTATGTAATATTCATGCTTGGTATAAATCTTTGAATTTAGATATAGTGGTGAAAATGATGAAGCCAAAATGACTTATTTGACTCAATAAGGTTTATGTATAATGAGGTCAACAAATTGGTTTGTACGACCAATAGTTAACACTATAAAATGTGATGTTTATATTTTAATATGGTTTTTATATGTTATAGGTTCATATAAATGCATTATAATTCATTGAATATGTCTATACAGGTGTTAGAGGTTTGAATCACCATGACTAGTCTTTGAGGAAAACTAGCAATTTTGAGTGAGCAAGTTACAAGAGTGTTTTTGAGTCTTTTTTCTATGTGTGATGAAGTATAATAAACTTGGTGAAGTTTTTTAGGTTTTTTAAGTTATGTTTATGTGATTTATTTTCATGGTTATGTGTTTAAATAATTCATTATCTTGAATTGTTCAAGACAAACTTTTCTATGTGTGTGAAGGCCTAATGTAGATGGCACTAATGGTGTGCTTCAAGTGTTGGTTGGAGCTAGAAAGTGTCATGGACCTAATATGATATTATAAAGGGTATATTATAGTGGTACATTAAGTTTTCCTACCATGTGTGGAGTTTTAAGGTGTTACAAAGGGATTAAAGGGTAACATGTACTAATGAAGGCCTAATTGAATTGGGTCTCTGTAAGGCCTAAAAGAGGTTTTGGTATTTTAAGTTGTGGAAAACCTATTGTACATATTGATTCATGTATGAAAAATGTTATAAGATATATTTAATGGTTAATACAATTTTAAAAGTGTTTAAGGTTTACCAAGAGGTGTGTGAGCTAGAGGATTGTATAAGAACAAGGCCTAATAGGCCTAATTGGCTTGTTAGAGAAGTGGAGAGGGAAATCAAAGGAAATAACACATTGAAGTGATGGAGGATGTATTTTACACCATCATATGGGTGAAGATAAAATATCATGAATAAAAAATATGGGTACTATAGATTAATATCAAGGTCATGTGACCTAATCTATCTTGAAGAGACCTAGTTGAATCAAGAAGTCTAAAAGGCAGTTTGAGAGGGATATAAGAGTGAGAAGAGCTGAAGAAGGTGATCATCATATATTGTGTGAGTAACAATGTTTTATGAAGGTAATGAAAATTTTTATGTGGATAAGTTGGTGATGATTCATCTAAGGGGTTGGTCCCTCCTTGAAAGTGTGTGCTTGCTAAAGCCTAGTCAAGTGGGTGCTTAGCTAGTTAGGGTTCATGCTCCATGTGGAGTTGGTGATTTAGTAAACTTGATATTTTATCTTATAGGAATGTATTCCAATTGTATATATTAATGGGTTTTCTTGCCCTTGAGGGTTTCCCACATATGGAATATGTTATCTTGTTTCATGATCTTATATGGTTGCATATGCTTTGATAGATGTTCATGTTTGTATGAATGGTTCATGTATGCTTAAGTGGAATTGAATGAATGTTTTAAAGACATTGATTCATCCAGACCCTCTCAATGATTTTGATTATAGTAATTAGTATCAGATCCTGGTCCTTTGAATCAATCCTAACATCTTAAAGGTAATCCTAAAAAGCACAAGATGTCTAGTGATAAAAAAGAAGAAGATAACATGTATGCTGAAGAAGTATACTATGATAATGAAGAAGGATAATCTGAAGTAGACCTTTAAATTGAGCTCATAAGTAACCTAGATAATTTGAATCATCAAAATAAGACTATTAAGGATCTCAAGAATCAGTTAGAAGGTGTCAATACAAATTTTATATCAAAGAAAGTTGAGTATGATTAGTTAAAGATAGAGATAGATTCCTTGAAGGTTGAGCATGAGTAGATCATAGACAAGATGAAAGAGTTTGAGAAAGAGCATGAGAAAGGGACTAAATTTATGTACTTACCTCTATTAAAATACAATCTTGAAATATGTCCCATAAATGTTTTTTTCTACAGTTGTCATAATATGGGACATATTTCAAGATTGTATTTTGATAGAGTTATAAGGCACTCAATATTCAATAAGATATATGAAACTCCTAGAGTTCATGATAAGGGTCAAACATTGGTATGGAAGCCAAAGCAAGTTAGGACTGATCAGATTGAGCCCTAGAGTCAAGATCAATTACTTACTAAGGAAGAACATATGACTAAAGAAGATTATATAATATCTCATACTACCTTTCACATTCAAGATGAAGGCATGAATTGGTATATAAATAGTGGTTTCTCAAGCCACATGACAAGAGACAAAAATAAGTTCATCTCATTGAAGAAGAATACTATAGGAATATTGAGATTTGGAGACAACACAAATGCCAATATTGTTAGTAAGGGTATCTTGAGTTTAGACAATGGGAAGACCAAGACACAAAATGTGTTGTATGTGGAAGTTTTGAAACATAGCTTTCTTAGTTTAAGTCAAATTTACAATCAAGGACACACACTAACCTTTCATGATAGAGGATGTGAGATCAGGGGAGTCAAATCAGTAAGGCTAATTGCTAATAATAAGAAGACTAAGAAAAATATATATTTCTTTAATGATAACAAGAAGGAGCGATGGCTTTTGAGAAATATGGATGAAAGTTGGCTATGGCATTGTTTTGTAAATAGGCAGTGTCAAAACTACACCAATTTCTCTATTTTTATGGATGATTTATAAATTCTAAATCTAATTAATTAACATGAAATTGCAATAATAATTAAAATAAACACAAAAATTGATAATAAACCAAAATCATGAGCCATAAAGACAATATGTAAACTAGGGTTGATAATAGAGTTGACTCGATCTGGGATATGTCTCTGGTCCTGCTCAAAGGTAGAATCAATCGATTATTAATTTAAACATTAATTTATACATAATTTATCCCTAGTAGGTGTTCTTGATCTACAAAATAGATTTTTTGATGTCCACTGGCTCTAGCTCTGACAATTAGCTCTGGCTCTTAGCTTTCACTCTTGTCTCTTGCTTTGGATCTAGTGTAGACACCAAAATCGTGTCTACCCCTTGGTCCTTTCTCCCCCCTCAGTCTCCTTTGGTCCACTTAACCACTCCTAACCCATGTCTTGTTAATTTGAAATAATTATCTTATTTTAAGTTAATAATTCTCTCTCCCTTGCCACCTCACCACCCTAGGATGCCCTTCTTTGGATTCCCTTCATCCCCCCATGACCCATTTATGACCTATTCCTCATCCTCGCACCCATTTAACCCCTCTTGACCATTTCTTCCCCCGACCTGCTGACCCAGCAGTTGGGAAAATGGACGAAAGGCTATTTTTAGCCTTTTTTCTTGCCTTTCAGCCACTGACGTCGATCAACTGTCGACCGACATCGGCAGTATTGCCGGCATCAGTTTCCTTCATAATAGTTTTCTGTGTCTATTATCTTCCCTTCACCCCTGCTCTTCATTTAACTCTTGAATTTGACAATCTGATCAATCAATCGGCCAATATTTCTACCAGACCTCTCACTCTCTCCCTCAGGGACACACAACAGGCTTCTACACCAGCAAGCACAATAGGGACTCTACCTCAGCCACTCCACCAACAACAGGGCTTCTGCACTAGCTACAACAACAGTAGGGACTCTAAATTAGCAAGCTACATCAACAATGGGGACAAGTATCATCAACTCTCCTTCTTTAGCAGGTATGAGCTCCTTTATTTCATTTCAATAATCTAGAAATATATTAGTTATTAGCTCCCATTCAGCACTTCCTATCACCAGACTAGACCAGACCTGAATCCTTACCTCCCTATCTCCCTGTTGCCTCTGTCTTCTATTTGGTCCCTCTTTCAGACCATTCTTTCTGCCTACAAAGACCCTGTACAGAGCATTCAACTAGAGTCTCAGACCCAGACCCCTAGACCATTTAACCAGACCCATAAGCTTTCTCAGACCCATCCACAGACCAAAAACTCATCCAGACCTCATCCACAGAATACTACCCTGACCGGTGCTAACCGCAGAGACCACTGCCCCCACCGACGTCGACAGACCTTGACAACCAACACCGATAGGACCACCGACGTCGGTAACTGTGACCAGGCTGATAGCAACATTCAGGTAAGCATTTGCTTCCATTACCTTTTTAGTCTTCAATCATTTCAATATTTTATCATTCTGCCTTTTATCAGACATTACTTTTATCAATCAGTGGGTTGACATCCCTCAAGCTTTTGCTTCTGGGATCAAGCTTTTGCTTGGCAACCCACCATCTCCTCATCTAACGCCTTCTTTGTCTTAGTCTCTTTCTTTTGCAGGTGTCATCCTCCACAACCAAAGAGGATTTCTCATGACGTCTAGATAATGGTGCGCACGACTTCATCCATGTACATATAAGCCTTAAACCATTCTTCCTAGTTTCTTATTTCTCTCTTTGAATGTAGAAAGTGAATATAGCATAGAAACATTCTGGCATGCCCGGTGGGACATTAAGGTCTTCCTTGGGTTCCTTTTCTTTCTGTTCATATAGGTGCATTAGGTTTCTCCCTTTTCACCTCTTTCTTCTCTTCTAAACGACATCATAAGCAAGATTAAAAAGAACCTTTCTTTCTTTTCTTGCATTTCAAACTGGTCAAAAGTCATATTCTTCA
Organism: Torreya grandis; assembly: GCA_037957365.1. Taxonomy (NCBI): domain Eukaryota; kingdom Viridiplantae; phylum Streptophyta; class Pinopsida; order Cupressales; family Taxaceae; genus Torreya; species Torreya grandis. The sequence continues at coordinate 1,995,197 of JARHVA010002358.1, forward strand.
ACCCTTTCTCAACTTGTTTTCATTCGAACTCACATTTCAACTTGGGCTTAAAACACATTGCATTCCATTTCTGCTTGCTTGCATTTCTTAGTCCACACCTAGTAATTAATAACCGCATCATGAATTAATCATAGTGCACTTTATGTTACACAACCAAACCACTTGCACCAAATCAAACATCAAACTCACTTGAGACAAGGCCCGACTAGGATTTCATCACCCAACGGATACCTTACCCGTCCCATCAATCCTACTTAGATTTCATCACCAAGGGGAAAGCCCACTCTGTTCTCTGGTAGAGTCTAATCTCTAGGGAAAGTATATTTTGGCTAAGCGAGACCAGCTTATCATTGGGCTTGTGAAGTGAGGGGAGCTTGCTCCTTAGCACCAGGCCATGTACGGAACCTAATCTAGACTCTTGAGTGACTAAACAAACCTAAAACCATCCATAGACTACCTCTTCTAGGACCCATTCTAACAGCCAACCTCCCAAACATCACTTTAAGGCATAAGCCAACATGACTCTAAAAGTTGATTCTTAGGATTTAATGCTTAGGACCTGCTTGTGTTCTTCTATTTTTCTATTCCCATCTGCTTGTTTGAGCTAGTGAGGACGTTCTTCTTCCTTTTTTTCCCAAGAATCTTCAAATTTTCTGGGTTTCTAGAAACCACAGTCACCGACATCGGCTTTATCACCGACGTCAGCCATCTTCCCTCTCTGGCATCAGTTAATTAGCTGACGTCGGCCATCTTTCCCACCGACATCAATTTTTCAATCGATGTCGGTCACTGTCACAGTCCTTTTTCAAAATATCAGCCTTAAAACCTGACCCTCTTTCTGTCAAAACCACATTTTGAGCTTCTAAAACTAAAAAAACACAGTTTCTAGAACCTAACCCCTCTTGCCTTGAATGGTTTTGATGCGCAGTCTAACCAAGGCTCTTCTTGACCATGCTAGCCATCAACTGTTTCTGTCTTCCCCATCCATAACCAGTCCCCTAATGGAGTTCCACTCAGAGACTGAAAGAACTCCTACTCGACCGACTCCAACTCATACCCCCATCATCTGTGAAGGGGACCAAGATTTTGAAAGATTCTTGGACCTCAATGTCACAGCCCTCTAAAACTATCTCACAAGAAACCCAACGCGAGACTTTTCAGGTGAAGCGGTGATGACACTAACACCACCCGCTACCCAGCCTTTGGCCTCAACCATTAACCCGACCATGGCCAATATGCAAAGTTTGGCCTCCCCATCTATTTTTAGACCGACCTCCATCGGGGTTCCATTACCCCCTCAACCATATGCAATTCAACCAAGTTCTACATCATACCAGAACTTGATTGTCTAGACCCCTCACACTGTTGTGCCGATAAATGCAAGAGTGTCTACCTCTCTTTTTGTCAATGCCACCACACAACCACCTTTGGCGATATCCAGTCAACTTATGCCTTCTACCTTCATGACCCAACCACCCTTGGCCTCCACTTCTGTCCCTGCGACTAGTTACACATATGTTGCACCCCTACAAGCACAATCGACTACATCGTATGCCCCTTCTAGCACCTTTCAAGTGCCCTACAACTTAGGGGGTGTCCCATCCACCAATCTGTCAGTAGATCTCATCAAAATGCTGATGGACAAAATGTCCAGTCTCGAGAGCTCTATTTTTGGTTCATGCAATGTCCTCTCCTATGACCAAATTTGCTATGAACCCATCCATCCTTCTATCCCGATCCGACCATACCCCAACCAGTCAGAGCTTCCCAAATTTACTCACTTCCAGAGTAAGGAAGACCTGCAACAACATCTATGAGCATTCAGACATGCCTGATATCTCATAGTGCATGACGATGCGTTACTTTTATGCACGTTTCCCATGTCGCTTCTGGCCCCGCCCTTGACTGGTATAACTCCCTTTTCAGATATTCTATCTTTTCATTCATTCAACTTGCCCAATTATTTCTCGACTATTTTTCTATCAATATCACCAAACAAGTCTCAATCACATACCTCTACTCCATCAGGCAATTTGACGACGAATCAATAGTCGATTTTATCATCCATTAGAGGGGCTTGATTAACCAGCTCTCCTTCTCCTTGCCTCAACCTAAACTCATCGAGCTATTTTCTCGAGCATGTTCTAGGCAATCTCTTTTACCTTGCAAATTCAAACATTCCACACTTTCAACGAAACTTTCACCATGGCCCAAAAGCTCAAACTCTATGCCATTGAAAAGGATAAGGTCAAATTGCGTAATACTAACGCAAGAACTATTGACCCTTCTTCTTCCAGACCTTCTTCTTCCCACTCCAAGTGTGAAGGAGTGGCCAACACTATGGTCATTAGATCACCATCCTCAACAAAAACTAATCAATCTCAACCTTCTACATCCCTAAGCATCACCAAACAATTCCAACAATGGTACATCCAGCGTTCATACACTCCACTTGGAGAATCATACGCTTCCATTTTGGAAAAAACTTGTCAAGTAGGGGGTCCTCAATCTCCCTCCAATCTGACCACCTCAATTCAACCCTTCAAAATCCCTCCTTACATGGTATAGGGAGGTTGACTTCTGTCACTTTCACCGCGTCCACGGCCATGACATCGACAATTGCCGAACCTTCAAAAACATAATCCAAGACATGATCAACAAGGGGGATCTTATTTTGGATAACCCAAACGTCCCACCCAACCAACACATCGACATCTTCAAACAACCATTCCCAAACCATCCTCTTAATCAAAACAATGTCCAGACCATGATCAATGACCCCCAAGACCATAATATTCACACAGTCAACACTATCTTGCCTCTTGTCCCTGACTAACCTCCTTCACAGGTAGAAGAGTCTTCTTCTCCTATTCCTCCTTCATAGGTAGAAGAGTCTTCTTCTCCTATTCATCCATCACAAATATAAGAACCCTCTTCTCCTGTTAGTCCTCCATCGACCTCTCTTATACTGGAGGATACCTTGACCATACCTATGCCATTAGCCACACCTTCGTCTTTCCTCCTACCAATGGAGGACTCTATCCTGCCTACTCCTCAAGCACAAATAGAAGGCACCATCATCCCTGCCCTCTGCCCTCTTGAGGATCTGCACTCTCCTATTTCTTTTCCACCAAGAGAAGACCCAGTCTCTCTGCCCATTTCGATCGAGGAAGACCCAGTCTCGGTTTCCTCTTGCCTTTTTCTAGAGATTGCTACATCTCACTCACCTCCATCCAATTCCGAACCCAAACCCTATCTAACCTGGCCTCACACAATAGTGGCTCTCAACCCAAACCAAAGAAGGCCACTGAACCACACTAGATATCTCTTCTCGTACCTCCATCATTACCTTCAATTTTGGGCTTGCATCTGTCCACTTTAATAGGAGTGCTTCCTACTCCCATACTTCACAGAGGCAAGTCACCTCCATTACTCTATCAACCCATTAGATATATATCTCCTCCAATCCATCGACCAATGCTTCCTAAACCAAAGTCATCAACCCTCATTGCAACAAGACACACAGACCCATTAGCAGGTTCTTATGCCTTACTGTTACGGCAATTGTTGTAGTCTTCTCGCATCAATCTCCCACCTCTTAAACCATATCAATCTCTCGGACCAAAACCACCCTGGTTCAACACCACTCAAATTTGTGTGTATCATCGCACGCCTGGGCATGAAACTGAGCATTGTTGTGCCCTCAAGGTTGTCATTTGCCAATGTCTGGGAATTACACCTTTCTTCTCAACGATGTTAGCAACAAGTCTTCAACACTGCCCCACTCATCGACTCTTGAATCAAGACCATCTTGGTTTGACAACTCTAAATTTTGCCACTATCATCACACTCTAGGACATGACACTGAGCATTGTTGTGCTCTTAAATCTATCGCTCATCAACATCAGAGAAAGGATACCCTTCTCATCAAGGATCCTCTTAATCACCCCTTCAACAAATCATCAACACCGACCCATGCTTCTCAAACCTCATCACCTAAATCAGGATCTCCACGTCAGACTATGATCCTTTTGTTGCCTTTGACCCCCTTATTCGACATCAACACAGTCAATCTGACCACCAAGCCTCAACCAACCTTAACCAATCTATCAAACATTCTTCCTAGCTGCTGGGGGAATCCAACGTTCATCCAAGCCTTGACCAAACTTTCAACCCAATCTCGACCAAATATCAATCACTCTTTTAATCCTAAACCTCAGCTAGGCCTCAACCAAGCCTCAACCATATCTTGACCAAATAAGCATCGACCTGACCTTGACTAAACATCAAACCCAACCATTGACCAATCATTGACCAAATACCAATCTCGACCAAATCTTGACCAACCATCAACCAACCTTTTGATCATGACATTGACCAAGACCTCAACCAAATCTCGACCAAGACATTGACCATGACATTGACTAGACCATTGACCAGACACTAACCAATCATCAATCATGACCTCAATCAATCTTTGACCAAACATTCAACCCAACCTCTTAATCATCAACCAATCAACCTCAATCAACACGTGACCAATCTGGAAAGAGGCAAATGGGGCAAGTCCACTCCTAATTGACTCGGACCTTATCATAACGCACAAGCATGGCCTAGGGACTTATCAAAACTTGAGCCCTTTAATGCCTTACATCTGTGAGCATTTTACTGTTAGTCGAGTACTCGATCACTTGACGTTTTACTTGAGCCCATCCCTTGAGCAACCCTCTGTCATTATCATTCCTATTCCTTTCAACCCTGATTCCCAACATTCTTCAACCCTTTTTGTCAAGCAGTAATGCTTTGTCCTAATAAAAGGGAACCCTTAAATCTCTAGAGGCTCGTCCATGGCTAAAAACTTTAGTCAACAAAAACATATCAAAAATGGGATACCTATCATATCCAAGGTCATAAACCCTAAATGTAGACTGCTCCCTCGAAGGACAGCTACATAGTTGTTGTATTACTAGACTGCTCCCTTAAAGGACAACTAGGCCAAAGACATATCAAAGCATTTAAAGCAAAATATAGACCACTCCCTCGAAGGATGGCTATGACTAAATATTGCTACAAACATCACTCTTTTTGAAGCTTCCCGCATCGATCAGCTTCACATATATGGCCACCAAGCAAAACAACATCCCAATGTAGACTTCCCACATCGATCAGTTTGCACCAAAAAAAAATGACTGACAAGCTATCAAGTCATAGACATGCCTATAGTTGTCTCAGGGTCTCCTATAAAAAGAGGCAAAGTTATCTCTACTCTAAAATGGGTTACCTTATGCTCCTCCTATCACCTGCTCAAGGGACTTCAAGCTCACTTTAATGTTAAAGTGATTCGATTACCTCTCTAACACAACCTATGGTCAACGACATCATGCATGAATGGGGATTTTGGTTCTAATAACCCCTATCTATGCCGTCCTTCTAGTCCTTGTCAATGAATGGGCGAATATGCCTTTCACTTCTTTTGCACTTTGGTCACATTCAACCAAATTATTTTCTCAAACCAAACCAACCTCAACATTTTCAGACCACCAACATCATCATAGTCTATTTCACATAGTTTCTATAGACACCAATACACATGGAAACTATCGACCAGCCTCAATTTATGTTAAGCATAAACCAATACTTGTTGAAGCATAAATAGACCCAATTCATTTTTAGCATACATCCATCATGACTATGGAAAATTGCTAGGGATGAAAGACCCCTCAACCAATGTTACAGAATACACCATCACATAATATGGAAATGGCTGTAACATCTTCTTTCTCCTCATCATTTTGACACATGACCACACCCATCATCGACCATTTTGTCTCTTAGTCTGAACTACATTGGTCTGAGGCCCCTTCCAATCTGAGCTATGTAGGTAGCACTCAGATGACACGACATCTTCTGGGGTTAGCTCGACCACCCTTGTTTGTGCATCTCTCTAATGGACAAACCTTCTTTTTTTCTTTTGACCATGACTTGCCCTCGACCAAGACCAATCCATTACCTTTGACCCTTCCTCCCTTTTAGGGAGAACTACATTGGCCTGAGGCCCTAATAACAAGGGCTATGTAGGTAGCACTCAGTGTTCTGAGGTTAGCTCAGCCACATTCTTTTGTCTGGCCATCTATTCGATCAGTTATCTATCTTAGCCTCGTCTCGACCAACCACTTTGGAGATCGCACCTATCTCCTCTGACCTTGACCACTTCCAAGATGACTTCACCTTGGTTGTTTTTGCATGTATGCTACCCATGTATGGTTAGTAAAATTGTGTGTAGACTATTTTTGACCCTCACAAGTATAGGATCACAAGCCACTTTATCTGCACTACTTGTGACATTTTCATGTTTCTAGGAACACTTCCTGAGCCTGGGATACCTGGAACACGATGACCCATTGGAGCTACAGCTTCGATTGAATAACCTGATCAGCTATGACCACATGCTGGCACCCAGTTACTTCAATTTTGGCACTCTTCAACCCTTGACTTGTGACAATTTGACCTGACCATCTCATGAAGTGGTATGCGTGCAATTACAACTATTGCAGTGTTCACCCTCACCATTTTTTCATCCACTCTTTGTCAAATCAGCACCCGATTTCAAGTTCCCTTCCCTCAACTCCTGCTTTGAGGGGGAATACCTCATCCATAATTGGGGCTACCAACCCTCCTATTTTTGTCTTGCAGTTCACTTGAACAACCAACAAGATGAAATCTACCTTATCCCACACTTAGGGCAATCATCTCCTATTTTTGTCTTGCAGTTCATCTGAAACAACCAACAAGACAAAAAGGGGCAAATGTAGACACTGAAATCGTGTCTACCCCTTGGTCCTTTCTCCCCCCTCAGTCTCCTTTGGTCCACTTAACCACTCCTAACCCATGTCTTGTTAATTTGAAATAATTATCTTATTTTAAGTTAATAATTCTCTCTCCCTTGCCACCTCACCACCCTAGGATGCCCTTCTTTGGATTCCCTTCATCCCCCCATGACCCATTTATGACCTATTCCTCATCCTCACACCCATTTAACCCCTCTCGACCGTTTCTTCCCCTGACCTGTTGACCTGGAAGTTGGGAAAATGGATGAAAGGCTATTTTTAGCCTTTTTTCTTGCCTTCCAGCCACCGACGTTGGTCAATTGTCAACCGACGTCGGTGGTATTGCCAGCATCGGTTTCCTTCATAACAGCTTTCTACGTCTGTTATCTTCCCTTCGCCTCTACTCTTCATCCGACTCTTGAATCTGACAATCTGATCAATCAATCGGCCAATCTTTCTGTTAGACCTCTCATTCTCTCCCTCAAGGACACACAACAGGCTTCTACACTAGCAAACAAAACAAGGACTCTGCCTCAGCCACTCCACCAGCAACAAGGCTTCTTCACCAGCTACAACAATAGTAGGGACTCTACATCAGCAACCTACATCAACAACAGGGATAAGTATCAGAAACTCTCCTTCTTCAGTAGGTATGAACTACTTTATTTCATTTCAATAATCTATAAATGTATTAGTTGTTAGCTCCCATTCAGCACTTCCTATCACCAGACCATACTAGACCCGAATCCTTACCTCCCTATCTCCCTGTTGCCTCTGTCTTCTATTTGGTCCCTCTTTTAGACCATTCTTTCTACCTGCAAAGACCCTATACAGAGCATTCAACCAGAGTCTCAGACCTAGACCCCCAGACCATTCAACCAGACCCATAACCTTTCTCATACCCATCCACAAACCAAAAAATTGTCCAGACCTCATCCATAGAATACTGCCCCGATCAACGTCAGCTGTAGAGACCACTACCCCCACCGACATCAGCAGACTAACCGACATCGACAGACCTTGACAACCGACGTCAGTAGGACCACCGACGTCGACGAATGTGACCAGGCTGATAGTAACATTCAGGTAAGCATTTGCTTCCATTTCCTTTTTAGTCTTCAATCATTTCAGTATTTTATCATTCTGCCTTTTATTAGACATTACTTTTATCAATCAGTGGGTTGACATCCCTCAAGCTTTTGCTTTTGGGATCAAGCTTTTGCTTGGCAACCCACCATCTCCTCATCTAATGCCTTCTTTGTCTTAGTCTCTTTCTTTTGCAGGTGTCATCCTCCACAACCAAAGAGGAGTTCTCATGATGTCTGGATAACGGTGCACATGACTTCATCCAGGTACATACAAGCCTTAGACCATTCTTCCTAGTTTCTTATTTCTCTCTTTGAATGTAGAAAGTGAATATAGCATAGAAACATCTAGCTCTTAGCTCTAGCTCTTGACTTTTACTCTTGGCTCTTGGCTCTTGGCTTTAGCTCTTATCTCTCACTCTTCTTAATTATTGTCAAGTTTTGTGTTTTATTCTTCACACTCATATTTTTTTTCTTCACACTTTGATTGTGATTTCAAATGACCCCTCTAGACCCTTTATATAGGGTTACATGTCTACAAAAGATGGCCTTGGATGATTATCCTTTACCAATTTTAAATAATATTCATAATTATTGAAAGACCAATTTTAATGGTATTAACATAAAAATTATCCCATTCTATCATGGGAATACAATATAAGGCTTTATTTATCCCACACATGAATTATATTACCTTTGCATATTTTTAATAAAACATTACATTATCAAAATCATCAAAATTCATGCCCATGTCTTTAAAACCATATTAAATTGACTTATGCATGTTTACTTTCCACATAGTCTTCTTAAGCCTTATTAAGGCCTTTTCCTCCTTTGTCATCAAAACTTCATCATGCCATATAATATCCCACTTTTTTAGGAATAAATATTATCATGGGATTTTAATTAAAGCCTTCAACATTGGTCTTTGGTGTGGGCATTAGAATGAAATCCCACATTTTTGGGAATAAAGATTATCATATCTCCATGCCTTATTAAAAGGCTATATTTTTTTATATCCATATATGTGTGGAAAATATAAATTTTTAATATTTGATCAAAGTCATTTTTATCACATATTGTTGGGATGTGTGATAAATATATACATTTTTAACTAATAAACTTTATCCCATGTAAAGTTATCTCACCTTGCCACATAGATGTGTCATGTGGAGGCTTGTAGTTATGACAAATGTCCATACTAATGTGTCCCATGTGTCCATATGCATTGGTCCACCTTTAATTCTTGTTAACCAAGTTTGACTAGCATTGACCAATGTTGTCCCATCCTATTGACTTTTGACCAACTTCGACCAACCATAACTTCCACATATGGACACCATTTTTCAAATCAAAAAATGCACCAAATAGCTTTCAATGAGATCTATGTTGTACAAATGGTTTGAATAAGAATTGAGACATTTTATTTTTAGTCCTTATACATGATCTCTAGATCACACCTCCCCACTAAGAAAGTTTTTGGTCTCCAAAAGTCCAATAATCCATCCAAACTTGAAAATGAAGGTCCTATTACCTTTTCATGAAGTTCTCTATCATCTCTACCAAAACATCTTTTACATGAAACAACATACAAGAGGAAAATACCATCAAAGGTAATATTATTTCTTGTCAGCAAAATTCTCCTATAATGGTCTGAATATTAGAAGTATAATGATAATTTATCAACATCGCCCTTCTTTCAGGTGATGGGATCTCATGAGATATTATCCCATATTTTACAATGTCATACCAATTTTACTCTTTAGAGAATGTTGCATTTCTTAGATACAAGTATGGTTTACCTAAGATAATTCCATGAAATTGAAGTTGAACCACATCTAATTCAACTTCATTTAGGAAGTTGGAGGTAATTATAAACCTTAGTTTAAATGTTTTGATTACATGTAGGTTAACAACATCATTTATCCCAACCTATGACTATGGTCTGAAATGTGTCTTAGTTTTCAAACCTAGGGTTTCTAAAACATCTTTAGAAAATAAATTATTTTCATAATTAATATAAAAAATAACATCTATCTTTGAATGCTTAACAATTATTCTTTTGAAGAAATGTTGTTTACCTCTCCAGGGTGATGAATTCTACACTGTTAGATTGTCTTTGACTATCATCTCCCTGATTGTTGTTGTCTCAGGTTATACTTGATGAGCCTATGTATTTTTATTGACTGAAGATGCAATTAAAACCTTTACCTAAGGTTATGGATGACTTTGTTTATCTTGTTTCAGCATTTTCCCCTTAGCATTGAAGTAAAAACCAAAGTTCATGTCTTCTTTAGGAAACTTCATTTCATTAGTCTTCATTTTTTTTGACTTGGCATGTCTCTTAAGCATCCTTTTAGGACTTTTTGAGGCATAATTATAAAATATATTCAAGTATTTACTCTTTTCATACCTCGATAAGTCATCTAAATATCTCTCCTCATATTTAACTACTTCATCTTCTAGGAATGCTTCCTTCAACTCTTTAGAGTGTTTTATCTTGTTGCTTGAGTAAATATTTATCTCAATTTGTTGGGAATATTTTCCTTCATTTCCATATCCTAATACTTCATAAAGTGATCTCATCACAACTTGGATAGGTTGGACAATTCCTTGACCATTAATGCCAAGGCCCTTTTTGTTAAACCCCATTTTAGCCAACAACTTAGAACCTATTACCATTATGCGCTTTTAAAATTTATCAACATAATTACTTGATGAATATATGGAGTTAGAATAAAAAGTATCCTTTACATTCATAATTTAGCTAAAAGAACTGATTTCTTTGATTTCATTTTTTAAATGCACATCTAATTCAGAAGACACATTGACAATCAAAGCATTATTCACTTCCAAAATTATAATATTTTTTTCATTAGGAGGACTAACATGAGTATAAGAATTAGAGGAATAATTGATATAACTATAAATTACCTTGGTTGTCTGACTAGTCCCAAACTAAATCTCATAAGCATGATCACCAATCATCTGGATTCTATCTGACAATGTTGTGTACTTGGCTTACTGGGATGTAAGATAAAAATTACCTAAAATGATCTCCTCTAATTCTTATGGGACTATATCAAGAGTAAATTGATCGAAGAATAAACCTCCAATACCAAAATCTAGGATACAATAATGTGTCACATGTCCACATACCATGACATTAGTTACTCTAAATGTCTTGGTGTGGGGTAATGAAAGAAATTTCAATCCTAAACATTGTATGAGACCTTCAATAATATAACTGGCTCTAAATCTCTAGTCAAAATAAATCATTATGAACATACCCTCAGTAATATTAGTGACATTGTGACTTTGGGTATTCATAGAGTGTAGCATAATATCTAGCAATTTTACTAGAAAAATTTATCATATTATAGTCTTTAGAGTTGACTAACGATGTGCTACTGGTATAGATGACTAATTAATTTTAGAAATATATAATTCCTTGCCTTTATCCTCATTATAATTCTTGAACCAGTGTGGATCTTGAGTTGGATGCAATATCCAATATTAATTTGCAAAGTGTCCTCCTCTAGCATGATGCCCACAAAATTCTAAATCTTCACATGTCCTCTTCCTCTGATGGTATTATTTTTTTAGTTATACCTATAGAGAATCAATGCTATATTGAATTTTCTTGATTTACAACTCTTGTCTTCATTGTGTAGCTTGTTATCATTATTCTTGAAATTACAAGTATTACATCAATGTAGTGACAATGGTATTCAATAATAGCTAAACTTGAGCCAACATTGGATCCATAGTACTCCATAGTATGTGAGTAAAATCATAATTATACTAACATGAACTTAGCTCTGATACCAAAATTAATTTGTAAATAGGCAATGTCTAAAACTACACCAATTACTTTAATTTTATGGATGTTTTATAAATTCTAAATTTATCATTAATTAACCTAAAATTGGCATAATAATTAAAATCAACATTAAAAATTGATAATAAACAAAAATCTTGAGCGACAAAGATAATATGTAAATGAGGGTTGATAGCATAGTTCACCTGATTTGGGCTATGTCTCTGGGTCTTGCTCAAAGTTAGAACCTATCAGTTATTTATGTAAAATTCACTTTGTATATAATTTATCCCTAGTAGGGGTTATTGATATGCAAAATAAATGTTTTGATTTCTACTAGTTTTGGCTTTGGAAACTATCTCTAGCTCTTGGCTTTGGCTCTATCTCTATCTCTTAGCTCTAGCTCTTGGATCTGGCTCTAGCTCTAGCTCTTGGCTCTAGGTCTAACTCTAGCTCTTGGATCTCACTCTACTTCATTATTATCATGTCTTGTGTGTTGCTCTTTATACTTATCTATTGTGTTATTCACACTTTTATTATGATTTCAAATGACCCCTCTAGACCCTTTATATAGGGTTATAGGTCCACAAAAGGTGGGCTTGGATGATTATCCTCTCCCAATTTTAAATTATATTCATAATTATCCCAAGACTGATTCTAATGGGATTAACATAACCATTATCCCATTCTATCATGGGATTAGACTATAAGGATTTATTTATACCACACATGGGTTATATTCCCTTTACATATTTTTAATAAAAAATTACATTATAAAAAGCATCGAATAATTCATGCCCATGTCTTTAAAACCATATTAAAGTGACTTATGCATGTTTACATTCCACATAGTCTTCTTAAGCCTTATTAAGTATTTTTCCTCCTTTGGCATCAAAACTTCCGTCATGCCATATAATATCCCACTTTTTTGGGAATAAATATTATCATAGGCTTTTAATTAAAGCCCTCCACATTGGTCTTTAGTGTGGGCATTAAAATGAAATCCCACATTTGTGGGAATAAAGATTAACATATCGTTATGCCTTATTAAAAGGCTATATTTTTTTTATATCCATATATGTGTGGAAAATATACTTTTTTAATATTCAATCAAAGAGATTTTTATCCCACATTATTGGAATGTGAGATAAATATATAGTTTTTTAAATAATAAACTTTATCCCATGTAAAGTGGTCTCACCTTGCTACGTAGATGTGCCATGTGAAGAATTGTAGTTATGCCATGTGTCCATATTAATGTGTGCAATGTGTCCATAATAAATTGGTCAAAATTTAATTCTTGTTCATTGTTTTTAACTAGTGTTGACCAATTTTAATCCATCCTATTGACTTTTGACCAACTTTGACCAATCATAACTTCTACATACAAACTCCATTTTTCAAATTTAAAAATATGCCAGAAAGCTTTTGATGAGCTATATGCTATGTAAATGGATTGAATAATAATTGAGACCTTGAATGATTTATCCCTTATAGATGATCTCTAGATCAAAAATATAAGGTTAGGTCACCTAAACTTTGACAATCTAGTCAATATAATCACTAAGAAGTATGGGAAGAACATGCCTAAGATCACCAAACCTAAAAACATACTTTGTAAGTCATGTCAACATAGTAAGCAGACTATAAGAATGTTCAATTTCAAGGAGTACACTAATAAAATACCCTAGGATTTAATACACACTAATCCCTATCGGCCTACAAGAATTCAAATCATTCAAGGAGATAACTACTTCATGTTACTCATAAATGACTACACAAGAATGACTTTTGTTACATTCTTAAAAGAAAATTCAAAAGCTTTTGACAAGTTCAAGGCATTCAAAAATCTTGTTGAGAATGAGAAGAGTTGGAAGCTCAAGTGACTAAGATTTGATATAGGAGGAGAGTTTTGGTCTAATGATTTTGATGAATTTTGTGAGGTTCATGGAATAAGGAGATAGTTCTCAGCAACTAGGACACCTTAGTAGAATGGGGTAGTGGAAAGAAAGAATAGGATAGTTCAAGACATGGTTAGAATTATGATAAATGAGTCTATATTATCTGATGGATATTGGAGAGAGGTAGTGAGCACTATAGTCTATATTTTGAATAAAGGATAGATAAGTACTAATGACAATATGACTCCTTATGAACTTTATAAAGATAGACCTACTAATGTGGAACACTTTAGAGTGTTTAGGAGAAAATATTTCATGAAAAGAGATGATGAAGACTTAGGAAAGTTTGATTCTAAATTTGATAAAAGTATATTCTTATGATAACTCATCAATGAGCTCAACCTATAGATGTTATAACAAGAGGTTATAAAAGATAGTGGAAAGCACCAATGTGAATACTGATGAGATAAGGAAATCATAGTCATATTCAAATGATACTTTAGAGAATATGGACATCAATAATGAAGAGTAAAATATAGATGTTTATGAGTAAGAAGAATAATTTGAGTTTAGATAAGACTCAAAAGGCCCCTCGAGATAGGTTCAAAGAGATCATCCTAAATCTCAAATTATTGGCAATAAGAATACATGTATGCAAACAAGGAGAAGACTAACAAGTAATCTATATCAAGATAATATTACTATATTAACTAATATTGAACCTAATAATCTTATAGAAGCAAGAAAAGATAAATTTTGGATAGGTGTTGTAATGAGGAGTTAGACTAAATAGAGAAGAATGAGACTTGGTAACTAGTTCATAGGCCTAAAGATAAGAATGTCATTGGCACAAAATGGGTGTTTATAAACAATTTAAATGAAGATGGAGAATTCACTATGAATAAGGCTATATTGGTATGAAAGGGATATGCACAAGTTGAAGGGGTAGATTTTGTGGATACCTTTTCACCAGTAGCAAGATTGGAGGCCATGATATTTTTTCTAGCATATGTAGGATTCAAAAGGTTCAAGTTATACTAGATGGATGTCAAATCTAGATTTTTTAATGGGAACTTAGAGGAGGAGGTGTACATAGAGCAACCAGAGGGTTTCTCACTATCAGGTGGCAAGTATTATGTTTTTATATTGTAAAAGGATCTTTATGGTCTAAACTAATATCATTGAGCTTGGTATGCTAGGTTGGATACATATCTATTGGATCAAGGATTCAAAAGCATATTTACTGATAGTAATCAATACATAAAGATAGAAAATGACCATCAATTGATATTAGTTATCTATGTGTATGACATCATCTTTGGTGGAAGAAATGAGAACATGACTAAGAAATTTTCAAAGGTGATGAAGAAAGAGTTTGAATGTCCATGCTAGGAGAAATATCATTTTTTATTAGGTTAAAAATCACTCAATATGAAAAAGGTATATTCATTTCACAATCCATGTACATAAGAGAGATGTTGAAGAAGTTTAATATGGAAGATTACAAGGCAATTGGTACACCCATGATCACAGGGTGTAATTTGAGCAAGGAAGATGAGTCTCCAAAAGTCAATTAGACATTATATAGGTAAATTATTGGAAGTTTATTATACACGATTGCCTTTAGACCTGATATAATGCAAGTATTAGGTCTTGTGGGAAGGTTTCAAATAGATCCAAAGGAAAACCATCTGCAAGTAGTAACAAGGATACTCAGGTATCTCAAGGGGACTATGGAATTTGGGTTGTCGTATCTAAGGATAAAAGAGTTTGATTTGATAGCCTATATAGATGTGAATTGGGCAGGAAGTCTAGATGATAGGAATAATACTATTGAAGGAGCTTTCTTCTTTGGTGGGTGCCTAGTTTCATGGTTAATCAAAAAGAAACCATAAGTAAAATTATCCACTTGTGAAGCTTATTAAAATACAAAAAATTCATGTTTCACTTAGGCCTTATGGATGAGATAGACCTTAAAATATTACAAGGTGGAGTATGATGGTCCTATCCCTATGTATTGTGAAAATACAAGTTTTATAATCATCTCAAAGGACCATATCATGCACTCAAAGACCAAGCACATTCCCATAAAGTATAATTTTCTTAGAGATTAGGTAAGTAAATAAAGTGTCAAAATTGAATATGTCTCTACATAGGATCATATTTTAGGCATTTTGACCAAGCAACTTCCAAAGTTAACATTTGAACACCTAAAATAGGAATTGGGTGTAATTCATAACCATAGAAATTATTGAATAATCCAATTACATAGGGGGAGATAATTAGGTGGTTCATTAGCTCTAAAATAGTATGTGAATAGTTATAAGAAGGTATGCATGGACAAGGGGGAGTATGTTTTTATTATCACCCATAAACTCATAGTCCTATGTGTTGAGTTTATTGGTTGGAAGGAGTGTGATCTAAGGAGTTGCATACATCACTTTGTCATTTATGTCAAAGGGGGAGAAAGTTAAATATGAGGGAAAAGTTTCTTGTTGAGATAATTTTTTGAGAGTGGTTTCCATAAATGATAAAGGGGGAGGTTTTTGAGGATTGTCATTAATGTCAAAGGTGCATCTTACATGAGGTTGATGTCATTGAGAAAGTGTGCTTAGTTGGTAGTGCATTGATATGATAAGGGGAATTGATGGAGTGTTGTCATTGAATGATGTTGTCATGAAAGATAATTTGAAGGTAACAAATACCTTATAGTAGCCTAAGCCTTTTAGTAGCCTAAGATACATGTCTTTGAGGAGCCTAAGCCTAGTTATGGCATGAAGAGACATTGTGAGAAGGTATGAGCTTGATGGATTGGTGAGATGAGTGAATAATGGTATAAGTGGATTTATGAGGTTTCTTGAGCATATATTTGATTCATTGGATCAATCATGAGAGTCTTGAAGTGAGCCTATAATGGTAGTACCTTTAGACCAAGTCTACACCTAGACCACTTCTAGACCTTACTTGACCTAATGAGGTATCATGAGATATTGTCAAGGCATGTGAAGGATTTATGAATATGTTTAAGCATGAAAGCATTCTATTGAGTATGTGAGTGAGGTGGAGAGTATATGAAAAGAGGAATGAAGTTAAGTTTTAAGGCTTAATATGGTTTTGCAAGTCAAGCTCTAGAGAGCAAAGAAAGAAAATGTGGCCTAATGAAGGGCCATGATCAAATTTAAAGGTGTTTGATCTCATCTAAGAATTTTCAAAGGTGAGGTATGTTTTTTCAATTATGTTCATGTATTTTGAGGTCATAGTGTGAAGGAAAAGTCATGAGAAGTTGTTTAGAGGTCTCTCAAATGCTCAAAATGAAGGGTTCTCAACTCGAGAAAGATTTTCTTGTGTTCATTATCTTGTCAAAACTTTAAATGGGAACCTAATATATTCATGGTATATTTGTAAGGGTACTAGCTAAAAATTGTATGATTTTATTTTAGGATTGAGGGTCTATGCTTTATGAATGATTGTTAAGAATTAAAATAGGTTTAAACCCTCTTAGCACCAGAATAAGGGCCTGAAGTTGAATATGTTGATCATAAGTGACAAAAATGGATTCATATGCTCAATTAAGATATTTTAGTTTGTATTTAAGTCTCCCATGCACTTACAGGTGTGATTGAGTTGTCAGGTGTGTGAGTATACCCTACATGAAAGTGCTAATTTCTTAGAGATTTGTTGTAGCATTCAGAGTTGACCAATTAAAAGTATGAAAATGGATGAAAGATTAATATTGAGACTCATGTTTCATGTCCATGAAATTTTATATATGATTTATACCCCTCAATTATTCTAAATTGGTCATCCAATTTAGCTAGTTGCTAATAGGCAAAATGGTACAAATAGTGGAAAACCTAAGCAATGGTGAGAAGATGAATATGAATGTGTTATCATGATAGAGTGATAAAACCAAGTACATGGAGATGTTTTTTGGGACTAGTATTTCCTATTAATTATTAGTATAAATCTTGTAATTCATATTTAGTGGTGAAAATGATAAATCCAAAATGACTTATCTGACTTAGTGAGGTCTATGTATAGTGAGGTCAACAAATTGGTTTGTAAGACCAATAGTTACCACTAGACCATATGATTTTTATATTTGAATATAGTTTAGATATCTAAAAGTTTAATATATGTGCATTATAATTCATTTAAGATGTCTATATAGGTGTTGGAGGTCTAACTCACCATGATTGGTCTTTGAGGAAAACTAGTAGTTCTAAGTGAGCAAGTGACAAGAGTGTTTTTTAGTCTTCTTACCCTATGTGATAAAGTATAACTCAATTAGTGAAATATTTGATGTATTTTGAGTTCTATGTATGTGATTTTTTTTCATGGTTATTTGGTTAAATAATGTGTTATATTCAATTGTTCAAGATGGACCTTTTTGTGTGTGTGAAGGCCTAATGTAAATAATACTAATGTGTGTTTCAAGTGGTGGTTGGAGCCAAAAAGTGTCATGGACATAAGATGAGATTATTGGGGGTGTATTTGAGTTGTATATGAGGTTTTACTATTGATTATGGAGTTTTAAAGTGTTTTAAGGAGATCAAAGGGTAATGTGTACTAATGAAGGCCTAATTGAATTAGGTCTCCTTAAGGCCTAAAAATGGTTTTGGTATTTTAAGTTGTGGATGACCTATTTTAATGATTTATTAATGTATGAAACATGTTATAGGACCTATTTTAATATTAATCCAATTGTTTAAGTGTGTATTTATGACCAAGAGGTGTGTGAGCTAGAGGATTGTATAAGAACAAGGCTTAATTAACTTGTTAGAGAAGTGGAGAGGTCAAGCGAAGGAAATGACACATTGAAGAGATGAAGGAGGTATTTTAGACAATCATAGGGGTGTATAAAAAATATAAATAAGATCTAATATGGGTAATATAGATGAATATAAAGATCATATTACCTAATTTGTCTTGAAGAGACCAAGTTGAACGAAGAAGCCTAGAAGGTAGTTTGAGAGGGATAAAGGAGTAAGAAGAGATAAAGAAGGTGATCAGCATTTGCTGTTTGAGAAACAAGGTTTTATAAAGGTGATAAAAAATATTAGGTGGCTAAGTTGGTACTAAGTCATATAGGGGGTTGGTGGATCCTTATAAGTGGGTGCTTCGTTAGTTGGGGTTAGTGATCCATGTGGATTTGGTGATTAAATAAAATTTATTTTTGTCTTATAGGAATATATTACATTTGTAGAGATTAATGTTTTTTATTCACCTTGATTTTTTCCCACATATGTAATGTGTTATCTTGTTTCATGATCTTATATGGTTACATAGGTTTTGCTAGATGTTAATGTTTATATGAATGGTTCATGTATGCTTAAGTGGATTTGAATGAATGTTATTAAGACACTGATTCATACCCCTCTCTTAGTGATTGTGTTTACAAAATATTTCATATGAAAAGAGACCTACAGATCTATAAACTTGTAGCTTTATATTTTTCATGTTTTAGACATTGAATGGTAGTTGGCTTGATCTCTTTGAAACTTAGATAATTTATTCTTGCCTCCTCACCTATCTTATGAGGTAAAGAATATTATAAAACCCTGATTATGAAAGATAAAACCTTTCAAACCATTTATATGTAGGAAATTTACACACCATATTCAAGGTGAGTTATGATGTGAGATTTTATAAGGATAGTACAAAATGCTCATATTGTTAGAGATATCTAAATTTATAAGATGTTAAAAAACGTAGACAATCATTTGGGTACATTAGACAAACTATAAAGCTTCAAAACCTCAAGTGTAAGTATGTAACCTATCTTATGAAGGTCTTTTTCTCTCTTTCCAATGACACACATGCCAAACATGGTGAATGAAAATGTGATATGGTTTTGAAGACCTCTGAGGATACTTTATAATTTCTCTCATGCTTCCAACTACTATTTCAATGAGAAAAATGAGCCTACACAATTTTTAAGTAGTTTTAGAGCACCTTGCCTTCTTAACTATTTTTAATAAAGGAGGGGCTACCAATATGATTACTATTTCCATGAATTTGAAAAAGGTTTTAGATCCCAAATATCCTTGTGTTGTGTGAACCAAACATGTGAAATTTGCCTTTTTGAGCTTTCTAAAGGAGTAATGGAGGAAAGGAATAAAATTTTGCATTTATAAGACCTTTCCTTTCACTCCAACCACGGATTTGAATTTTCAAAGCTGAAGAGACATCTCTAAAATATTTTAACCTAAAAGTGACTCTTCTTGGTCTATACAAGTGCTTATAACTACCTTCTTGGAGTGATTTCTTGCAAAACTAACATGGTCATACATCCATGACATATATGGTAGTTATAAAACTCCTTCACAATCTTAGACAATTTTTTTTGTATGGATATTTCACCTTGGTTGGTTTTGACACATGTGGGATTTGGTTATATACATTTTTATCCTCAATTTCACTTACCTTAAACTTTTTAAATTAACCTTAATTTCTCCAAACATTTATTAAATGTTTATGTAAGGTGATTAAGGGTTAATATGAATTTGAGAGACCAATTATAACCCTTTGACATCATTTTACCATCATTATTTACACTATGACATGACTAGACTAATATAAGATAAAGATGAACCATTACCTTAATTTTATCAAAATAACCTTAAAATATGATAATAAGACCTTAAGAAGACCATTTAAAGACCTTAACAAGTACAAAATAGATATGAACAAGGCTATTTGGACATGAATAGTCAATTTTAAACTTATAGAGGTTGATATTTTGACCTAGGGTAAAAAATGGTCAAGAAATTGGTAGTTTACAAGGGTAGCATGCATGTAATGACTACTATACCAATGACCTTATCCTTACATTGGGTGATGGAGTCACTTGAAATAAAACTCAAACTTGATCAGACCTTAACCAAGACATGACAACTGAATTGACCTCCAAACACACACAAAAAAGGTAACAAGACAACACACTTGTTCTATCTCAGCACTTTGGGAAAACAAGACATAATAGAGCAACTAGTATATACAAATGGCCTAAATATATATTCCTCCTCCTATATAAAAGGAAAATTTTATGATATATTTTTCTCCATGAGGTGACTAATATCATGAGGTAACCTATGTCTTAGAAATTATTCTTATTGGTTTCATCCTCATATTTATTTCCAATTCTCTTGGCATGATTTCAAGTGAATTAACAACAACAAACTAGTCATCTATGAACACATATTCATCTTGTAGTTCAAGGAAAACTTCATGCTTCTCCTTTATCTTTAAGAGAATATTTTTATTGATCACAATTTAAATTATATGAGTAGCTAAAACCTCATCAAATAATGCTCCATTTAGGTATTGTTCTTGGACTTCCATGACATCTTAAGTGACATCATGTTGCTTATCATGTATTGTAATTTCATCAAGTTATTCAAGGAGTTTTGCATACTCAATCCAAGATGAATCATGGTATTCAATGGGTGTGTCTTGATCAAAATTCTCATGATCATGATATTCAATAGGAAATGTACCTTTGTAAGGACTTCAATCTCTTAGAGGGACTCAAGGTACTGCTACCAATCATATTTTGGCTCCTTACTTTTGTCAACTTGAATGAGACCAACTTGAATATATTTAAGAGCTATGGGGATGTTAATAATATTGATATCCTTTGTGTAATCATGATGTAACTGGGATTCAACCTCTTCAATTTTAAGTTCTTGTTCATTGGGAACCATTTCACACTAATCTAAGATCTCAACTTGTATTATTTCCTAAAATTCACATTCTTGCTCATTTTAATCCATTTTATATTCATCTAAGAACTCACCTTTTTGGCTTAAGGGACCTTCAAAATAAATAATAGATTAAACTTTAATAGGATTAGATGTAATTGGACCTGCCTATTAAAGCATGTTATTAAAGTCATCTTCTAGAACTTCAACTTTGAAAATTGATTTCCCTTTTTCTTTCCCAAGTGGAGTACCAATGAAAATATTATTCATACACATTTGAATTGTCTTCAACATTTACAAATATATATTTATCTTCTATATTTACCTCCCATAGGATACGTTTATTCTCAAAGAGGGATATGGTGAGAGGGTGATAGATATGTTCTTGAGTTGGCTTGGATATTGAGGGAGATTTATTGTAACTTGGGGTTTTGTGGATAAAAGATTATTTTAATAATTAATAAAGAGAGAGAAAATTTAATTGTGATATTAGTTTTTCATTAATCTCAAAAAGTGATTAATTCTTATCTTAAATGCCCTCTTGAGGTTTATTCATAGTAGTAACTTGATTTTCAATCTTCTCAACTAGGACTTCTTTCTTGTCTTGAATGCCTTATTGGATAGACCTCAAAGATGTAAAATATTTAGGTTATTAAGGAGATGGAAATGGGACTTGAATAAGCACAAGGTCTTCTTTATCTTTAATTTATAAATCTAAGCTTGACTCAAGCTATATGATTTTTAATTCCAAGGATTAAATTTGCTTGTCTATACTCTCTTGGGAAAACTCTTCTTGAGGATGGTCAATGAATTCATGAGGATATGTAGCATAAGAAGGATTACAAGGAATACATGAGGGTTCTTGAAACATATGATCCAATTCAATTTTATACCTCTCCTAATTCCCTATCTTAACCAATAAAAATTTACATAAATCATTCCTCTCTAATGGATCACTAGAGGATATAGATGTAGTTTGAAAAATCCCAATCACTTCTTCATATTGAGAAGTTGAAAAAACCTTTTTTAACATACTATTATCTTGTTCTCCATCTCATATATTAAATATTGATAATATTGGGAAGATGGTGGAGAAAGGGAAGGATGATAACATGGTTGAAGATAAGCCTATTCATATGCATCATCATAACCAAATGGGGAAGGTGTAGGTTGATCATAAGATTGATATGAATCACAAGGAGGATAAGGGTGATACTATTGATAGTAAGGAGGCTAAAAATATTGATAAGGCTATCAAGTCATATAGTTAGGTTCATGTCAAGGGGAATTAGAACAAGCATATGACTGATATGAATCATCATACTATTGATAAAGATTATTACACTATTGGTATGGTTAATTAGATGACTGATAAGTAACATCATAGGGATGATTTGGAGTGCCATGGGCTTGAGATGCCTCATCACTTTTAATGTAATTGAAATATACTTTAAATTCAACCATAAAAACCTCATCAAGATATTGAATTAAAGATGCAACTTAATTTGAAAAAGTGCTTGGGCTACTAGAACTAGCTGATTGAGCTTAGAGTTTCCATTGATGTTTTTGAATACCTTCAAAGTTTGATATGTATAAGGATAACACAAATAATCTAGTAATAATTTTGGAAGATGTCCCATTAGGTGTGCCAAAATTTTTATCACCCAAACTTTCACCCATGGAATATTGTTAAAGCCTTCCAAATTTGGGGTAACATGGAGACAATCCTAAGTAATAGGTGACCTTTAACTCCCCTTGATGTATCATGTAGGATCATTTAATAATCTATGAACATGTTCAAAGAGAGAGATAAACCTAATATAATGGAGGTGATGAACCAAAATAATTGAACACTACCAACCAATTGCATGTGCACATCAACCAGGAGACTAACCTAAATAAACACTACTCCTAATTTGCCTCTTTACATCAACACCTCATTGAGTAGGTTGTGATAGATGATTGGGCTAGGAGGAATAATCAATAGGTCATAAAATGAAACTAATGAGTATAAAACTCACTAAAACTTCACACTTCACTTGGAAACTCCACATGACCTATAAAGAGACCTTTATACTATATATGAGTGCTAGAGAAGGACAAGATGCCAAGGAAGACTAAGAAAAACACTTGACAAGATCAACTAGTCATGCACATATACTAAAACTAGTCAAAGGAGGAGGTAGAAATAGTATTTTATCATTGATCAAAGGTACAAAAATAGGTATGGATTCACCATAGCTAGGTATAGGATGAATATAAATCTAATCAAGGCTAAATTTATAGATAAATGAGGGTAGAAGAGAGAGAGGGGCATAGAAGTGAGAGATTGACAAGTGTCAAGTGACAGTTAAAATCAAGAAGGGCATTGAAAATAGTAACATGAAATCCTAAATTACATTTTTTTCTATCCTAAATATTATTTCCTCTTCCAAATGGAAAGGGATTTTCATATTTTCTAGATAACTTTATCTTCTTCTTCAAAATAACCCTTCTCTTCACTTGTGAGGTGAGAAGTGGCATACTTGATCATCAAGTCCTATTGCGTTGCATTATTTATCTTCTCTTTGACACATTAAACTCACTTAGGATCTCAATAAAATTACTTCTCAAGGGTGATCATCACATAACTCTTAAAGTGTCTTGAACCGGTTCCTTTTGGCTTCATTATGCCTCTCCTTGATTTCAAGTGTCAAATATTGATTTCATCTTCACCAATGTAATGTATCTCCATAAAAAGAATATATCAGTAATAATAGACCTAAAAAAATCATTTTAATCTATAAAACATTTATCAAGACCTCATTTTTCACCTTAAGCTCTCATTAGCCTGTAATTCCTTATAGCCTTGAAAACACACAAAGCTCCTTGTGTGGAAGAATGTATAGATGATATTTAAAAAATAATGATATTTTTGAGTACCTTGTATATTATTATAGCTTCATGCCAAATTTAATGACTCAATCTTAGTGGAAGTGTACTTATTCACCTAGTCTCTCTCTTTAATTAGGCCTCAATTAGGTCTCTAGGCCTAAAAACTAATATTTTACTCCATAGACCTACCACATGTGTGAAATGTCTAAAAATAATTTTATTTAGTTTCCATAACATTTTACCATTTCACGTCAGTAGACGCCTCCTTGTCTTTTACTTTCACAGCTTGATTTAGAAGAAACCTGCAATAGTAGGCAGGGGCCGAATGGCTACGGCTTCACTCTATTACTCACAAAAAAAAACTTATTACAATATCCTTGCTTTAATTTTTGATTCACAAGATCCTTCGAAAAGGGCAAGTGAAGAGAATACTCTTTTACAAGGCTACTAGTTTTTCACACTGAAAATTTTTTGATGATAATACATATGCGAAGAGGCTTATTTATAACAATATTTGGGCGGTCCTGCCTGCTCGCTGGCAAGGCGGTGTCAGTCCCATCATGCTTTACAACTCAAAAGATGTCTACAGTGAGATGCTATTTGAAGCGTTGGATCCACATGATGATGATGGTGATGAAGGAATCATGGGTTGTGGGCCCAACATGTCTTCTGCTTCATCTTCTAAGTCATCTTCGGATATCGGATTAAAAAGGCATCTTATCTGAAAGGTGCTTTGGAGATGCCAATGTCGACAATTTTGGGGTCCCGCTTCACATGGCCTATGTCTAGGAGTGCAGTGGAAATAAGATTCCACTCAAGCTATCGGCAGATGATGGTATGCACTACCGTGTCTTGATCATGATTTTGTTCTTCATGAATTCTGTGCGGGCCATGCCGAGCTATCCATCGATATAGGTGTTTGTTGGATGTTGATCTGATCCGAATGTGCCACGTCCATAGTGGTCACTTTAGTAACTCAATGAACTAGTGGTATAGGAATTCACTGTTGAGCCTTTCTATTGTGATGACTCCTGAGTTTTGATGGCAGTTTGCTTAAAGCGTCACTGCTGCAGACATTTCCAGGTCTTGTCCTGTTGCATAGGAGATCCTCGTATAACGGGGATGCAGGCCTTCTCTGAGGATTTGTTCTTGTACAAGAACATTCAAGGAGTCAAATCCTTGATTCAATATCCTGGTGAGATTAAAACCAGGTGCAGGCTGATGCATCAATGTGGCTGGAGGATTCTGGCTAAGCCAATCTGCAATAATATTATTAGAACCTATAATATGCTCCATAGAAAAATTAAACTGATGAAAGAATGCTTGCCACCGGACATATTTTCCGTGACCATCTTTCTGACCATGATCCTTTTATCTAAAGGTTAGAGATCTAGTATAGTCAGTTACAATTACAAAGTGTGGCAGATGTAGAAGTTTTAGCATAAACTTCTCTAAACATTTTTTCACAGCATAGATCTCTTTGTCAGAGGAGATCCATTTCAAAACATCGAAGCTAAACACACCACTAGAAAACTCACACACAAATTATTTATTATCTACTATACAAACAAGTACTCCTCCCCATGAAAGGTCAGAGGCATCGATATAAACTTTCATTTGTTGAGACTTTGGGATATGCAGTTCGGGCAAGGCAGCAACCTTGGCTTTGATCTTCTGTACTGCAGCTATGTGTTGTTCTTCCCAACGGAATGATTTCTTTTTCTAGAGAAGGTTTTGTAGTATATACCTATCTTCACCAGAGTTAGGATAGAAACTATTTAAATAATTTAATAATCCCAAAAATGCCTGCAACTTTGGTTTATCAAGTTGCTCTGGAAAACCGATGACTTTTTCTTTAATGTGCGGCTAGACTTTCAGCTTTGATTCTCGGATCACCATGCCAAGGAAGTTGCATTCAATTTTACATAATTGAATTTTTGTCTCTGAAAGGACTATTCCTGCATCTTGTGCCAGCTGAAAGAATCAGGAGGGATGAGTAGCATGCTCATCTAAAGAATCACTAAAAATAAGAATATCATCAATGTATACACAAAGAAAATGAGAAGTGCCACCAAAAATTTTATCCATATGCACCTGATAATATGTGGGCACATTCATTAGGCCGAAAGGCATGACAGTCCATTGATAGTGGCCAAAGGGGCAGCTGAAGGCTGTCTTGGCTCTGTCTTCTTCTTTGACTCTGATCTGATAAAAGCCTAATTTGCAGTCAAACTGTGAGAAATATTTACAGACTGCAACTTTTTCTAATAAATAGCTTTTATCTAGGATAAGATATGGATATGGCTCTGTTATTGCATTTAATGGTTTGTAATTAATGACCATTCTCTTTTTACCTCTTTTCTATTCTGAATGCTTATTTACCATGAAGGCATAACAACAGAATGGAGAGGTAGATTTTTCAATGAAGCCATTTACTTCCAGATCTTTGATCTGTGCTTCCATATCATCATAATCCTATGCCGGTATGGGAATCCTTTTCCCAATCTTCATGTGCTTGCCTTCAAGTACCTTAATTTCCATTTCGGGCATAGCTTTGGACGAAAACTGCTGAGGATTCTCTGAGCAGATAGAGGACTTGATCCTTTCTCCAATTTCTAGTATTTCGGCTAGGATTATTTCAGGGCTCTGAGCCATGGAGCTGGGGAACTATTCTGTGGCATAGATTAGGCACGGTATGCGAAGCCTTTCATTCTCTATGGTGAACATGATGCTTTTTGCAGTAGCACCATAGGGTGTATACCTATCAATGAATGATCCTCCAAGGAGGATGTCAATGGGCATCTTCTCTAGGGCGAAGAAATCATAGTGGAAGATTTTATTTTGGATGCAAAGGGGCTGTTGATGTTTATAGTTTCTATAGGTAAAACTGTTCCCCTGAACATCAATGCTCTTATAAGCTTGGTTCTCATCAAGTGTCTTCCAGTCATTGATGAGTTGTGGTTTAGAAAATGAGAGAGAAGCACCAGTGTCTACTTGTGCATCTACCAGTCTGCCATTTATTTCTAGAGTAAAGAATTGAGCAAATATACCATTAATCAAATGGTTGAGATAGACAGGCTGAGGTAGTTCTAAGGAAGGAATACTTGTACATACCAGTTTCTGCTTTCTTGGATCTTGAACAATTTCTGGTTCAGGGTAGACTTCTTCTTCTAGGTCTGGTTTAACTTCTTCTTCTTGGAGATTACTGCATTCACTAGGACAATAATCTTGGTCAGAGTAAAACATACTACCGAATTCATCTTCTTCATTATCACAATCCCACCTTAGATCTGCTGCTAAGACAGGTTCTTCAGCTGGTAGGATTTGTTCCCATATGGGCTCTCTTATTTCTTTAGGTGGCTCTCTACTGGTGAACTTATTCTTTATCCAGGAGTCACTTGGCTTGAAAGAGCTGGGATATTACACAGGAGGATTTTCTTGTCTGTGCATTGTAGGAGGTTGTCTCGGCATAGAGGGCTGTCTCCCTCTAGATGATTCTCCTCTGGAGTATCCTCTTGCTCTGGGTTTCTCTAGTCGCTCAGGCACTTCATGGTGATGTCGTGACTAGGTTCCTCTTGCTTCGTAATTTAGCATAGACCAGTCATGTTCCCTTGGTCTATAATGTCTTGCACCACATTGCATGTTGGTCATTGGTTGTTCTAACTCATCTGCAAGTGATTCAAGAGCTGCTGCATCTTCTTTTTATCATCAGAGGCTTCATCTGGAAGATCCTCGAGTGTTGGTTCATAAATTTCTTCTTGAAGATATATATCTTCATCAGCTTCAACTATATCCCACCACACTGCTGCGGCAGAGGAAAAAATAGCTTTGACAGCAAGATTTTTGCAAGAGCAATTAGGAGCAATATGGCCGGGTTTGCGATAGATGTATCAAATCGGCTGCTTGGAAGTAGGACAAGCAGTACATCATTTCTTGAGGAAATGATGAGGAGGAGCATAAGAATGCTTTTTAGAGAAAGAGCAGTGGCAAAAGGAGACATACTTGTGGCACTGCTTCTGTTGGTGACGAGGTTGCACAAATGGTCGACAGCCGAATGGGGCTATTTCTGGGAACACTAGAGCAATCTGAGATGCTTGATGTTTACTGAGCTTTTGCATAGACTTAGTCTCAGAGACTAAAGTCATGATTTGCTGTTTGGTGAAATCCATGACATCAGAAAGGGCTAGATCTTCAATCGTGAGTCCTTTGAGGTCAATATAAGACAATACTCTATCAATCAAATTATAAGGCATAGCATGCAAAAACTTTAACTTAATTTTAGTGGAAGCATAACATCTGCTTTCATAAGCTAATTGCCTGAATTGTTTGGCAAAAGTGTCAAACTACTTTAAATTGCAGAGTTCCATCTTCAGTAACCATTTCTTGGATTCAAATTCTCTATTTCCAACTAGAGGTGCAAATTCATTAATTAATAATAAAAATAATGCTACTAAAGAATCTGGCTGATTATGTACACGCTCATACTGTTGTGGCTCAGTCATTGACTGCCACCATAAACTAGTGACACCCCATAAAAATTTTGTTGCAAAGCAAGTGCTGCCAACTTGGTCAAGATGGGCCTAAATAGCTAGGACACACATGGTATTACACCAGGCAGTGATTTCATTCAAGGGATTTAGCAGGTCATCTATGTTCAAATACCAAGGCTGCAAATGTATATGGGTTCTTTGCATAAGGGTATGACTAGGTGATCTTTTTATAGTTTTGAAATTGGGACCAAAGGAGACTGAACAGAGAGGCTTTGAGGATGATTCTGCCTTTTGGTCTTCTTTTGACAGCCAAATAAGACTATCATCTAACATATCTATTTTAGTATCTATGGAAGATACTTTCTTATCTATATTATTTATAGTGTCTTTAATAGACAAAATATCTCTACACAGATCATCAAAATTTTCCATAAGATGAGAATTAAATCTCGCAGTGTAGTTCCTTTGCTTGAACTCATTAGAGGGGTTCTCATATGCAGCTGCAAAATACTGCATAGTTCCTGCTGGTTGTTTGTGGACACCTTTTTGTGGCGGCCATCTTCCTCCTCTGTATAGAGTGGTAGTATCTTCTGTGTAGAATTCTATACTGTCTTCTCTGGGAAGACTCATAAATGTTCCTGGTAAATCATTGCCTTGATTTACCTCTTCATCTTCGATCAAAATATGACCAGTTTTGACTGATCTACGGGAAGAAGACGTAGATGGTCTTGTAGGAGAGAGATGGGAATTTACAGACAGGGATCTTGGTAATATATTTACAGATCTGCCATCACTATGGTGAACTATGGCTTGACTTTTCATTCTGGGAGAAACATTTTTCAACCAATCAAGCTATGAAAATAAAAGACAAGGAGGCGTGTAGCCATTCGGCCCCTGCCTACTATTGCAGGTTTCTTCTAAATCAAGCTGTGAAAATAAAAGACAAGGAGGCGTCTACTGACGTGAAAAAGATTGGTATCAGAGCCATATTACTGTAAGTTGTGAATCAATTTTCCTATTTCGTGGAACGATCTTTTGAGTTCTCTGCTTTGAAAATTTCTTTGGGAAAGTTATTGCATCGAGTCACAGGCCGCTTTATCTCTGCATCCCATGATTCATGATAAATTTGGGCTTCTAAGACCTTGTGTATATAGGTGAACCATGGAATGGCTAAAAAACCTAGCCTTTTACAAGCCCTTTTCATACTACCTTCAAAAATCAACCTTGTAGGAGAAATTTTAGGGTGACATGTATATATTTTTATACCTAATGAGTTAGAAGACACCTTATTTGATCCTCCCCAAATGTTTTCATCTTTCCATGAGGTCAAAAATCTTGTTTTGAGCTCAAATCCTTATAAACACATAGCATTTATTACATCTATATTGGTCTAGGTACAAAAAAGTGTCATGGTTATACTCTTCCTAGAGTTAATAATGATGTAAAAGTGGTTTTAAGGTCAATAAAAGTAATCTCAAGAACTTGGGAAGTCCATCTCTCTCAACTAGTCATTACTAGTCTTCTTGGTAGCCAAAAATGTGCTTATCATCATAACGATGATTCATAAAGTACATGCCTTGGATGTAAGATTTAATACCCCAAGTTTCTAGTGCATATAAAACTCTAACTATCCCTAATATTTCCTTACACCATGCATCTTCTCCTATGATATTTGACTAAAAGCTAGTGCCTCTTTGGGTGACCAGTCTTGCATTCATTAACTTGAAATAGATGAATTTATGAGAAAATATGTGAAAGTGATTATTATGACTTTATACAACCCCATAATGTCTTTTAAACTCAATATTACATGTTATAATGACTTTATTTTCCATTCCTCCTCTTTAGAATTACTGTATCCTTCATTTTTTCATGCTTAGGGTTCTCTAGCAAACTTATGCTAGTAATCCTAGTGTTCTTTTCCCTAGGTTCTTTTCCTTCTTAGTGGATATAAAACCTATAGATTCAAATCAAAACACCTTAATCACCTGATTTATACCATTAAATCATCAATATGTTTCCAAAAAATGTAGGCTTTTATAATGCTTTAAACATAGGCCTCAATGGTCTTCACTAAATGTCATAACGAAGCTCTCAAGAATCTTCTATTTGCATGGTTTTATTATTTGTATACCTATATCTACTTCACAAAACTCCCCTAAATTCCTTCATTAACACTCTTGATATCTAAAAAATAACTTTTCACCATTTAGTACACATGCCTAACTATAGGTGGCAGTTAGACTAAGCTCCTTGACCATGTTTTATCCTTTTCACCCTAGAAGATTTTTTATTTTACTTACCTCTTATTAAAATTTTTCTAAACCTCTATGATATCCTTTTCTAAAATCTACTCAGAACATGTATCTTTTCTCACTTTTCCTCACAAGCCTATAAGTGATCAATTAGGATTAGCTGCCACCTTGAGATTAGACATCCTTCAACATGTTTCCATAACAATTTTAATATTATTAAAACATATTTAAAGTTTCTTAAATTAGGTTTATATACCCTTCATGTCTACACTTATTCAAAAGTCACCAGGCCTTTTGAGAAATTTACACACAACCCTATGTGTGTAATTTTAAAGCCTAACAGGCCTAAATATACTTCTCCAACCTTGAAACTTGAATCCATTTACCTTGAAAATAATATGAAGGTTATGATAAATTTTTAGAATATATGTGGACATGATCTCTACTCTTCCCACCTTCATGAATTCTCATACCATTATCATCCTAAAAGGTATACAAGTAATCATTTGGTACTTGACTGCATTTATAGTTTTAAGACCTTAATTATAAAACACTAAGAATTTTTATGACCTTGTTATAGTATTAAGAACTAATTTTTATTCATTTTAACCTTCTCAAATTTTCCAAGACCTTTCATCCTCAGCTTGACCATACATGTATACTTCATTTTACTCCACCTATAGGTCTGTTTGGTTTCTTGATTATTAGGTCTTGGAAACACACTTCCACCAATATATTTGGACCTATAAAAGTGTATTTAAAATGAACTTACCTCAAGATTTAGGTTTTTAAACTCAATTATTTCTGCACAATTCATTATATTTCATGAAAAGAGACCTCTAGGTTTGCAGACTTGTAGGTCTACATTTTTCATGTTTTAAGAGTTGAATGGTGGTTGGATTGATCTCTTTGAGACTTTGATAATTTATCCATTGACTCCTCACATCTATTTTGAGTTCAATACTATTATAAAACCCTGATGATGAAAAATAAGACCTTTCAAACCATTATTGTGAAGGTATTTTACACACAATCTTCAAGGTGAGTTATGTTGTGACCTTTTGGAAGGTGAGTATATAATGCTAATTTTTTTGGAGATTTATAAATGATGCGATAAGATGATTAAAAACTTAGACAATCATTTGTATACATTTGACCAAGTATAGATCTTCAAAACCTCAAGTGGAAGCTTGTAATGTATCTTATACAGGTCTTTTCCTCTCTTTCCAATGTCACACATGACAAAGTTGGTAAATGAAAATGTGAGATAGTTTTTTAGACCTCTTAAGATCATTTAAAATTTATTTCATACTTTTAAATTGATTTAAACTTCAATTTCAATGAGAAATATGAACCTATGGTGTTTGTAGGTAGTTTTAAAGCACCCTACCTTATTAATAATTGTTTATAAAGGAGGGGCCAAAAATATGATGACTATTTCCATGAATTTGAATCTAATTAGGATGTCCTCCTCTGACAAAAGTTTTAGGTCCCAGCTCTCATTATGTTATACAGACCATACATGTGAAATTTGCCATTGTGAGCTTGTCAAGGGAGTGATGGAGAAAAATAAGAATATTTTGCATTTATGAGACCTATACCTACACTCCAACCATGGATTTAACCCTTGGAATCTTAAGAGACACCTTTGAAGTGTTTTCACCTAAAAGTGAGTCTTCTTGGTCTAAAAAAGTGTTTATAACTACCTTCTTGGAGTGATTTCTTGAAAATTTGATATAGTCTGACATCCCTGACATATATGACAATTATAAAACTCCTTCACAAGATTAGACAAATGTGGTTTTATATACATTTCACCTTGGTTGGCTTTAACATGTGGGATTTAGTTTTCTCTTCAATTTCACATAAACGTTGCAAATTAACCTTAATTTATCTAAACATTTATGAAATGTTTATGTAAGGTGTTTATAGGGTAATATGACTTTGAAGACAGCCTATAACTCTTTGACATCATTTTAACAACCTTATTTACACCATGACATGACTAGAATAGTATACGATAAAGATAAACCATTAACCTTAATTTTATCAAAATAACCTTAAAATATGATAATAAGACCTTAGGAAGACAATTTTAATACTTAAAAGGTATAAAATGGATATGAAAAAGGTTATTTAGACATGAGAAATCAAGTTTAAACTTATAGGGCTTGACCTTTTGACCTTGAGTCAAAAATGGCCAACAAGACCCTTAATTGTGATCACTTGATATGCATGTATATATTTTAGGCATTTGTGCATGGTGGAAAATATGGATCATAACTCATATATCCATGGCATACCCAATAACATGTCAAATGTGCCTACACTAGGTATTACTAAGAATATGGTAGTCACATGTGCTAGTCCAACTTATAATAGAAGTACAATCTCCTCAATGGAGCTCTAAACATGGACATTGAAACCATTGATAACTATGTCTATATGAGAGATATCCTAATTTAAATATTCCAAATATTGTATAAGTTTTATATTACACGTGTTAATACTTGACCCATTATCCACCATAACAGCCTAGATAAGATGTCGATCTATGTAGGCCTATACAAATAATGCATATAAATCTAAATCACCTTCAACAATCTCCTGCTCTAAGAAAGTGATGATTAGTCTAGATATAACTTTGGTATGGTATACACCCATGACATTGTGTATCAGGTATGCCTCCTTTGTAATAGTGTGATATGATGTTGGTGGTGTATGTGCATAATACTTGTAGTGAACATCTAAAGGCCCCCCTAGCTCAATTTTTGAATGCTTCAAAATTTAATCTAAGAATATTTTTAATACCTTAGCTTCCATTTGTTGAATTTTGGGTGAATTTATGGGTGTGTTCATATCAATAATGTTATCCTATATCAAATATTGTATATTATGTTTCAAGCTAATACATTAGTTTGTAGTATGGCTTGGTGCCCTATGATATATATATATATATATATATATATATATATATATATTATATAATGCATTAAAATAATAGTTTTTTGGAAGAAGTTGTGTCATATAAACCTCTTTAGTTGGAGGGAGAGATATGAAATTTCATTCCAAGAGATGTTGTAGAACACGTGCTGGAAATTCTAGAAGGTTGGTGAAAACACTGCATGGAGGAGCTGATAAAACTAGGTGAGGAGATGACTCTAAAGCTATGTTAACTATGTTATTTGGATCACTCTTGCTTTCTATGTCCCTTACCTTGTATGGAGGCATAATATAACTCTTACTAGTTGATTTTGATCCACTTGTTTATTTTATTTTGCCCATATAGATAATCTTGACCTCTCTTTCTTTCACTATGTGGCATAAATCTATGATGGTTGGAAACTACTTGAACAATATAGCTTCATGTAATGATGGTATTAGGATCTATTTGATGATTTCATAAATCTATTTATCTGCCCATGGTAATAGTCAACTTGGCCAATAAAGTCTTATATCACAATATTATGAAATATGTTCATTATATTTTTGTTTTAGTTGTGTTACTTGAGCATATGAGATCTTATCAATGATTTTTATTGAGAAGTGTGATATAGAAATATCTACGAATGGATTAAATAAGGTGGTAGATTTATTTAGTAGATCATAAAACCACTATAAGGCATAATCTTTTAGACTACATAGAAATAACTTAGTGAGGATCTAATCATTGGACACGTATTCTAAACATGCTATGTGAAAATCTTGGAGATGGTGATCTAGGTCACCCTTACCATCATATAATTTAAGCTTAGGTTCCAAAAATATGGATGACAAGGGAGTTACCTCTATGTGATGTGCCAAAGGTGTATGTAAAATAACATGATAATACAAGGCATGTGATGGCCT